>CAHIKZ030005252.1:10000-50000 GCA_903632075.3 Acanthosepion pharaonis | reverse complement strand
AGGATAACACTTTAGCCCGGGAGCCATTCAAGGTAGAGGGTTTGTATAACTTTGAAAGGAGTGGACACATAATTCCTGGTTGATGTTCTTAAGGACAACGGCTGGATTTTTTTTGTGGGCCAGAGACTTTCTTATGTTCGAGGACTTGGATAAATCTAGAGAATTCTCATGCTGTGTTAGTAATATTAGTGACATTGTCGTCGCTGAGACTTTTGGGTTGGGAAGGTCTTTGTAATCTAACGATGAGTTAGAGGCAAAGATGGAGGCGAAGACGTTCACCTTATCTGTCGAGGAGGATATAACTTCTGGGCCATTTATAATTGTGGACATAGCCACTTTCTCTCTGTTCATGATTTGGTTGGTGATCTCCCAGATATCCCGAGATTCAATTTCTTTCTTTTCAGACATTGTCTGGACTTGTCGTGTGTAGCTGCACTTGGCGTTTTCTAGAAGTTTTTTGCTGCAATGTGACGGCCCCAACCTTAACAACGTAATATACGCAGATGACACAGTACTGATAGCAGATACGGAAAAGCAATTACAAAATCTTCTACAGAAGGTATAAACGGAGAGTGTGATGAAGGGCTAATGATAAACTAGAAGAAGACTGAATGCATGGTCATCAGTAAGAGAAAGGGCCCGAAATGCGAATTGCAGGTCGGGAACACCACAATCAAGCAGACGTGAATGTTTAAATATCTGAGAAGCGTCTTGACAGAGGACGGTAAGTGCAACACTGAGATCCATAGACGTATCGGGATAGCCAAGTTCACATTCCAAAAACTGGGCAGAGTATTACGATACAGGTAGATTTATTTGGTAACAAAGAAAAGAAAACTGATCTGTTACGTGACATCTGTCCTTATTTACGACAGCGAATTTTGGACGATTTCCGCAGATAAAAAAGAGACTTGAGGCGACGGAGATGTGGTTCTGCAGAAGGATGCTGAGGCTTTCATGGACCTAGCGTTTGAGCAATGATGAGGTCTTAGAAGGGCTGCAAACAAGGAAAAGGTTTTTAATTAACATCAAAAAGAGGCAGCTGAAGTTTCTGGGACACATAATTAGGAAGGAGGGCATAGAGAATCTGATACATACGGGTCGAATAGAGGGATGGAGAGACAAGGGAAAACGCGTGACTTACTTTGCGAGCTTGAGCAGGTGGATAACAGAACATGCTCTGGGGGAGGAAGCAAAGTGAAGGAACTTGCTGAGAGCTGCAAGCGATAGAGAGAGGTGGAGAGACATGATCACCTATGTTTTGAAAAGATATGGCACATAAAAAGAAAGAATCAACTGTCGAAGTCGCTAATCGTAGTCTATTTAAGGCGTTGAGCGAGGCCATCTGTTAGTGCTGAAAGGGTGCTAGCTACTCTACAACACATTTCAAGAAGGAAGAAACTTAAGATTTTTTTTTTTTTACCCATAACTCAATCATTTATGTTTGGTAGCATTTAAAACTTGTTAAAATTGGAGAAGCCTATTATTAGATTAGATAAACAATCGGTAAGTTTGTGATGCGCACGCAGCCTGTGTTGAAATATCCTACCGACCTGAAAAATCGACTATATAGACTCTGAAATTAAGGCAACTATGTCATCCGTTAAAATGTATGTTTGTGAACGACAATAAATTAATTCATATTTTATTTTTTCAATATTTTAAAACCAAGAATAAACTTTTGTTTACAAATGTGTCAAAATGACCAAATTTATTGATTTTACTGAATCGATTTCTGTTTGAAATACCCTACAGAGTATTTTGCTGAATGGAAATAGTAAATTTTAAATCCTTTATCTGTGAATTAAATCTGAATTGAAAGTTTCAAGAAAGCATTTACATTTTTAAAAAAATCATTTTAAACCTTACGTATCCAGAATTAGTGGCGATACCTATACATAAACGGCAGAAAGAATTGCTACAAATGCTAGGAAATGTTTACTAATTTGGAAAGGATATTAAAATAATCCGTAACTCATACAAGGAGCAAACTAGCTGTATACGGATAGAAAATGAATTCAGAAAGGTGCATAAAAATAGAAAGGTGCATAAAAGGGGTTGTTTCTTCTCACCAGAATTATTCAATATCTACAGTGAATCAATCCTGAGGGAATTAACTATCCTACCTGCATTCAGAAGCAGATGTGGAAATGGAGGAACTTCTACAAAATGTTAAGCAATAGAAAGAGATATGAATCATCTGTAAAGAGAAAGAAAGTATGCTTGTCAGCAACAAAAACAGTTCAGCATGTGAATTACGAATGGGGTAGATAAAGGTGCCATCCAAAAAGCAAAGTAAAATATTAAGATTGAGGAAAATTTCATTATAAATAAAACAAAAATGTACTGGACTCTTATATAACACCTATCTTCCTATATGGCAGTGAATACTGAAAAAATGGAAACATAAATCACATTATTTACATAGTTCGGACTATCGTTCTCATCTTTGTTGCCATATTTATCACAACGTTTTGGCCGTTGTACGCTCCAGCCTTCTTCAGGAGGTTGAATGTTGTTCTGAACCTTTTACGTCACTCGCTGGGTGTGACTGTTCTAGTTCCACGTGCCATTTATCTCCTGTTAATTCCTCTCGCCAAGTTCTCCACTGCCTTAACCAGGTATTGAACTCACACCCTTTGGGTCCTGTCACTGGATCTAACTAACGCCTGTATTCACTGTTCCATGTGTCCTTGTGTGAGGGGAAGTGGAAAAATCAGGCGTGGCTGACCACATATGAAGAGAAAAGGGATTAGGCTGAAATTATAGACAAAGAACATAATTGGAAAATTCGTAAACTTAAGGAATCAGCACATATGCTAGACCACAAAAATCTCCTGAGCCAACCAAGCATAGAAATTAATGCATTATCGGAACTAGTAATAAGGAGTGCCAGAGAAAAGCAATAGCAACAACAAAAAATTGCAATATGAGCTCTGGTAAATACATGAAATGATAACAGCCAAAAAAATGAAATATGAGCACTGGTAAAAACAGTTGCTGAAGGCATTAGGTTTATAAGTCCCAGAAATTCATACACAGATGTCCTCAATGACACATGTCACAGTGGATAAAGGCGCTAGTTAGATCCAGTGACAGGACCCAAAGATATGTCACGTGGAACTAGAATAGTCTACCCCAGCGAGCGAAATAAAGGATTCAGTTCAACATTCCAACCACCTGAAATAAGCCGGGGCGTACAACAGCCGAAACCCTGTGATATATATGGCAATAAAGATGAGGACGATAGCCCGAACAATGTAAATAGTGTACATAATACCTTATCTCAGATATATAGACAGACAAAGTACACTTATACATTGCATCAGAAAAGGCCAGTTGACATTTCTAGAGTATATGAGAGGGTTTGGAATATTTGACACTCACAGGAGAAAATGGTTCTTGTGTATTGCTGAAAACTACACCCGACAATGCAGTTCGACTAGGACACTGATTTAGGTTCCTATATATATATATAAAATAGACACATGGTATGGCTGTTATATATTTTGGATGATAAATATGATTGGAACAAGATAAGAATAAGGAGAATCGGTTACGTGCCTGTGTTTGCGTGTGTATATATATATACTTGTTGCGATGCGTAAATTGTCACTATTTTATACTTGTTATTTTGCGCATGCACGTTGTTTGCTTTTTTTTTTATTTTGTCGACTGCACAGTACAGTAGGTTCAGTTGGGTAATTTCTGTGAGAAAAAGAACACCATAATGCAATTCACTCCGCCATGAATTTAGAAAAGGCATGATGTACCTCTTTGTGTCGAAAGCTCCAACACGAACAACTCGGAGTGTTTGGGTATCAATCTGTGGACAGTGCAGAGGATTCGAAAAGAGTTGGTTGAGTCTAATGGTGATTACGAAGGTACGGCATGTCGGAAAACTCTCTTTGGTCGTTCTGCTCAGGAAAGAACTCTCGAAATTGTTGGGGAGATACAGGCCATGATGGAAAACGATCCCTCCAAGTCAATCATGTCCATAGCCAGGGAGGTAACACAGTCCTTGATCAAGGTGGAAGCTGTTGGAATACCCAGTCATGGCTCTCACCTGGTCATATGATTCCCCAGACTGCAACCCCTTGATTGATGCATGTGGAGCATAGTTGAGCCAGAGACCAACAAAACTCCTTGTCACACCAAAGAGGGACTGAAGTCAATGCTTATGGCAGCATTCACCAGCATAAACAAGAAGACCGTTCAGAAGTGATGCAACAGATTTCGATGTCGGCTAGAGTCCGTGGTTGATTTTATTGAATATATGTACTTTTTAGTATTTCTAGATGTCTTTGTGCAATTTTGGTAAATATATCTGTTAAAATGACCTGTGGATGTTATTTTCATTTTTGCTTAATTTAGACGACGATTCATCTATCGCACCATGTTTATCTCGGTGAGAGGGAACAACCACTTTAGGCTGAAAGAAAGTAGGTAGAGAAACCTTATTACCTTACTATCGAACTGGTGTATATATTTGGCAAAACTGGTATTAGGAGACATAATAAAACGACAAACTTTAAAAAAAGCCACAATGAAAAGGATAATCCAGGTTTCGAAAGGACAGGGCAATGGAAGATGAATCGTGGCCCGTTAAATGCTTTCAAGCAAACGGACAGTATTAAATCCACTATTTTTCTTCAAGAATAATTGTTTCTCATTTTCTTCTATAAAAGAAATAAAACGGGCGGGCTTCTGAAGATAATAAAATGTCAGTTAGAAAAAAAAAAGTCCGCTTAAAAATTTTGATTTACGCTTTCATTTTTCATACATACTTTGACGAGGAGATCAAAAGTATGTTGTTGAGTGGCAGTAATAATCGAATATTATCTCGTAGAAATATCATAAAATTATTGATAAAATTCTTTCTTCTTTGTGCGTTCATCTACTGATACGAGGGAAAAGAAATAAATAAATATTCTGAAATAAACTCCACGCGAAATCATAAAAAAGAGATAAATATCTTATTCATGCGAATGTAAAAACTGCTTGGCCACGACTTAATGAGTTTTATAAAATTGTTTTAGAACTTTACTACTTACTTCGTTAAACCCACGAATATTAACAATTATTGTTTTGTTTTTTATGATTCACAATTATGCTTTGTCGCTCTTTGCCGAATATTTCCATCTAAACAATGATACATCGGCCAGCAGATCAGCGTGTGGCAACGCTTAACGCCTGGCTATGGCTACATATTTTTATCGTTTCGTGAGGTCGATATGTATTGAATGCCCTATAATTGTGGACTAGACTAAAGATTAAGCTAAATTTAGTAAATAACAGAACTCTATATGCAATGGTTAGTGTAGTTGACCATTATTATTGCGTAGTAATTGTGATCAGAGGCTCTCAATTTTCTCTTAACAAAACAGAATGTTGAAAATGACATCATTGATATTCAAAGAGTAATTTTATTTCTGAATTGTTCACTCAAATTTTGAACCACTGGATTGACGATATGAAACGTGTGATAGGTAAGTTACCATCCAAATTACGCAGAAATGAAAATAACACTGACATCTCATTTTAGATATATTTACCAAAATTACACAAAATACCGTAAAATAGGAAAGAGTACATTTATTCAATAAAATTCCTATTGGCTTCAACCACGGCCTCCAAACAACTTCGGAATTTCCTGTATCTCTTCTGGGCGGTTTCCTTTTTATTTGGTGAATCCAACCATAATGCTTCACTTCAATTCATCTTAGGTGTTACAAGGAGTTTTCTTGGTCTCTTGCTCAACTGAGACTCACACATAATAATCAAGGGGATTGCAGTCTGGGGAGTTAGGTGGCCAGATGTAAGATGTAATGCTGTCGTAGAAATTGCATGATAGCTATGAATGGGTTCTTCAGATTTTGTAGCATACGGCCTTCCAGAAGCTGTTCTTTTGACACAGGCACCACTAGATCCTCAAGGTACTTGATTTAGGCATCCGTGTTCAATCAGAAGCACTCGCCAACAAATTCTGATGTCCTTTTTTCTTATCGGAAATGTCTTTCTTTTTTTTTTTTTTATCAGAATGTGTTTTCCGAGCTGCCATATGTTCATCATCATCATTAGACTCATCTAATCTTTTTTAATCTTATACACTGCCCTCTGATTGACACTTAAACACTGAAATTTTCGTATTGGATCTTGCGGTGCGAATTCCAAGCAGTGCCTCATGTCTCTTCCAAATTTCTGGAGGATTGAATTGCGTCATAGTGCTCTTTTTCTCACAGACTGTGCCTAACTAACCCTACTAAATTTTGCAGTCGACAAAATCAAAAACAAACAATGCGCATGCGCGAAATTACAAATATAAAATGTCGGTCATTTACACATCGCACCCTCTATATTGTTAAGCATGTTTATTCTATGGGAATTTTTACACTGAAAGAACGATGTATAAATATTCAAGACAATTTTTAGGTAGTGCTGAAGACAGTATAAACACTGACTGCTTTCGAGCAGATGTCTCGATATTTAACAAGGGTATTTCTTACGCCAATAAAAGCATTGATCGTCTGGCCACATTTTCTAATTTTATGTACTCTGTCCATTCAGAATGTGGGTTAACATGGCTCACAACTCTCCTTTTAGCTCTTAAGTCAATTTTATTTTTTGCTACGTCTTCTAATCTCCTTAGATCTTTGGATAGGTTATTCACGGCTTTCTACCTGTCTCTCTTGCCTTCAATATATTCCGTGAGTGTTACATTCTCCAAGATCTCTTTCCTCATTATATGACTTAGAAGTTTTAATTTTCTTTTTTCTGATTTGAAGTGTGTTCTTTTGTTCTTCATTTTCCCTAAAACATCATGTTTACTTCCATGCCCAGTTCAAGCATCCTTTTGTAGAACTGACTTTCTGTTGCCTGAACTGACTTTCTCTCATTGATCCATGTGATGATTCTCCAGTATTCACTGCCATATAAGGAAGCTTGATTTTACATAACACTTCAATTCACTTTTCTTTGATTCTAAGGGAAAATGTTCTTGTTTCTTAATACTTTACTTAGATTATGGAAGGTATCTTTCGCTATTCTACTGCAATTTTGGAGTTCGCTGCCGCATTTTCCGTCTTCTGTTAAAGCACTTCCCAGTTATTGAAATGCCTGTCCTTGCGTGATTATTGTATCTAAATTTGTAGTTCGCGCGTTGGGTTATTCCTTCTGCCGACAATTATGCAGTCTGGCTTCTTACAATTGATGTTTAGTCATTTACTCTCGTTTAGCTATACTATCTTCTGTAAATGTTCATGTAGTTTCCTTTCCTTTTGGTATCGTCTATTATCACTGTTTGGTCTGCATATCTAATATTGTAAGAATTGTTGCCGCCAATAATGAATCCTGGTAGGACTTCTAATTCTCTCAGTATCGCCATGCTCTAAATGTTGAATAAGTCCGGTGATATATACTTATCTTACGCTTGTTATATTTTTTGTTTATAATTCGTTCATTTTATATCCGGATTCAGGCGGTTTCGTCCTAATTTATATTCTGGATTACTCTGATATATTTTCAATATAAATCAAGATTACCTTGCATTTCGAGCATTTACTAGTGTTGTGTTCTATCAAACGCGTTTGAATAATCTATAAAACATAAGTGTGTATCATTCTGCATTTGCATTATACTTTGTGATATCATTTGATGCACACCTATTGCATTAATTGTCAATGTGCCTCATACGAAAACGAAGTTTCTCTTCTATTTCTGTCTAATTCTGCTACAGGCTCTATTCATTATAATTTGAATGAGAAATTTCGTTGTCTAGCTCACTGAGCTGATAGTCCGATGAGTTTCACTTTCTTCAAATTATTTTTATTATAATTTTTAATTCTCCAGTTGTCTCACAAAGTTAAAACCTCGGCTTTATCCTGTTTCTTTTTATAGTATTCATCTGCCTAATAATATTCTCAGATTGTTAGTAAATATCTATAAATAGTAAATATATGCATAAGTATGCGCATCCAAATTTATAGCGGACCAGAGTCTGGCCGGTGATCTCTCCAAGAAACCAGTAGATGAGAAACTGGCTTGTAACAGTTAAGATTTAAAATAGAAAAACCTTCTTACTTTTCATCACCAAGTAGATGGTATATTGTCACCATAAATTTTTACATGCATTAGACGTCTGTTTGAATTCATGTTCAATCCTGACCTCAAGTAGAACTCATATATATGACCCATTCATAATGATTTTGGACAAAAATATCGACTCCTAATATCTGCCCCGAAACGTATTTCTATCCCCCTGCTATATTCCTTCATTACAATTATCACATCAGACCAAAAATGGAGTATTTCTGCGATATCTGAATTAGAGATGTTCAATTCTCTCTTTCCAGCCTCGATTGAATTCAAAAACGTGCACGCGGCCTTGTGGGTGATTAATTATTTTAATTCACTTCATTTCAGCACGAGAGCAACGTCAGAAGCTTATCGCTACTGCATCACTACTAACATAGTACGTGTTTTGACAAGCTAAAGTTCCTAGTTCTACCAGTTCAGACCTTTGAAGGAATCACCCGTTCTGCTCATTCCCTTCATATGCAAAGGGGAATATTCCATTTGGAAAGCCTCTACCAAGATCAGATTCTTTGTGGAACACCCTCCATAGAATATACTTTCCCGATCATTACAATCTTAAAATCTTCATATGTAGTGTTATCATTTAGATACCATACATATCTTCATAATTTATCATTTGTATGTCAATAAAACAATATCATCTGTTAACTTTATTATTTGAGTGGCTAATGAGCCTTGTATTTGGTAAACAATAGTGAACGAAATATTGCTGTTAATAAAGATAATTTTCGAGGAAATCACGAGAAATCACGGGAGAACTTTCATTATTCTAAGTTTGTTTTCGTCTCTACTCTGGTAATGAATCAGTTAATGATTCAAGAGTGGATGTGATTGAGAAAGAAGCGAGTGAAACAAATGATGAATGTTGTAGAGCGCCTAATATGATATTTCTTGTATGAATTCACCGAACACAAATTGTTTAATGAATGTATAATAGTTTAAAAAATATGTGTGGAAAATAAAGAAAATAGTTTAAATAATTTATAAATATAATGTTCCTCCTACACTCACAAAGAGGTGAGTCCCGGAATATTGAATAAACATGATGTCATTTTAAATGTTGTCATCAGATTAAATTGTTTGAAAAAGGAAAGCCTACAACAGTAAATATTAATGGTAACAATTTTAAACGTATTACTTGCAGGGATTAGCTTAAGGTAAAGGGATATGACCATGTAGATATTTATTAAAGACCATGCCATAGATAATCTCTCGCCTAGAACTGTAAGTCAACACCCTTGAGCAAATTAATTGAAACAATATGAATTCCGTTATTATTTACTTCTTTTTTTTTCTTATTTTTTCAATGAAACATGATCCAGTGCACATATTAGTACTTCGTATGTCCATTTCACGAAATCGTTCCTTACATGTTGAACATAGATTCTCAATTGGATTTAAATCAGCAGCGTTTCCGGGCCAATCTCTGGTATTTTGGTTTGCTCACTGCCAGTGTGTTCATACAGCGTTACACTTTTCGTACACTTCCGTAGATTAAAGACATCGCAGACAAAAGCTATAAGACAACTAATCGACAGTCGAGACAATAGTGTCTGAGTGTGATGAAAAATCTGCTGCAATCACGGATGATGCATTATTTTTCAAGGCCAAAATTTTTCATCATACACCCCGAAAATAGATTCATATTACTGCACACCTCTGGAAATGACCTAATCTGAGGAAAAAATAGAAATCGATTACACCCTGACCGTCTGGTGAAAGAAAGGAAACGAGATCGGTTGTTTCACTTAATTTGCACAAGGGTGTATCTCGAGTTTCATTGTTCTACTCAGAGCGAATTTTTTTTTTTCAATTTGAATTTGTGGTAGTTCGTTGGTTTATTTTTTTTCCTTTTTTACATTTGTAATAACTTATTTAATTGAAGTAAGTACAAGATTGATTTATTTTATTTCCTTTAGACTTATTTTCTGTGTCATTACAAAAACAAATCTTTCTGCGAAATTCACAAGAAAATGCAATTTAGGAAACTTGGTCTTGTGACGTGAAAGTTAATTTATTTTTCACTTAGTCAATATAATATTGCTCTCTATAAACTGTTTCCTCATAAAAGCAGATAAACTACTGATCAACTTTGTTCAACTGTATTTCTGTTTCCAACAAATTGAAAATTATTTTGAATGTTCACCACGCTTCTCATACTGAAATATAACATATTCATTTTATTAGATTTAAATAAATAATTTTGTAATGTTATTTTTCTAGTCTTTCTAAATGTTAGGTAATCACTGCCAACAAAGGTACTTTTAATAATTTTAGTGCAGCGTTACTGACTCACAGGAAGTAATATGCACTCAGCTACATCATCGGTAATAGCTGTAGCTATTTATAGTCTTTGAAACGTCTTATTTAAATGAGACACCTCATATCCCTGGGAGGTTTTATACCCTTATTTTACCTGGTACTTCTTGTGGGAACTTTTGTCTCTTCATTATCTTCCTCCCTTTCCATTAGAGATTGTCTAGATATTAAAGAATCGTGGTCTTTTTTCATTTTTTTATAGGAGTTTTGCTTCAAGCATAGTTCAGCTTCAGAGTCCATAATAGTGTTGATTGTCTTGTTTCTCATGCATTGACATGACACTTTCGCCTTCATTACTTTCAGGCTAACTGTACATTTCTTCATATCTATCGTGTTGCAATCTAACTTGGTCTGCATGCGTTAATATCTCATTTTCATTTGTTCTATTATCATAGAGTTCTGTCCATTTTGCATTATGGATCTTGCTTTTTGCTGATTAGATTCACTATTCTCTTTTACCACAGTTTTTGGTTGGTGGCATAAGACATTGGAAATGTGGCTATAATTTGTCTACCCTTGAGTTCAGATGGGCTTCTTCCAGCATGTAGTATTGTCCTATAGCTTCGCAACAAGCTAGTAATAAATGTTTCTCTCTTTTCCTTCCGTTGTACACATATTTCAAATCCGTTTTTTATAACTTGCACCATATTTTTCTGCTAATCTCTTTGATTGCTAATGGAAAGGTGTGGGTTTTACCATTGGCATAGTTCCTCGTCACAGAACTCTTGGGCGTTGTCAGATACTAGCGTTTTCGGAATTCCATTTCTTGAAAATATGATCCTTAACGCCTGTTTCACGATCGAACTTCTTTTGTTGGAAATCTGTAGTACTTCTGGCCAACCTGAATACAAATGTACCAGTATTAGTAATAATTTCACTCCATTAACATTGATATGATCCATGTATACTTTGTTCCAAGGTTAGAACTCTTTAGGCCATGTACGTGTTTTTTGTTACTGTGTGAATTGTCTTCTTTCATTACGCATTATACACCATTATCCTTATTCTTCTACATCTATAGAATAGCTTGGCCACCATACCATTAGCCTTAAACTCCTTTGCCTAACGTTAATCTGCAATGGGTATCGTCTTGTATGCATTTTATAATTTTGTTTCTTTGCGTTGCTGGCAGACCAACTGCGTCTCCATTACAAAGTACACATTTTCTACGATTAACTTGTGTTTAACTTCGTTAAAATGCCTTTTTGCCGTGAGTAATTATTCAGATTATTTGTTTTTTTATCCTGAACAATATTCTATTTAATATGGGATCTCGCTTTGTATCCTCGGTTAATTTGTCTATTGATAAAATATCAGTTTCGACCAAGTGTAAAAATGTATCTTTGATTTTTCCTACTCTTTCTCACTTTCATAAGTAATGAACCGCGTCAACATGTTGAATGGCATTGGCTTTCAAGTACTCAATATCAAAGTCAAATGCCATTAACATCAAAGCCCATCAAGAATTCTAGAAGAAGTTACCTTGAAAAATTCCTTCCTAGGATTAAATATAAATTCTAAAGGCCTAGGGTCAGACCTAATTAGGAATTTGTTTCTGATCAAAAACTGACGAGCTCTTTTTGTCGTGCATATTATCGACAACGCTTCTTTCTCAATCGGATGACCATCCTGAGCTAATATTCCCGAAATTGAGTGTTCAATTGCATGAGTGGTTACTAATATTTCCTTTCTAGGTTCGAATATTTTAATTAATGGCTTCTTTGCCAGAACAGCTTTTAAATTTTCAGATGCCATTTTTTCTTCTTCTGTCCAAATAAATTCCACATTATTTTTCTTAAAGCAGAAAAAAAAGATTCTGTCATTTCGGCTTATCGCTCTACACATCATCTGTAGAAATTTACAAGAACTAAGAAAGATTCCAATTCTTTTTTGTTCTTCGGTACGTTAACTTTTAATATTTTGTCAATTAACGATTGGTCTGGTGATATACTTTCGATAAATATGGAATATACCCAAAATGATAGTTTTTTTTTCTAGCGTTGTGCAAACATTATTTTTCGCTAATTGTTAATCCGGCATTTTTAACTCATTCAAAAACATACTGGTTTTCCATTTGAATTCTTCGTTTTTAATAACAGCACAAATATCATCCTGGTAGTATATTTTTTTTATATCACTACCAATAACTTGCTCTATAGCAAATCTTTAAATATTGCTCTTGCCATTTTAATTCTATACTGCGTTCCATTTTCATAAGAGTATTAGAATGTTTATTGTTTATTTAAAGTCTTCTTTATTGTTTATGTTATGTTTTTGTTGTCTTGTTTTATGTTATTTTTTTTGTTTATTTAAAGTCTTCGTCAATAGCTTTTGATGGTTATGCCGAATTTGATCAAATTTACAGAATGTATTCGAATCTTCAAGCGAGCTCAAACCAATTCTACATCGGGGATGAGATATGAGGCCTCACATATTTTGTTGTTTACACCTATTTTGTAGTCACCACAAAAGCGCTGATCCCCATCCTTTTTTTCTTAAAATTACTAATGGGGAGACCCATTTGCTCCATCCTAGGGGAAGTAGATCTTGTTCTAGTATTGTTTTTTTAAGTTTTTCTACAACTATTCGTAGTAGAGGGACTGGCACATTTTGTGCTTGAAAATATGAACAGGAGACATTTTCCATTAGTCTTAACTCTACTTCATAGTTTTTTGTATTTTTTTTTTGTATTTTTTTACATTTCAGATTCTTCTGCCTTGAATTTGTTGACTAATTTTCAAGAAGTTATCGTCAATATAGTATTTCCTATTAGACCATGATACTTTTCACAGTTTGCCACGATAAGTATACATCAAACTTATATTTGTTTCACGTAGGCTTCAAAATAGCCGAACATTTTTATCACAGATCCGTTGAACTGATTCAGTTCGGCAAGGCTTTTCCTTAATCATTGGTATACTAATTTCTCTCAGAAATTTCTGGATATCAACGTCACGTCATTTCCCGTATCTAGATGCATGTTACATTATTGATTGGAATTTTTAATAACCCTTTTGCATTTTTCTTTCAAGAAAAGGCGGCCATACTTATATCCTGTTCATTTTGTTGAACCGTCTCTACGTTTTTTTTTGTGTTTTTTTTTGTGATTTTTTTTTAATTAGACATAGGTTTAAAATGATTCACAAAGAACCGTTAGAGAGGTTAGGCACGTCAGCGTATATGACGGTTCCGTATAGGATGCAGGTTCAAATCCTGTCAAAGAACGAATATTTTCTATGAAAATTTCTCGGACATTCAGGCCGGTAAATGTTATTTAATACTGTTTATCATAAACAGAGCATTTGCTTAAATACTTGTATCTATAAATAACAACGTTAAACATAAAAATGTCTTTAATAAATAAATTGTCGGACCTTGTCCATTTCTTAATATATGACGTCATTTGTTTACATTTGATACGCCAGAGCAGTTATGAATGTACGAGATTCATGGAAGATTGGACTTTATAAGCAGTAAATTCGACCTTGTCTACCGAACGGTTCTTTGTGGCCGAGAGGTTAGGTACATCAGCGTATATGACGGTTCCGTATAGGATACAATCAATTTAGAGATATGAAATCTAACGCAAGAGGTTGTTAGAATTATAAAAAAAATATTATAAATAAAAATCATCGTATATTATTATTATTAAGTTCCATGGGAGACGTTCCTTTTTTGCCAGATTGAGAACGCAACCACGCCCCGTTTCAGGGCCACCCCCTCATTTGTTAAACCCCCCCCCCCATGTGCGGATGTGCCTCAGTTACACCCAAATATTGTTAATAATATTGATTTTCAGGTGGGCTGACTTTAAACATAAACTGGTCCAAATGAACGGCAAAACGGCAAAAATTACCAAATTCAGGGGTAATGATTATTATATATATATATATATATATATATATATATATATATATATATATATATATAATTACCCCAAACCACAGTATATGGAATAATGATTCTGTAATCAGAGAACTTATTCTATGGTGTACTTTTGTGTCTCTCCTTCCAATATATATATATATATATATATATATATATATATATATATATATATATATATATATATATATACATATATATATATATATATATACACACACATATATATATATATATATATATATATATATATATATATATATATAAAGCATCGGAAGGTGAGACACAAAGTACACCATAGAATAAATTCTCTGATTGTAGAATCATCCATCCCCATACTGTGGTCAGTTGCAACTGATCCATTCAAATGCAGCTTTTTGCTCGGTATGGGAACTTTTAATTTTGCAATACCTTTCTATTGTACACCATCCGTGTTTTTTTACTTTTTTTCTTCTGATGTCCTGAACCATGTTAATGATAAAATATCTTTGAGTTAGATTAAAATATTCTCATAATTGTGTTTGCTTGAAACGAATCTATATGGCTTTCCAATTCCATCAGTCAGTTGTCAGTTAACTTTAATTTTTTTTTAAATATATTCTATTTAATGCTATATAATCATCTCAGATATATCATTTGGCTTTGTTGTCTCCAAACGTAATTTATGATGAGCATTTTTATATACAATCTGCAACGAATTAAATTGTTTCCTTTTTACTTTAATTCTTGTTTTCTTTTCTTTTTCTCTTTACAGTTTTCGAAAAACTATAATTTTGCCGTGCGGTAAAGGCGTTGTATCTGACGCGCTTGAATGAACTGGATAATTACTTTCGAAGAGATTTCGACGAGATTTATTTTTTTATATCAGCATGACAAGACAAAGGACCCTGATATAACTTGCCCTTAAATAAATTTTTTTTTTTTTAAATTCGCGCTGTTCTTTTCTATAAAGCAATACACTTGACGCCACCCGATCACAAATATCCTCCAGGTGAAGCGTTAGATTCAATCAATTTCTTCGTAAAAATCGTTCAAATTTTCATTTTTCAAAAACTAACGAAAAGAGTCGCTTGAACCAGAATTTAATAGATTGCCTGGCGATGCACTGGGAACATTGAAAGGTGTTTGGCAAAGCTGAATAGAGGTAATTCGCGTGGGACAACAGACGTCTTCGAGGAGGCCGATGGGAGATTGAGGTAAGAAGCGAACTAATTATGTCAGAAACACATGGAGCGTGGATTCAGTTTGTCCTTTCTAATGGAATTCTTTTCAAGATATGAAATGATATCAGGATAAAGAATTACTTCCCATATTTTTTAACAGAAAAAGACGGATATTTTTTTTCAGCGAATCTCTGACATTGGAGATTTGCCCACAAGTATTCATATTTCATAAATATCACCGATTTTGTGAAGTTTAATGGAAAATAGTACTTTTGGCTCTTATTCTCAGTCGATGTCCTGTTATGTTTAGGATTTCGCTAAATGTCTTTCACTGGTTCCTTAAAGGACTGTCTGAGATTCGATAGTATTTTTGGCAAACTTTAACCTTCGTACGCGAGTGCGCAAAAAAACAAAACAAACAAAAACGAACGAACGGTGAATCAAAAAGAAAATATTTCAAATGACACCGTTACGGGGCTATGACACTATGTGAATCAAATACAAGGTGACGTTTATTATCTCCCTTTTATAAAGAGTTAATATTTACCATTTTATAAAGAAATAAATTTTAAAAGAGATCTTTTTATTAAAAAATGTCTAGAAAAAATTAAAATATTTAAAATCTTTCATTTAAAATTTTTTTCCAGCACATTCTTTGTGGAGAAGTAAAAGTTTCATGTCATTGAAACCCGTACTAACTCGACTTATGCACCTGAAACATGTTGAAATATCAAAGTTATAACCAAAGAATAATTTTTATCTACTGACCTCATCGCTTTTTACTTTCTAATGCTTTCAGCATTTGAGACAAGGTCAAAGCTTGCATTTCGAACCCACATTTTTAAGTTGAACAAGTTCCTCTTTGGAAAATTTCGATTAACAATGGTACTACTTTCTTGCAAGAACTTTAACTGCGAAAATAGTTATTTGCATATAGGAAACATTCAGAATCCATTGACCGAACAGTCAGTGTTATTGTCGACTGACATTTAAATAATCAAATTTTGTCTTTAGATTAGATTTATTTTTACTGGAATTAGATTTCTAAATTCCATTGATTATTTCTCTTTCAAGGCTCATGGCCACATTACGTTGAAATACGGATTCCCGTTTGTTCACCGGCGTTAAGCAAAGTTGAACCTGATTGGGGGAACGCAGATGCGGCACGCTCAGATGTACAGCTGGTGTAATGGATAATGTCACAGAATTGTTATCCGGAGAGCCGAGTTCGAATTCCAGTCAGGTTCGTTACATTCACTTTCGTGGAAATAACCTTAGGGAACTGCTTTAAATAATAAAACTTATATCAGTCAATAATTATTATCTCCAAGAAATTCTTACAATCCAGAAATGTTTTCTCTTTAAGCAAACTTCAAAATGTTCATAAGCCGTAAAAATCAAATCAATCAATTAAAAGCTCCTTCAAGTATTGATGGCGTTTTCTTCCAAACCTTTTTTGGTGGGTTGTGTGGAAATTTAATTGCTTATTTATATAATTATTTTATCTCCTATTTCCATTCCTTCGGATTTTAGTTGTTGAAAGTATATTAAGCGGTTTTTTTTCTTATCTGATATAGCTCCTTTTGTATAGATTCAGTGTTAATTATTGTCTTCTAAGACATATTTTTGATCTGCAAGAACTGAAATGGATAGCACAGCTAACTCGAAGAGAAATTAATGACATAATCAATAATCAGGCATTCCACATTAATTCCACAAAAGTGGTAAAAATGGAAGTCTTCAAGAGCATTAACAGTTTGTGAACCTATTTAACTGACATATTTTCCGAAATTTTAATCGAAAGGGCAACTGACTGCTCGAAGGATTGATTTTAGGGAAACGTCTAATATTACTATTAGCATTTAATCAGTCAAATGTCATGCTTGGACAACCCTGTCTCTTTCGATGTATGATTAACCAAGCAGATTTTTACCGCACGACCTTGACGTTTATTTCTGCAGTAGACTGGTTGCCAATCAAGGCTATAAGACTGTCTGTCCTAATATTCCCCTCATAGCTGTGAGGAGAATAGACGGATATTTTTTTTTTACCAAACGCATTTTGGCGTAAGTGTGTGTGTGTGTAACAAACCAGATGGGAATTTGAACTCGTCTCTCCGATTTCTAATTACAAACCGGTAGCCATATAGAGCATATATCCCACCATATCTCCATATACGAGTGCGAATGTACTTTAACATTGGCCTTTTGCCTCATTTCGTTCTAGTGGTTTTCCGGGAATATACCATTTCGTCCATTTATTGTTTTGCTATACATTGAGTAAATACAAAAGAATCAATTCTAACCTACCAGAATCTACGCATATTTTTTTTTTTAATGTTTGGAAGCAGACATGTTCAACACGGTAAAACTGAATTCGCTGAAACTGAGCTACGATCTTCCAGGTAGCACTAAAATTTTCAAATTGCTTATTGTACTCTAGAAAGCGCCCAATATAGATCGGGTTTAACATGACGTGATATAAAAGTTACAAATTTGCATGGTGAGGAATTTAAGGCAGAACTAAAACGGTCGAAACTAAAAGTTTTTGGATTCATTCAGACTATTCCCTTTACGGCAATCAAAAAGAAATAAAAGTAAAAGAAAATGGATAATTTTAGTTATTTCAAGTTGTGGGAAGATATTTAACTCAAGAAACAATTTCCAATTCGTGCCTGTTTAAATAATAGCCTATTTCGAGCAGGTGTCTACGTTTTTCTCTGCACCAAAATAACTCCAGTAAATATTTGTCCGAAATGAAGTAGGAGCTTGTATAGATTTTAGGTTATCAGAAGTGAGTACAAAAGATTTAACTTAATAACCTAAAGGACGTTCATTACTACATAGTAACCGTTTAGTAGAATACCTGACGAGGTTATTTTAGTTTACATGTTTGTTAAGATCGTATTTTTTTTATTGCCAGCAAACTGCAAAAGGACTGAACACATTACAATGGTGAATTGGTTATCTGAACGATTTTGCTAAAGTTGTTTGCCATTTCGATAGTCCCAGTTGATTGATTTGTTTTTTTTAAGGGATTCTGAATCTTTTCTTCCATTGCGAATTACAGTAATTATCAATCGCCAATAATATATATATATATATATATATATATATATATATATATATATATATATATATATATATATGTGTGTATACATATATATATATATATATATATATATATATATATATATATATAAAATATAAATATATATAAATATATATATATATATATATATATATACATATATATATATATATAATATATTATATATATACATATATTATATTATATATATATAATATAGGTATATATTATATACATATATTATATATATATATATAATATATATATATATATATATATATATATATATCCATATATTATATTATATATGTATAATATATATAAAATCACATATATATTATATATACATATATTATATCATATACATATAATATATATATTATAACATTATTATTATTATAACACAAGACAATTCAACTTTATTAAATTTATCATCGTATTTGGATGTCAACTGAATTTTCAGCCGTGTATTTCTTATAAACTTGTGACCCCACAAATGTCACGTATTATGACCCTTAAGACTCTTACCTTCAATTATCTCGGAATTTACATGACTTGAAAAGTTTCCTCATAAGGAAATGGCTAATATTAACATAGTAAAAATACATGGGTCGTTTTTATTTACTTTCTCCTCGGTTTTGAATTCAGAGCAGTGTAATATTTTTTAACTTGTTGCGCCAACTGTCAAGAGAACCAAGTCCATCTTGATATTTAATACATACCTGAGGAATAGAAGAAACGAATTCCCGCCTTTCCCAAGGCCATACTATGAAATAAACAAAGCAGGTGAGAGCGGAATTTTGACTCCTCTTTCCGACACCACTTTCTGTGTATATGCCTGCTACATTTGTATCTTATTTGCTAAAAGCTCATTCATACAACACGAAAGAGATAATAATCATAATTGAATTGCTTTTTATGTGCTATTATATAATATGTGACATATGGTTACATATACATAAAAACAAATATATTTTACTATTTCTTGGTAGTACAAAACTAAACTATGATACTAAGAGGTGAGGTGAGTGGGCCCTTTCTGGGGCTATGTCAGCGAGTTGACGGCTCGTATCACTCCCGATAATTATGTGCTCATCGATCTGACATACGTGTGCGATAATGTGTCACCCCTGTATTCTAGGTAGAAACAAATGGTATTTCTGACATTGCAAGAATGGTGATCTGGACTACGCGAATAGAGGAATTAACGCTGTGATCGGATTATTTCAGCATCATCTCAAGGTGAAGATCAAAACTGATAGAAACCGTTTGGTGTCGATATATTTCAGCAAAAAGTGGGTGAATGTAGCGATCTTGATTTGTGTGAAAGAGCCTATGAGTTAGTTTTTTTTTTTTTTTTTTTTTAAGACCCCTTGGTCCCAACAGGGTGGTTTTCTGTGAAAGCCTCTCCTGGTTAAGTTAGGCTCTCTTTCTTTACTTAGTTAATGTCAGTGTGTGCCGTTCCTCGCCCGTTCCCGGCTTCTCCTTTGTTATGATCCAAGTCGAGATTCTCAACCTCACCATTTTGTTTTTTGGCCTTCTTTTTCATATCGACTGGGTTCTTTGATTTCCCCACGCCCATATTTATTTCATCCATCATACTCCGTTAGTGAGTTAGTTTCTTGATTCTGTTTGAAATCATGAGGGCTTTGTAGGTTCCCTGTGAGAACGGAGTATTATGCTATATGTAGGAACAAATGGTGAAGGATAACTTCTTATATGAATGAGTTACTTGTAATGAATGAATGTGTAATGAATCGGTTTATCTAAGTATAAGATAATTAATGAAGCAAAGCCTCACCCGTTTTAGCCTTGTGCCGTAATTATTTTGATTTTACAATAATAAATATTTGGATAGATGTTGAAAGTTGCATTTTAAGGGACCATCTTTTTTTTTTATTAACCGTCTTCTTTGATAAGTGTTGTCGGAAAACCCAACAACGTAATAGAAATTTTTCAACTAATTTTTCAAGTGTCTCTGCTTCTTCAAACTAACGGATTTTAATTTATAATTCAATTAAACTAGATGACTTTTTGATTTTCTATTACGGATTATTTGTATATAATTATTAATTCGTGAGATTTGTGGTTAATTCTTTCAGTTCCAACAATGTCTTTACAACAGACATGACTTTTTCTATAGGAGAGATATTTGATAATTGCAAAATTCTTGTGCTCAAATAACAATTTTACATATGCACAACAAAGCATTCATTAGTCACTTATAACCTTCACTGTTTGAACAACATTCACACATCGTTCAGCACCTTGTTGATGCCATTTTCGGAGAAGTTGTTGTAAGAATGTTGTGAAGGATTTTTCGACTGACTCTTTTAGGTCATTTAAATTGTTCGGTAGAGACAGGCACAAATGAACATCCGAATTATTCAAGTCAGGAGCATACGGTGATTGCTGGAAGAGGCCTTTCAAATTTCAACTTCTTAGACTTCTGCAAGTCCTGTTTTGCAGCATGCGGTCTTGTCCTGTGTCGGTGGAAAATGACGTCTTTTTAATTTGACAAAATCGATCATTTCTCTTGAATAGGCGCAATGAGATTAGTGAGTTTGTCACAGTATTTCTTTGCAGTCTCGAAGAGGCTGAAAGTGAATTATCCGTCAGACATTCTATCAAGCAGAGAGAATCACCTTCACTTGATGGAAACTTCCTTTAACTACGGGTTCTTCACATTTACAACTTTGTTTACAGTTCTGTTTGCATCGAACTATATCACAGACGGTTCATTTGTCATCGACTCTGACGATTCTGTCCAAGAACGGCTTCTTTTTCCGTCATAAAAGCAAGAAAACCGTCGCAGAAACACGTCGAGCTTGTTTTCTTCGGGGTTGAGATTTGGAAACGCACTAAACCTCTACAAATAGTGAAAGGCATTTGAAATAGCGATTTTCAACCTCATAACAATTCCTTCCTTCGAAATTTTCGCTTCATACTTCACGATGGCAAGCTAATCGACTGAAGGCTCCCTTGGAGCGTGGTTTAGTTTAAAATCTGCCAGACTAACACAGTTTGACTGTCCGACGAACTGGAGTGCGATCCAAATAAGCCTAAAGTATTTCTTTTCCTCGCAGTTCCGATGCTTATAATTATACGGTACAATTTTTAATCTGGAACAAACCAGAGATCGACAGTAAAACAAATACCAGTGTCAAGTTACGGTTAATTTATATTACTAAATTAAATCGAACACGAAACTTTGCAATAACGTGATTAAATCTGTCTCAACAGTGTAATTATATATTAAACAATTAGTATTATTTCCCAAGATAGGAAGTTAAAAGTGTATATCACCTTTATGGCCGAGAGGCAACAGCTTACAATGGAATATATATATATATATATATATATATATATATATATATATATATAGATAGAGAGAGAGAGAGAGAGATAGATAATGCAGTGTTACTTTCTGGCAAACGAATAAATGAAATCGTTAAACTTTTGTCTTTTAAATAAATAGTTTTGAAGTAATTTGGCGGTCTATATAGCTGTAAACATATGAGATATAGTTGAGACAATGTCATTTAGTTACGTCTGTTGAGTAATGGAAAATTTTTTAGGTGCAATAAAATGCAGTGGACGATTGTGCTCTGGCGTAGCAGCCATCAACACGGAGTGTGGAATCGACGAACGAAGTTCATATTACAGGATAGCTAGCCTGTTGCGTTCATTTCACAAAGGAATGAATCCATCTATTTTAATTGCTAACTTTTAGTTAAATAGCAGGCGAAATTAGGGTCTATATTGGACACCGAAGACTGATATAGCCGTTGGAGATAATGTTTAATCTAAGAAAAAAAAATGATCAAAAATATCAAAAATATATATGTATCCAATTGTATGTTTTTGAGATTTCTGTTAATAATATCAGTTGTTCAAGAAGATTGCTTGCAAAAATGATTTCTTATTTAGGGATACATTATTGTAATGAAATCGGCCATTAAGTAAATTAAACTCAAATAGGTTGAGTCATAAAAATAATTCCAGTCTTTGCTTAAGAACAATTTTTTTTTTTAAATTAACGAGAATTACATTTTATTCAACTATATATTATCCAATATTTTTGATGGCTTCTTCCGAATTATCAGGTAGCTCATCGATAACGTTTCCAGAAAAAAAAAAACGCCTCAGGTGTTGATGTGAACTATTTTTCGACGAAACCTTAAACCACATTTTAATTATGCAAATGGTTTATGCGATCGACAAAGTTTGGCACAAGGACGTCGGCATAGAGTAGAAGCAATCAAGCGAGTTCTAAATGTTTTCTCCTAACGTATACTTGCTATATGTAACCTTGGATTTGTCTATATGTTATTGATACGTTTACATGGATAAGCGTATAAATGTACGCTCACTCTATCACAACTTTTCAAGAACTCTAAAGGAAGATAACTCTAACGATACAAAATTACCTCCCTTCTGTAGAGCTCTGTTTTTGTAGTCGATTAGTCGAGATTTATCCTCGTCTGCCTGCGGCATTACGCGTTGAATATCGTCGTATCTAAACATTTTGCATCACCTGTTATGACATATTTCTATTTAGTATTGAGCCACAATGATTTCTTCTTGAGTGAAAGTCGGCATCGATGCTTTTGTGTCTTTTCAGAAATACGAGGTGTAAACACAAGATTCCCTTGGTTCGCACCGGCCATTTCGGTCGCTATAACCCAAGGTAATCTGGTTTTGTGACGGTACCAGCGTGATAGTCCCGATCAGAATAGATGTCTTTTGGTGTCTGTTCATTATATATGCAAACTTATTCGAAGAGGCTATTTTTTTGGTTTGATGGTAGAATGTGGCACTGCATAGCCTTAAACAAGTTTGGTTCTCGAGACTACTTCCGATAACTTTGTAACAGTGTGTGAAATAAGAGTAAGTATTCTATTCTAAATAAGTATAAGAAATAAAAGAGAAATAACCAACATTATATATTCTATTCTAAATAAGTATAAGAAATAAATAAAACTAAACAAGAGTAAGTATTCTATTCTGAATAACTATAAGAAATAAACAAGTGTAAGTGAACTATTCTAAATAAGTATAAGAAATAAATAAGAAATAACCAAGAGTATGTATTCTATTCTGAATAAGTATAAGAACTAAACAAGAGTAAGTATTCTATTCTGAATAAGGATAAGAAATAAATAAGCACTAAACAAGAGTAAGTATTCTATTCTGAATAAGTATACGAAATCAAGTGTAAGTATTCTATTCTAAATAAGTATTAGAAATAAATAAGAACAAAACAAGAGTAAGTATTCTATTCTGAATAAGTATTAGAAATAAATAAGAATTAAACTAGAGTAAGTATTATATTCTGAATAAGTATAAGGACTAAACAAGAGGAAGTATTCTAATCTGAATAAGTATTAGAAATAAACAAGAGTAAATATTCTATTATAAATAAGTATATGAAATCAAGTGTAAGTATTCTATTATAAATAAGTATTAGAAATAAATAAGAACTAAACAAGAGTAAGTATTCTATTCTGAATAAGTATTAGAAATAAATATGAATTAAACAAGAGTAAGTATTCTATTATGAATAAGTATAAGAAATAACCAAGAGTAAATATTTTATTCTAAATAAGTATAAGAAATAAATAAGAAATTATCAAGTGTAATTATTCTATTCTAAATAAGTATGAAATAAATAAGAAATAACCAATAGTAAGTATCCCATCAATCATCTGTTCACTAAACTTGAGGAGGTTAACGTCCGCTGAAAAAAAGACAATATTATACTCGTAAACTACTCTTGACTCATCCGGAGTATTTTTGCATGATTTTCGTCTTAGAAAATACACTCTGCGTTGTTATACGCGTATAATTCCATTGTTTCTGCTATCGTCTCTAAACCCGATTCCCAGAAAGCATGTGGGCTTAATGATAATCATCATGTGATCCTGATCTTGCTACTTCCTGTTTCTTGCTTGTTGAAAACCCTCTTTTTAATTTCCAATCTTTAAGAACACAGGTGAAGAGTTCGATGCTTCAATTTATCGGCCTAAGTGTGTTCCAATATCTTGCGCGATTTTAAATGTGAATTAATTTTAAACGCCTAATGTTTTTGATTTTTTTTTCATTTTCTTTCCGATTTTTACAAGTTAAGTCTTTGTCAACTCAGGCTGTTTTTTAGATATACGCAAGGTATTTAACTGGGTGTGTCATGTTGATCCTCTTCCCAAGTTGAAGCGTTATTATATTTCTGGATAAAAGTTTGAGTCGATTCAGTCTTTCTTATCAAATCGCAAAATGAATGTTATCTTGAACGGCCACTTTCTATATTTTTTTTGGCATTAATTCAGGTGTCTAACAGGCACGATTCTTGAACATACGTTATTCATAATCTTCATCAACATACTTCCTGATGTGAACTCAATATCTACTTTGATGACACAAGTATGTCCATCTGTCTTAATTTTAAGTTTTAACGTTTCCTTAAGGTTAAATTCATAACTGGTATCTATAACCTACACTCTTTTGTTATCCGGGGCAAAGTAAGGCTTGTTAATTGTAATGCGTTTAAAAAAAATGCTCTCTTTTAATCATCTGAGAAAACACATTTGCCTTCCATCAGCATAGCTGATTCTAATTATCAGTAGAGTAATTCTTTGCGCCATCTTTGGGTAATGTTCACCGTGTGAAAGATTATATTTAATCAAATGTAAGTATGCAGCTAGTACAGCTGGTTCATTCTGTAATGCTATAAAATTCTTCTCACCATAATCTATCCTACAGATTTATAAATGAAAACATTGATGCATGCTTTGTCTATTGCTGCCACATCTTGTTGCGTGTTTCTGTATGTATTTAGAGATAGAGGAGAATTGGCAATGTCGTAGGTCCTGACCTAGCATATATCAGATTCAGTCATATTTCCACGGCCGTAACGTATTATCCCCGCGCCTTTTCTACGAATATTTCATGTAAGATTATTGCTATGCACTTCTATAAATACAACCCTCAAGAGCGTTTTTTTTTTTAATTCTCTCGTCGTTCATCACACGGGAGTTCTCTCCCATCCTGGCTAATGTCACCAGGTCCCATACTATGAATGAGGTTTGCAAGAAATAGTAAAACCGATCCTTATGTTGATCAAGTCGAACCGTTAGAAAGTAATCCGACTTATGCCACCAAAAAGTATCCAGATGGAAGGGAGTCTACTGTATCTGTTTCTGATTTAGCACCCTACTGGAAAGCGGAGTTAACCCCTGAGTCCCCTCAATGTGGAACAAAATAAGTGTCCTCATACCAGAGAAGGACACCGCATAATGGAGATACAAATGGATGACAAGATTCCCAGATTGTTATGGATGGTAACGCTACATTTTTTTTAGAAACGAAGTATGTGGTAACTTGTGACATCTAATTTTCTTTTGTAGCAGAGTTTTGATTAGTTGGATAAGGCTTAGCGCTTTTACTGTCGTCCTGAGTTCTGTTTAATCTTATAACCACTACATGTTCTTGTTGACCATGTTTGCCGTAGTTTCTGAATATGGAATCCAGTGAAGTCCGTAATCTGTTCGATATCAGAGGTTGGCAGTGAAGATTCAGAGAAAGTAGCGGTTGTTAAGTAATTCTTTAAGTCTTCGATATCAGGTTGGCAGTGCAGACAATTTGGGAGAAAAAAAATGACTGCCTTTCTACACGTCGCATTGAATATTTTGAGCTTTCTGATTGGTTAACCCTTCTATTGGTGAACTATAAAATGAGTCGGCTCATTTAGGCTAGCTCACTAGTACACACATACACAAAAAAACTGCAACAGTCCTGGTGAACGTTTGTGGGATGGTTGTGTCTAAATTTAAGATAACACTGATTAAAGATCATCATTCCCATATACATTCCTTTGGCTTTGAGTCATATTTTTCTTCTTTAATTTTCAATATAAATATTACATATCTCTATGGTACCAAAATTTTATGGATTTAAGCACAGTCCTAGATTAGCGACAGGATCTCATTATTTTACAGTTGAAATGGCTAGATATAACCGTAAGTCGTATCCTAAGATTTTTTCATTCGAACTTATCTTCCAGCTTTTTGCATCACAGCCAATTATGATCTTCAAAAATTAAATGCTGTGTAAATCCTTAGCTTCTGGCTTCTTAATTTCTGTACTTTGGTTCGCTTTCCGTAAGAGCTAGTTTTTAGTTTTTCGTTCTTATTCAGTCACACTCAGAAAACCCCTGCGTCTTAACTGTGCAAATGGATTGCTTGTTGATATATATATATATATATATATATATATATATATATATATATATATATATATATATATATATATGCGTGTGTGTGTGTCTGTGTGTGTGTGGATATCTATATGTATATAACATTTTTTATACTTTATTTTTTTAAATAAAATATTTATATTTTGCTCTGTTTATAATGAACAGTATTAACAACATTTACCGGTCTGAATGCCCGGGAAACATATTTTATTTGACATTTCTCGGGCATTCAGGTCTGCACATGTTGTTAATGATATTTATTATAAACAGAGCATTTACGTAAATTGTTATCGATACAAAATAAGATGTAAACAAAAATATATTAAAATAATTGTCGAACTTAGTCCATTTCATTATATATATATATATATATATATATATATATATATATATATATATATATATATATGTATATATATATATATATATATATATATATATATATATATATATACGTATATATATATATATATATATATATATATATATATATATATATATATATATATATATATATATATATATATATATATATATGTGTGTGTGTGTGTATACGTGTATATATATATATTCATAAGAACGTTTGTTAGGATTGTTTCAAAAAGGTAAATACTTATAAATCAATGTAACAATTCGGTTATTGTTATAACAATTTATTTCTGTTGGTTCAAGTATATCAGATAAATAACAGGCATGAATGTCTAATTATTTTAGAAAACAAAATAATTTTAGACAAGATATGCCTTCCCTGTTTAAAATAAACTACTGCCTTAAATGACACTAGAAAATATGTTAATTTATTCGAAATTTGCGGACTGGCGCTACAGAATCACAAAAAAAGAACTGTACCAAATAACAGAAGCGCTATCCCTTGAGGACTTCCAACAATGCAACTGATAAATTCAATAGCACATGTAAATCGAAAAGATTATAATGGCTTAATGAAAATGCTGATATTCCGCACTATTTCAAATAAAATAATTAGGAAGGAAATCCCATCAATACTGATAAGAGCAATAACAGTTACTGAACTGGTGAAATCTATTTTTCTGAAAAATTGTTTTAAGTGAAAGATTTTATAAATTTTGACCGACTGTAGTACAAGCCGGCCGGACAATGAATGTCGAACATAAGTAAACGGTTAATATTACCAGTACCATAGCGCGACGAAACAAGAAAAATTACTTTTAGTGGTATTACTTTTAGAAAATGAAAATCCTTTGAAGTAAGTTTATTTTTTCTTTAGCACGCCTTATTAAAGAGGATCATTTATAAATTTACAGTATTACAAAAAAAATAAATAAATAATAAACTCGGCCGTTTAAAAGAACTAGAAATTATTTCGAAGGAATTTTGAAAATGTCTCTGCTTCTGCATATTCTACTGAAGTTTTGTACTGTCAAGAAACAAATAGATTTTGTCAGGCATTTATGATTGTATATAAGTTTATAACATTTCGGAAATTAATATTTCAAATTCTTTAATTATGTTATATACCATACCCATGAACAGTAACGCGTATGTCCCAATCCTCATAAATACGTTGGCCACTATTATAAGTAGGAGTAATATGGTGTCTATGTAGTTCGACCTCTAGCAGTGGTTTACCTACTTCACGCCGCTGGCGAGTATTGTATTTTGTTGATTTTATAATTTCATGTTCAACCCCCGTCTTTTGCTATTTGTCATTCAGTAGCTCTTTCTAGTTTACAACAAACTATCTCTAATAATTATGGTATTTTACATGAAGGCGGTTTCCTGTTTTTTTACAAAAAAAAATAAACAAAACAAAAAAAAAACATTGAATGTTTCAGGCTAGTATTACATGCTATTCTGATTTTTAATAACTTGTAATTTGGTGCTATTTTTACAACACTCAAAGCCAAAGAAAACATGTTAAACTTATATTAATCTTCGAATTGATAAAAGGATGTTTTAAAATGTCTCAACAAATGTATTAGATGTATATCGATTTACATTCTACCTTTCAGCAATTGCTTCATTCTTCTGTGGTATATATTTCTGTAGACGTATGTTACGGGTTGGGGGTGGTCTCTGTTTAACCTACTTTTTTTTTACTGTAATAGTCAAACCTCTTAAAAAGAGAAGAGAAACATTAATATATTTTGCAATCAAGCAAATGTTTCCTACAAGAGAGGAAATCCAATATTGCAAGTGCTACGAACTGAAGTGTTCATTGATTCATCTCGGCGAGATTCTTGTAAAGATTTTTTTTCTGTTTCTTTTTTAATTTCAAGCGTGAAATGAGATATCGAAAATTTCCAGCAAAATATTGGAAAGGGAAAATATTACTTTATCTATTAAAGAAATAAAATTAGTTTGCTTTTAATTGCTTTCAAAACATACTGCTAGAAATATTTTCGCAGCTCGTTAAGTTTGTCTATAAAAATTCAAGAGAGCTTATTAAAGGATTATTCTAATTTCTTTAAAACAGCCTTGCTTTTTTTTTCTATAATAATCTCCAATTATAAACTATCATATTGAAAATTGAAGTCTTCATGGAAATGTGCTTGAAAATTTCTTGTTGGCATCTAAAATCAAGACAAACCAAATTTTAAGAAAAACAGTCACAATCTACTTTTTCTTCGATCTTCCGGATCCCTTCAGACATATCGAGCTTATGACTCCACAACATTCTATCATTTGTAGCGCTTTGTAATTTGTTTTCTTTGCTATCTCTACCAATCCCTATTCTCCCAACCATTTATAACATGTCGTCAGGTAGTTTATCCAATGCTTTCCTCTGTCTCTCTTGACTTTATTTTATATCGTGTCAATGTTTCCAAGTCTTCTTTACTAATTATGCTCCATTACAATTGTCTCTTTACAATTCTAAGTATGCTTTCTGTCTTGCTTCTTCTTAAAACGTCCTTATTACCCACGTGTTCAGTCCTTGGTATTCTCAGCATACGTCAGTTTAAAATGATCTTTGGATCAGTGAGACAAGTATTTATATAATTAGTATCACTTTGTCGAAGTTATTGACACTCAGAAATAGTTTAGATCCGAATTCAAATATTTATTCTGATCACGTGTCATATTTTCTTCATTATCTAAATAACTGAAAGAGTTGACAAAGTTCACACAAGGGGAATAATTGCGTTAAGGCAAAATAAGAGAACTAAATATACATAGCTTTTCCGCTACTTACAGAGCGGTATTTAATATAATTGTGCTGGTCTAGTTTCAGCTTAGTACAACTCAAAAAGGAATATTTACCGTCATTTTATTCTTGTTAGAATCTCAACCATAGACAAATATATAACGACCTCACGCCAGAAGTCATTATTATTTGGTTTCATCGGGAGTAATAGCCGTACGATATTTGACACTCACCAACAATCTACCATTTTGCAACAGAGTAAACAAGTTACATTGTTCCCTATCGTCTATTTTGTTAATTCTTTATGACTAACCCTAGCAAAAAAACGAATCCTAGAATTCTTAAAGATATTTTCTGTTGTGTATGATACACCTAATTTACATAAGCGGACTACCGACCATATAAATATGGGTTGGTACCGGAAGACGGGGAAGATAGTAGAGATTAAGAAATTGAATCGAGAGACTCTGCCCGACTGCGATTTAGTCAACCCATTATGCAGGAACAGTCTTCCCAAGAATATACCAAACTAACTGTAAATATTGTGTACCTATTCTTTGTTTCAATACATTTTGTTAACGTACATTTTGTGTTGTATTATTCCATGCTTATTTAAGCTTCAACATTTTCCTAAATAAAATTCTTCATGAATGAAAGTAAATAAGAATAATTATTGAATGTCCACAATAAATCGAAAGGACGTGTATACACACAAATATCTATATCTATATATATCTATCTAACTATCTATCTATCTATCTATATATATATATATATATATATATATATGTGTGTGTGTGTGTGTGTGTGTGTTTTAATTTAGACTCATTTGTACTGTAATGCTTCCATTACTTCTTGATCACTGATCGTCTTTTACTTCTTGATTTGCAGTGTATTTCTGTAGTAAGATAATTAGCAACGCATTTATAATATAACTATGATTGTGTTCTTTTAATTCCTGATAATTACTATCAATTTTATCACATTATTTCCAAGGAATCTCTATAGAAATTAAATAGCAACGAATTTGTATTTTTAATAAGAAAACCTGTTTCTTGCACTAATGTTTGCACTAATTCCTACCAATCACCTATCATTTTTTTCGCTTCTCCATGCTAAATAAACATCATTAGCAACACATTTGCAGTATGCATATAATGGACACAGTCATGAAGAATGGATGCCCCCTTGGTGAGGCTACGTGTCTTAAGATACTATTTCTCCTTAAACTCACCTCTGGCCCCAAATGGAACTCGTACATACGATACAAATGCAAGAAAAATGGTTGGTTCACTGCATCGCTCCAGTAAGTACCTGACCCCTCGTGTTATCCTCTACCTTTACAAGAGCCAGACTTAAAGTGAAGTACTTTTGTCATTTTGGAGTGACAGCTACCCTGTCCTCACTTTCCGGTCTTGATATAGTCCAAAAGAATCTCCGCGTTTCTTTTGGGTGACAAAGTATTTTCCACCTTTCAACCGATATCTAACGGGCGGGATGTGCCAAGCTTGGCACTTCTCTATCGCTACTTCCATGGAGAGGGATCGGTTGAACTGCGTTTCCGCTAGGTATAATGCTCACCTGCCATTTCATATTATAGCAAATCACCCACATTCCCTTCATATTCAACTCGAACAGCTTCTTGCGAACGATTTCCCTGTGTAGCCGGCTCCCAAGAGGATCTTTCCCCGATCACTACAATCTTGACCTATTTATGTCTAGGATTAACGGTTATTTTCCCTTCCTATCTCCATGAACTGACTCTTACTGTGACCCCCTGATTCGAGAACCTTCCGAGCCGTGTACATTGCGAAATTTACAATAATAACTAATAACAGAACTAGCCTTTCAGTATTGTTTATATCAATTCTTTCCCACTGACTACCATATTCTTCTTTATTTTCCATGTATTTCAATTAAAAAAATCATTAGCATTGCACTTATATTTCATATTTAACAGGCCTATCTATAATTAAGACACACGTGCTTGTGTGATAAATAACAATCCCTATCCATCTGGTTTTCCAATGACCAGATTTTAGTGCTGACCTAATCAAATTTCGGTATAGAAATTTAAAAATAAGTTGTTTAATAATCGATTTCCTATTTTTTCTTCGCTAAATTCGTTAACACAGGAAATAACTTAATATATTTGTTGTAGAACTGCTGCTCATATTGGTCAGGGATGAGAATGCTGACATTCCGTCTTGGTCTAGCTGAATCCTGTGGAGTCCGTGCTAAATCGAGACCTTGATGACTATTTTATTGTTTCCCTACTGGCAGAATTTCATGTGTCATTCTGTATGTTATAAATAAAGTGACAGAATTTGTTTTCTTTATAAATTCTACTCTTGTTATAAAGATCTAGAATAGCAGTCACAGATATTAAACTGTTCCGTCGAAAAGTGTTTAATGTGACAAGACTTTTGTTGAAAAGCAGTTCTCGAATGTCAGTCTCGTTTTGTCCATTTCATGTCAGTATAATCCTTATTCCATTATTGATTAACTTATTTTTTTAGCGACATCACCTTCAAACTACAAATAGTAATTTTAGCAAGAAAAACTCGAGTGAGTGGTTTGTTGTTATCTTTTTCTTCCTTATTTTTCATCTGAAACTTGCCATAAAATTCTAAACTAACCACAAGCCTGTTGCGGTTATCACTTCTTAGATTAAATGTTTTATATAACAATAATTTTCATCCATATGTGCGATTGTCAGCTTTGAATCACGCATTAAGCGTTTGAGCATAGCCAGCAAAAATATTATTGTGGATTATCCGACCCCGTCTGACAGAACTACCACAAAGTATCGTTCTTTTAAGGACCATAAATGGAAGTGACTTCTTTCTTTCTATCTATCTACTATATTCGTAATATATCATATTTCTTTCTTTATCTATCTATCTATCTATCTATCTATCTATCTATCTATCTATCTATCTACTATATTCGTAATATATCATATTTCTTTTTCTATCTATCTATCTATCTATCTATCTACTATATTCGTAATATATCATATTTCTTTTTACTATCTATCTATCTATGTTCGTAATATATCATATTTCTTTTTTCTATCTATCTATCTATCTATCTATCTATCTATCTATCTACTATGTTCGTAATGTATCATATTTCTTTTTTCTATCTATCTATCTATCTATCTATCTATCTATCTACTATATTCGTAATATATCATATTTCTTTTTTCTATCTATCTATCTATGTTCGTAATATATCATATTTCTTTTTTCTATCTATCTATCTATGTTCGTAATATATCATATTTCTTTTTTCTATCTATATATCTATCTATGTTCGTAATATATCATATTTCTTTTTTCTATCTATCTATCTATCTATCTATCTATCTATCTATCTATCTATCTATCTCGGTTAATATCTATCGACTAATCTATCTAATCAAAAGTATCTAAATCACTTTATATATTTGTATATATCTATGTATCTGTCTTCAAAAGTATGGATCTATCTGTCATTATCTATGTATACGTGACGTCATATCTATCTATCTCGATCTATATCTTTCTCTATTTCTATTTTCAATATCTATCTATCTATCTATCTATCTATCTATCTATCTATCTATCTATCTATGTATATGGTAGGTAGAAGGCCTATCCTGTCTTCCACTCCTAGCTGATTAGTGGCGGGGCAAAGCGACTTCATAATTTCCTCCAACGAGGTGGCATGTATCGCTCACTCCACAGCTAAGCACATGAATGATTTTCTTTACTTTTCTTTTACCTATCTCCATATATATAAGTATAATTATCTATTTTCTTCTTTTGTGAGGATGCAAATACATAACTTACCTACGAAATTATTTCATTTTGAATGTTTGTTACAATTTGTAACACCAGTATTTGTATTCACCTACCTTCAACTCGGGGTTTATTCAACAACTTGTTATTGATGTATGAGTTGATAAATTAAAGGACTCTCATAACATATCAATATTTATTATTTTATGTCTAAATCATTGTTATATTATAAAAGAATTCATATTAAACTATCGGTCGTCTTTATCCGTGAGTCTATCGGTTAACATTGGTTTTGTTTATACTTGAGTCTATAGGAAAACGATGGCCGTTTGTATCTTTGATTCTATGGTTAAACATTGGTTGTGTGTATAATAATGTTACTATTATTAATATATTCTTTATTTTTAGTGGATACACGTAGTTGTGTTGTAATCCCTGTTTTTCTTTTCTTAAATAGTGAAAGATTAGCATCCGGCCTAGAATAAGACACTCTACTAAAGAACAACTATGCCTCCGACAAGAATCGAAACTCTATCTATTTTTCCATCAGTGAAACTGCTTCTATAGACTAAAGGTTGTATTACCAATATGGCGTTCATAGAACAACATTCGTATTACTTATATAAGGAATGCACATTTCTCCTTTAGACTTCTACGAATCTATATGTGCTAGATTAAAGTTTTGTTCTCGAACAGTAATGATACAATGGCCGTTTCATCCTGCATTACATTGTAATGTGTCATCATACATGTTTCATTATACATTATCTTTTAATGCAAAAGCGTTACATCACAAAGAACGCTTACTACTGCTAGGTAAATTTGTCATATTTGTGAAGGATATTAGAACAATCCAGAATCTATAATGACAGCAACACGACCGTATCTGGGTAGAATATGAATTCACGATACATGCAAAATTAGAAAGGGGTGTAAAACAAGGATGTGTCTTCTCACCGAATGAGGGGATTCTGAGAGAATTTTAATCAACAGAATGATGCTTAGAATATCATGGACCGAACATATGAGTAATGAGGAAAAGCGCTTGAAGAATCTGAGTCACAGGACAGATAAGGAGCAAGATGGACAGAAGAAAACCACACATAACCTACCTAGAGAACTTATGTAAATAGATGGTAGAATAGGGTTTAGAAGGTGATGACAAAAAGACTTAATTTACTAACAGCTACTAGAGACATAACATTGTGTAGTCATGATGACCAACGCCCTAAAGGGTCACGGTGCATAGAAGAAATGAAGAAATGATTTAGTGTTGAAAAATTACCTGTTTTTTTTTTCATTGATACAAAACTCGTTAATGTGTCAGCTGCATAATAAAATATATTATATTTATCAGCTTAAAATATAACATCACTTTTTCTTTTACAACTATAGAAATATTACAAGCAGTGTTCGATATTTTTACACTACAAAACAAAATGGGATATCGATTTTATATTGCTTGAATTTTGGTCAGCAGTTTAGGTGTTTGACCAATGCTTACTTTTTACAAAGTGATATGCTTCGATTTGCTTAAATTATTTTTTTACGTTTGTTTCATTTAACTGAAAAAAAAAACGCATTTTATTGTACCAAAACTAGCAAAATTAGTTGATTATGGTTAAATAGGTTATTTTAAACTGTATTAAACAGTCTTTCTTTACCTGTAAGTTACTCATTTTCTTTTCTCGTATTTATTCGAAAATCCGCTTGAAAACACCCGTTCTATTTCGAACAGTAAAGCTAAATACTAACTGACTCTGTCACTATTTCAAAGTTGAAAATGGGAACGGTAAATTAGCTCCTCTACTCTGGAATAAGTTTCAGCCATAAATTACCCACAAAAGGTAGATAAACCGTAAAAAATCAATTTCATTTGTTTTGTTTTTTCCAGTGCCTTGAGCCGATTTGATGCTAGCAATTGAGTTGCCTATGATTTAGTTACATTTCATTCTTCTTTTACGTGTTGTGTCCGTTCAGGACTTATGCACTCGCGGACCTCCACATAAACCTGCCCATTGTAGCTATTAATAATCTTTGTCTTTTTGTTCTTTCATCCGAACCCTGTTCTACCATCCATTTACTCAAGCTTCTCAAATATGTAACGCGCTGTTTTCCTCTGTCCATCAATCTGTCCTGTGAGGATCAGGTTTTCCAAAACCTCCTTCCTCATTACTAACCCAGACATTTTAACTGCCTCTTCCTGGTGTTAAGGATAAGTTTTCGTTCTTCTTCTATTTCTTCAAAACCTCGTTGTTGCTCACATGTTTTGTCCATGGAGTACTCTCAGTATATTTCTGTAGAAAAAATTTCTCTGTTGCATCAAGTATCTTCTTTGAACTCTTCAAGAGATTGTCCAGCATTCACTACCATACAGAGGAACATATAGCACGAAAGTGTTCAGTACTCTTCTCTTCTTTTTTTTCTAACGAAAGTTTTCTGTTTCTTAATACGCTGCTTAGCTTTTGGAAGGCATCTTTGGCTATCTCATTACGTCTTCGGATCTCAATGTCGAACTTTCCGTCCTCTGTTAGAACACTTCCCAGATATTTAAATTTTTGTACTTGTTTAATTTTAGTATCCCCGATATGTAATTTGCATTTTGCCTTCATCCTTTTCGTGATACCCATACATGCTGTCTTCTTGTAGTTTATAATTAGTCCTTTCTTCTCCCTTTCGCTTCGCTACCTTCTGTAGGGGTTTTTGTAGTTTCCTTTCCGTGTTTGCTATCAACGGTATGTTATCTGCATATATTATATTGCTATGATTGTGGTCGCCAATAATAAATCATTATAGAAATTCTGATTCACTCAGCATTGCCTCGAAGTATAGTTAGAAAAATACAGTGACATGACAAATCCTTGTCTTACACCCATTTCTATTTTTTGTATCTGCTGAACTAATTATCTGTCCGTAAGCAAGCTGTTTGCTGTCAGTATTGTTTCCTGATTGTTCTAATATCCCTGAAGAATATGTAAAGGTTAATGAGAATATCTAACAGATCTTTGTGGCGTATTTAGTCGAACATCTTTGCGTAATTTATAAAACACAGGTAAACATCCTTCTGCATTTCTATTGCTCTTTCGGATAAAATTCTTAGCATAAATATCGCGTTTCTTGTCCCGATGTCTATGACGAAACCGGACTGTTCAGGCGCTATCTCCGGTCTGGTTCTGTTGCGCACAATTCATCAGAATTCGCTTGATGAGTTTTGTTAATGGTCTCATTAGGCCAGGGTTAGGCAAACTAAGGTGCGCGGGCCACATGAAGCCCGTCAAATGTCAGTAAATTTTAAAGAGAAAGTTACCAAACAACGTCGAATAAGTGTTACAACCAATTTGACGCCTAATTTTAACAAAATGGTAAATGACTGCAGTCAAATACATTAATCTCGTTGAGTCACTGAGATCCTTTTGTTGCTGTGTTATTTTATTTTCAAATAACATTGTTTCATGTGAATTTACTGTTTCAAAATATCAATATTTTTTCTTCTTTAAAATGAATTATTTTTTGTCCAAATTTGTTTCATGTGAAGTTTCTATTTTAAAATCTAATTTATTTTTTCTTTAAATTTAGTTGCTTTTTATGTGTTTCATTTGAAGTTTCTAGTTTAAAATATTAGTAAGAATTGTTTTTTTTTTACTTTACGCAGAGTTAATTTATTTTACAAATAAATATGTTTTCTATTTTATAATATTAATTAATATAAATATTTTTCTTAAAATAAGGTTGTCTTTCAAATTTGTTTCATGTAAATCTTCAACTTAAAAATACATATATTTTTCATTTCTTTAAAGTAATTTAAACTGAGTTATTTTGTCTTTCAAATAATTGCGTTTTATTTGAATCTTCTACAGTAATCTATAATATTAACAAAAATTATTTTTTTTTCTTTAAAAGCCTTTTTTGTCTATTTTTATTATTAATTATTTTGGTTATTCGGACTATTGTCCTCATCTTGGTCGCCATATTTATTACAACGTTTCGGCTGTTGTACGCTACGGTCTTCTTCAGGTGGTTGGAATGTCGAACTGAACCCTTTATTTCGCTTACTGGGGTAGACTGTTCTAGTTCCACGTGCCAGGTTTATTGGATGTCAGTTATCAGTTATCTCCTGTTAATTTTAATTTTGAAAGTTCTCCACTGCCTTAACCGGGTATTGAACCTACACTCTTTGGGTCCTGTCACAAGATCTAACTATATCCACTATGACACGAGACCTTGAAACGTTGTAATAAATATGGCAACAAAGATGAGGACAATAGTCCGAATAATGTAACTAGTGTACATAATACTTCATCTCAGAAATATAGACAGATAATTATTCTGGGTTAATATACTACGCAACCCAATAAATTTCTGAATTTTGAATGTGGTCCTGAAAAGTTTGCCCACCGCTACATTAGGCTATTTGCCTGATGGAGTTCACATTCGTTTGCATTTGGTTGCTTAGACAGTGCTATGAAAATAGATCTGCTTAGATCTTCTGGTATGTCACCACTTGTGTAGGTTTCTTTTTTTTTCTGTGGTCTTGTCTATGCTCAAATCGTCTAAGGCTGCAGGCATCTCTATTACAAATACTTCTGGCCCAGCCGCTTTGTTTCTGCTCAATTTGGCCACTGCAGTTTAAATTTCGTTTTTTAATATTTCCGGTCTGTCCGTATTTCTGTGTATTGACAGTTCTTCTCTTTAGTCGTGGAAGAGTTCTCCGATATATTCGTTCAATCACTGCATAGTTTTCTTCCTCTAATATCAGCGTTCAGTCCTTGTATCTTATGCATCTTGATCACTTATTTTTTATGTATGTCGCTTTTATCTGTGATACTGATTCTTTCTATTCCTGCACATTTTTCATTCAGCCATTCCTCTATAGCCTATGTGTATTTTTTCCATTCTTTGTGTAGTTTTCTATATTCTGTTCCATTTCTTGGCATTGTTTTATGTCTCCATTTCATCGTGTAGAGAATCTAATTTGTCATCAATTCATTTTTCCTTCTTCCTTCATTTTCATTTGGTTAGATCTCATTTGCTGATGTTACTAAAGCTTATCTCAACGTGTCCCTCTTCAAGTTTCCATTTCGATTTTGTCCCTCGTTTCTTTTCTTTTCACACTATCCTTCCATGAACAAATGTCATTACAAACTCTTATAACAGAAATCCTTATTACAACATCGTATTTTTAATATAAAAAACATGAATAGAAATGTGTCAAAAAATGCGATAGTTCTGAGTTTCCAAAGCGTCATTTTTTTCATTTTACAATATGGATCGATGGTTGATTTTGTTTAGCAGCATTATTTAATGCCGAAGACTAAAAATTTTTTTTATATAATTGGATTTTATATATAATTTTATAGTTTCAGAGTAATGGTAAGAATTTCTTTTTTAGATATATAGATTGTAGATCATGAAAGATATTGTTGGAAATTTACTACAAAACTGTATTTTTATGTTCTTATATTGTTGCATTGATTGTGATTTTGCTATAAAATTGTATCGATGCTCATTCTATTGCAAAAAATTACTGTTGATTTTTATTTGAGTGATCACTATTTGCTCATAGCTAGAAGCCTTACAGGTGCTACTACACAGTTTTACGGTATATCAATGTTTTGCAGATTTATATCCTTGAGGAAGTATTTAAAGTGGTCAATTAATTTACTGGTTATTCACGATCAGTTTTATACTTATGTAAATTCGGGTTTTCCCCACATACCCTTGGTATAAAGCAATTATATTGCTTTGTGTAACAGTTGGCATAACTATTCGCTATTGCAAATATCAAATTATTCTTGTATTCTTTTCTTTTACTAGTCTTCTACATGACGCTATACTGAATTTCAACCCAATCGCCTGTTAATGAAAGAAAAGCTTGTATTAGAATTTCATAACTAATGATCTCGATGAGAAAAAGTCATAATTTTATACTATAATGTTTTATTCTCTCTCGTTCAGACTAACACACTATATATATATATATATATATATATATATATATATATATATATATATATATATATATATATATATATATATATATATATATATATATATATATATATATATATATATAATTATATATATATGTGTGTGTATGTATGTGGATGTGTGTGCATACGTGTGTATATAAATGTATATATATATATGTGTGTGTATACGTGTATATATATATATATATATATATATATATATATAAATGTATATATATGTATATATATGTATAATATATGTATATATAGGTTATATATATATATATATATATATATATATATATATATAGATATATTTA
>CAHIKZ030005252.1:0-5000 GCA_903632075.3 Acanthosepion pharaonis | reverse complement strand
TTATATCTGCTCTACTCTGTATTGAGCACTCTTTTTAAGAATAGTAATTGTTGGTTATTGGAATTACTTCCGTATACACCAATTATATACTTGGGTATATATATATATATATATATATATATATATATATATATATATATGTCTACTATACAATTGACATTCATTGAGGTACGCAAGTACATATAACTATGTGTGAACACAGAGCTCTGTATTTGTGTTTGGTGATATATTTAAGAATATATAGGGAACAGTAATTAATGAAATAGTTAAAATGCGATTAAAGCTAACTGATGTCATTCTTGTGAAATGTCGGATTGATTTGTCGAGGCGTGAATGATGTGCGCTCAGGGTGAGAAAAGAAAGCGAACGTCACATTTGACGCGATTGACTCAGCGTTTTCTGATTGTGATTTCAACTGATTTGTTTCCGTTTATATCAAGATTTTTCTTCACGTCGCCTCAGCAGCCCGCATTAGAATGACTTCAATAATTAGACTAAAGCATTTATTCTGTCGATTTGGCATCCACATAACCCCATTTTTGTTTTACGCAAATACAATGACCTTGAACATTTTATTTTGGAAAAAAAACAGCTGCTTTGCTTTTTCGTGACAGACAGGCACTTTATTCTTAAGTATTATTAAGATTCCTGTGTTTAAACATGATTGTAAGATTTTCAATTGATTTACACTCTTGATTATACGAATTAATCCCAGCATTTAGAAAAAAACGTTTTAGGGTTTTACTGTCAGGAGAGATAAAGTATTGTACTTATGCATAATCACAAATTACTTCTTTAAGTGCAGATCAAAGGACGTTATTTGCAAATTCAAAGATAGAAATGCTACTAATTTCTTCCTGAATTTCAAAATCAATCCTTATAGTGATGCATTCACTCATATTTGCTGTTATCTTCATCTTGGTTGTTTGTCGCACTCGCTGTTTGTAAGGACACTTCTGCTAACCCCAGCCCGATCAAAAAAGGTAGCCAAAAACACTGACCTTTTGGAATTAGAATAAAAATTACTGAAATATGATTTACGTGCTCTATGGATACTAACTGCGATTGCCTCCCTTTCGTTTCACATATTCACGAGGATCACGTCGGTTATAGAGTGGCAGTCGTCATATAGAGCCCAGAGAAAAAGGGCAGTATGACCTACAGAATAAAACTGTATATGTTAAACAAGTTCATCGGGAAACTGCTATAAGTACAGTTTTCTCTGCGTTAAATATTACAGGTAAGATTGTTTTTCTCCTGATGATGGCCATCATGGCCGAAACTAGTTGAGAAACCTAAAGGAAATAATAAAACAAAAAAATATGAATATACAACCGAGTGTGTCTGAAAATGTTAATTTTTTAATTTTCTAATTTTTCGATATTTTTTATTGTTCAAAGTACACACACAAACACGTGCTAATAATCTTGGGAAATGTATTAATCCTCTTCTCCATTCAGCTATGGATAAATAGCAGGACAGAGTGGGTTATATAGCCTTGGTTAACTCTGAATTCAAAACCTGCGGAGGGTCGATTAGGGACCTTGTGGCACGTAGCACCCCAGATCTCTGCATTCGGCCCTTCAAAAAGTGTGGTTGATTCTGCACAAAGTCTTCACCACTATAATCAAATGATATGTGCTGGTGTCTGGGATGTCGGTCCCTAGAAACTGAGCTGCTTGACCTCATACGTGGAATACGACAGGAAAGTCCACCATATATATATATATATATATACATATATATATATATATATATATATATATATATATATATATATATATATATATATATATATATATATTGATGAATGTTTCATGAAATAATATAGACAATTTCGTCTATTTATTTTACGCAAATTCCTTTTCATATCGTCTGATAAGCTTAATAAAATTATCATTGAAAGACAAAAGAAAGTTACCATATTGATACATGTTTTTTTAATCCTATCTAAACTTTCGGATTACATAAGCCATCATTAAATTTGACAATAACATTACAATATATTAATTGTGATTTCAGACCCTTCCCATATTTAATGCTTCGTGTTTTCACACTCATGTGATCATGTGATCATGTGTGACGCTATGAGCCGCGGTGTGATTTCCGCTTCCAGCGACTTCGAGTTTGTCGTTTCTTGTAAATCTTACATGTAAACAAAAACCGACTATCATTATTGCCATGTCCGTGTATTCTTTAATATATTTTAATGTTATTGTCATCTTTGATGATGGCCTAGATATTCCGAAATCTTAGGTAGTATTAAAAACATGTATCAATATGGTCATTTTTTTCGTCTCTCAGTGATAATGTTATTAAGCTTATCTGACAATAATCAAGAAAGAACAGTAAGATATAAATAACTAATAACTGATACAACAAAAGTTAATAAAAATGAACACGCTCCCACACCTTGTCTGAAAGATTGGATTATTCTATATCCTTGGAAACAATGAATGCTGAATTTTTCTGTGCGTTTAATACTCAGTAAATTTTAAAAAATAAGTTACTCCAAAATTCGCATGAGGATTAAATGGGATTAAAGTTTTTAATTTAATTGAAAAATTAAATTTGAAGTTTTCAGCTTCCATTTTTGTAACATGGTTATTACTGTGTTGCAATAAAACCATATTTTAAATCAGTTTAATTATATATATATATATATATATATATATATATATATATATATATATATATATATATATATATATAACTTTCTATATGACGTAACACGATAAAACCCTCTTCGAAAACAAATCATGTTTATTTTACTTTTTTATTCGGTTACTATGTTTCGTCCGTGAAGTACGGTGTTATTATATCACTGATATTCAAACGAAATTCAAATAGGAGAATAAATATTTCTTCCAAAGCAACCTCACATTATAGTGCCATGAAACAGAACAAGTCTGACAAAAACCTAAAGAATTCCGGTGATTAGAACTATCCATTTTTGTTGTTGTTGTAAATATACAGTCACGATGAATACAAGATTTCGTAAGAATTGTTGGACTAAATAATATATACAGTTTTATACACCAGGTTGTTGTTAGGGAATTCAATGATATGTGGCCAAATTTCGTACCCATGTGTCATTACATCAACGTAAACATCACTTTGCTCCAATGAGATCCTAAAGCTTTCAAACAGAAATGGTGTGCACATATGCCACAATGATGGGTTTTCGATCCTCTGGGATTTCAGCGTTCGGAATAGTTGTGAAATCGAAGCAAATCGGTCAGACATAATTTTGAATAATGATGTTGAGAAGACGCGCGTAACCTATTTAATAGATGTTGTTGCCTCAGCAGACAAAAAACAAACAACTCTTTGGAAACGTTTCAGAAACGAAATAATTACAAGGACCACGATATATGAATCAGTAGAAAGTGACATCTCAAGACAACAACATTACTTGTTGTTATTAAGATTTTGGGAATGATATCAAAAGGAGTAAGAAAAATAGTTTTACCAAATTTATGGCAGCCTTCAAATATTTGAATTACCAGGAATCATATATATGGGTACTTCTGAAATCTTGTGTAGAATTCTTTCCATGCAATACCCACAAATGCATAATGTTTTTTTTTTCTTTCTGATTCTATTTGCACCAGATACAAAAATGTTGTCTCTTGAAATCTCTGGTTCAGATTTGTAAGCAACTCTTAGTACAGATATTAAATTCAAAACATTGTATTATTATTATTATTATTATTATTATTATTATTATTATTATTATTAGCTCTTAGAGAACGGTGCGATTTAAGAAAAAGAAAAGACTGTTTAACAATGTTCAACAATATTTCGAAAGTATGCTTGTCGTAAGTTATTTTTAAAAATTGTGCACCAGTATAACTAAAATCTTTATTCAAAGGTTTCTTGCCCCGAGTAAAAACGGTTGTATTTGTAATCAACGCATCAAAACAGATTTAATGCTGTCAGCGTAAATAGAATGACACAGAAACTTGAATAGCATGGGGGTGGTCGTGTCCATCTTGAAATTTTCCGTTAGTTTAAAAGTTAGTAAGAGCAAATAATCAGACAGTTTAGTATAAAAGGTATGGAACTCTTCCGTCATTCCGTTCATTTCCCTGGCCTGGACATTAATATTCTATATATATAATTATTCGCATGCGTTTTAAGGGTCAAAACGTTAGTGAATTCTGGATACTATTTTTAAAGTTTTCATATATACAAGAAACCAGTTTCCATTTCGCCTTGCATTTCTGTGAATTATAAACAAATCACTAGGCTAAACCCATCTAAATTTGAAATTTGACTCCAGGAAGAGATACTTAAGCCTGGCCAGTTTTATGCTGCACGCTCAGGAGTAAGAAATCCTAAGAATTTACTTTTCGCTGTTAAAAAGGAAAGAAATAAATTTTCTTTAAAATAATTTTTTACCACGACCTCCTGTAGAAATAAATTGAAGTAAAGAAATTATAAAAACTGCAATTTACGGTTTTTTAAAGTTTTTTTCCAAACAATTCAAATTTCATCAATTGGCTTGCAAAATTGAACGAAACGTAGAATTTGTAAATTTCAAAAGAAAAAAATGTTATTGATAACTCCTATAATAGAAAATACTGTGAGGATTTCAGCACGCGTTAGCGTTTTGCAAAAAAAAAAAATTCTAGTTTTCTAATGTAAGCAGAATTTTTACTCAGGTTTTTTTCCAACGACCGCTAATATACGGAAGACACTTTCAATTGGCTGCTTCCCTGATCGCTAGAATCTGAACATTTCCGTCAAGAGTCCTCTATCTTCTTTATCATATTCACTTACTATAACCTGTTCAGATCATTACAACTAAGACGCACTATATAAGTTTCACAGGGTTTAAATACCTTCATTTTTACGTGTTCCAATGGTAAGAAAAACTTCAACCCAGAACGTCTTTTTCATAAGAATTAACACTTTGCAGATCTGCCTTCTCTGAAGGTGCTTCTAAGAATACTATTGATACTAATATCTTTCAGTCGAGGTTTAATCGTCATATG
>CAHIKZ030005251.1:0-27564 GCA_903632075.3 Acanthosepion pharaonis | reverse complement strand
TAACTTTTAAATGCAATAATAAATTTGATATTTTAAATTAAAACAAATGTGCCACATTTTTCTCTTTTAATAGCTAAAATTAAAATGTAAAACACTACATACTATATTTTTTACTTATTTAAATTAATGTTTATTCTTTGAAAATCATCTGCTTCATACATAAAAATTTTGATATTAAATCATTCTTTTCACCTGATATAGTTTAAATATCAGATAATAATTTGGATTGGAATGAGTTTAAGTTTATTTGAATTTTTTAAATAATAAAAGAAATTCAATAAAAAATGAAGCTGATTAGAATTATTGATTAGAATATTATTTTTATAAGTCTATAAAAAATGATTATTTAATTTATACTGTTGTGAAATAGCTTTTCCTATTTAACAATATGGATACATATCTAGGTTTATTAATATGTGGTAACAAAAAAAATAAATTCTTGTTTTATTATATTACTATAGTTTTATCTCTTTTGCTGGATAATGTTTTAATTTAAAAATTTCTCACGTGTAAGTAAATTTCATAAATTCACTAAATTTTATAGATTTAAAAATTGTTCTGAAGATAGTTTTGGATATTTTTTTTTTTTTTTTTTTTTTAGGATAATTTAAGCTACAAGTTAGCTTTTTACACATTTTTTTTTTTTTTTTTTTGTTTAGGCTTATTTTAAAAAGACTGGCAAGAATTGAAATGAAAAGCAACAAACTTAAAATCTTGACACATTGATACATTCAAGAAAGTAAGAAAATGTCATAGAAATAGAGTTGTCAGGGTATCACTTGGAGAAAGCTTTCAGTTATAAAAATTTCTGCATGTTTCCTGACTGTCAACCTACTACTTTTAGGTAAATATGATATTGCATAAATACCCATAGAATGTCTTTATTTTCTAAAATATCTAAATTGTTTCCTTATAACATTAAAATTACTTGTTCTTTCATGCAGTGAAACAACAGATTTTAGACCTCACACATATTGAATGAACATTTCTGTATGGAAATTTTAACAAATCTCACATTGCAAATTACATGAGTGAAAGTTTTATTTCTTGAATCTTTTATATTTAAAGATTTTTAGATTACCTTATTTAGTGTAGAACTTTCTATAGTTATTTGAAATAAGATTCCAGAATGAATAAATGCTCACAAATGTTTCAAAAATTGTGTGAACAGTTTGTTTTAGCTTTGCTAATAACAAATATATTTTCTAAAATATTTTAGATAAATTCATACTTTCCTTTTCTGCTTCCTTTTATAAATATCAAAAATCAATTCTAAATCAACTTCCTTTTCTTCTGCTTCTGATCATATTCTCCTATTCTGAATGTCATTTAATCTCTTGCTATTGTACCAGGTGGTATGAAAATAATCAAAATACTTTTGTTATAAATTCTATTAAAATTTTTTTAATACAAAAAATTTTATCTTGACAGAAATTATTACCATTATTAATGTATTTTTTCTATTTCACTTGTTTTTTATGTTTTAAAAATGTTATTAAACTTCTTAAAAAAAAAAACAGACTTCATTCTTTTTTTTTTTTTTTTTAAATTATTTCATAATGAATATTTTACTGATTGTATATACTTGGTGTGATGGGTAACTTGTCACTATTTTATATTTTAATTTTGTGCATTGTTTGTTTTTGATTTTGCCAACTGCAAAGTATAGTAGGGTTAGTTGAGCACTGTCTGTGACAAAAGAGCATCATGATGTAATTCCTCCACCAAAAATTTGGAAACTGCATTCTGTACTGCTTAGCTTTCATTCCAGAAGCTCCAATGTAAACATTCAGAGTGTTTGGGTGTCAATTGGAGGACAGTGCAGAAGATTTTTTTAAAGAAATGGGTTGATTTATCCAGTCAACACCATAGTGTTTGAAGTGATCACTAGTGATAGCAACATCATGCCTCCATTCATCTTCCCACAGTGCCTCAAACTCAACATGGAGGCTGGCAACAATTGCTTTGAGGATATAGTGCTGCCCTGGGTCAAGAGGGTGGCTGCTGGTGGCCATCTTTACTTTGGTCTACTTCATGAAGGTGGCAGTTAGAATAGGTGAAAAAATGTAAAAGTTGGATGGACTTTTTTCAACATTAGAGATGGAGTTGAAATAACAGAACTAAATGACAGAAGTTCACATCATATACACCTTCAATCAAATGAAGCTCATTGTATTAGGTTTTTAGATAAAGAAACAAATTTCCTAAATTCTTTCAGTTAAAATTTTAATTCTGGAATTTCCTTATGTAGGATCGTTTGGCTAGTTTGATTTCCTTCTGGCCTGCTTTCTGGTCTTCAGTTTTATTCTTATTTACATATATCTGAAACTATCTCCCCTATTACTAAATTGGGTCACTTTGAAATCCCCATAACATGGCTCCTTTAGCTATCCCATGAATTCCACTTTTTATTTATTTCTTTATTTTGTTTATTTATCTGTCTAAAATTGTTGCCCATTTTTTTTTTCAACTTGTTCACATGTACCACATAACTACTTGAAAAATCCTTCAAGAGAAGAGTTTAATATTGGCATATGAACAAAGAGAAGTCAATGTCTCAGTCAGTGGATGTTTCATTTCATCAGACTACAGAAAAGCTGAAAAATATATGGGCCTTGTGAGAGAAGTGAAAAAGTATGGAAAATAAAAGGTGACAGTTTTACCCATCATTATTGCCGCCTTGCAAAGTTTACAAGAGGCTGAAAGAATTGGAAATGTGAATTAAAATTGAAACTGTCCAGATGACTGCATTACTGAAATCAGTTACAAACTTGAGGTTAATTCTGGATTAGTGAGAAAACTTAACTGTCATTTGAGCTACAATGATACACCAGGTTTTACCTGTGAACATTCACTGACTGAAGTAACAACAAAAAAAACATTATGAAAATGATTATACCTATTATTATTAATGTGCTTGGAACCATTTCAAAAGACCTTGCAACATATGTTTTTTTTTATTTTTTTTAAACGTTTCATCCCAAGCGATGTCACACTGCTATTAAAATGTAGGGTGTACAGGAAGTGAAAGAGAATGAAAAAACAAAAATGGTGAGGATTGAGGAAAGGGCAAAAAGGAACAGGGTTCAAGAAGACCCAAGATGATGATTGACGTAGCATTTAAATTTTTTTGAAGATTGTAGTTATCAAGGAATCGAAGGAGTCCCATAGGTGGAAAGTGCAAGGAAAAAATCTTTAAATTAGAACTGGCGATTGCATTTAGCTAGTTCAACAGTAAAGTGATGACACCTGATTTCTAATCTAGTAATACGTTTAAATTCATATAGTCAGGGTACCATGGAAGAAAAGTTTATCAGAGCAGTTGCCATGAAAATATTTGCAGAACAGACCGAGAAGTCATTTACATCAGTGAGAAAATGGCAGGAGATGCCTGGTCAGGATCGATTATATTGCAGACCCTTCTCTGGATTTTTGTCAAGGATCTCCATTTTTGCACAGCAGGAGCACCAGATTAGATATGACAACAGTATACTTTCCCATAAAGTGGTAAGAGACTAATGGGCCGATAATTTGAGGGGCCAGCGTTGTTAAAAACAGGAACTACGGAGGAGGACTTCTAACAAGCTGGAAAGCAAGAAGAATTTTAAGCATTTGTTGTAAACTTTATTATAAAAGTTTTGGAAACGGTAAAATCTTTTATAGTTCAAATTCAAAGGACTGAGGAAAAAAATGGAAAAATAATTTGTGAGCCTATGTTAAATTTTTTCTTTTTGGCCTAATGAACACCATCATCTCAGAAATTGACCGATGTACTGAAAAGAAGGAAAAGAAATGCACAGTGTGTTAATATATACAAAATAAAATTTTATATAAGACAATATATATATATATATATATATACAAAAAGAATATAGTGAAAGTTGAAGGTCCAAGAGTTAAAATGTAAATGTTCTGGTAGATGAGAGGAGAGTGAGTACATGTATGTATTCAAATATAATAGCTGCCTACTTAACAATGTTCACGAAATAGGTTATTTATGTTTTCAGATGTTGCAACTGCCTGTTTGAAAATGTAGTGAAAGAAATGATGTATCTTATAATTTCAACGCAGAACTGTGTGTCTCATGTCGCAGCTGATCGCGCATATGTTGCATTTCGGCTCTGGTTATGTTACAATTTTCACAACATCTAGTGAGGCAGATTAAGTCAGTATCCCACACGAATTTTTTTTCACCTAATGGTACAAGCCCCTAATTTAGTATACATGTGCGCCAGGACCCATTCTCTCAGAAAAGTACATTACTCATTGAAAAAACAAAATTGCCGCCATTTTTCAAAAATGGCCGTCTCATAAAATAGGAAAAATTCGTTTTCCTGCTTTAAACGTCTATAAATAGGAACGTTATTGATCCAAATGTTAAATAGATTGTATTTTTAAGACTGGAGAAATATATTTTGGCACTAATATTCGAAAATGGTTACCAGTTTTCAAGATGGCGGCCATTGCATCATTTAAAATAAGTACTTTTGTAGTTGTTTTATATAAAATTATCACAGATATTGCTGGGCAACATCCGTGATCATGTATTGAGGTGATGCAGTCAAGCTCTATTACATTATGTAAATAAGAGTGGTTAAAGCCTCAACCAGAGCACACTTATGACATCACTGGTGTGAGACTCAGCTTCAGGGGTTCAGTGTTAAAACTTATAGTGTATTAGTTGTAGCTGGAGTTTACTAACCTAAACTGTAGTTAGTAGTATACATGAGTGTTCCAAATGTTATCTAATAAACCCCTGTATATATTTCAGGTAGAATCTTACTTATAAAATGCAGATTGTGTGTGTGTGTGTGTGTGTGTGTGTGTGTGTGTGTCTGTTCGTTTATATATGGGATCGTATTTCCTATATTTTTCAACCGATTTCAACAAAACTTCACAGGATTACGTAAAATTACCCGGCGGTGGTTCTGACTGTGCCAAAAATGGGAAAAACACAATTGTTTTTTACATGAAATCAATTTGAAAGCACGGGTAAGGGTATCGCACCCGGCCAGAAGTTACTGCCGGCTACTAAAATTCTGAAAGTCTCACCGAAAAACAGAACGAATGCCGTTAACTTCCGGTGACTCAGCGTTTTTTTTTTTTTCAGAGAATGATACACAAAAAGTAAAACAAATGAAACCTAAACATACACAAGTCCTCCTAACTAAAAATAATAACCGAAACTACTTTAAATACACATGGCGTCCAAATGAAACCCATGTGTAAAGTCAAAATTTAAAGTTAATTTTTAGTCATCAACCAAAAGAAAATTGCCAACCGACTACGATGCTAACTGGAACCGACATAAACACAGCCGATTTCTTCCACCAAGAGAGCGACGTGCTCCCCCTCCTTGGAGGGTTGTACGCGCAACATTTGTCATCTCTCAGTTGCGTCTCTGTCCTTCGATAGAGTGCGCTCAGGGGCTTTCTGTCTAAGGACAAGGGGCAACTGAGAAAATTAGACTAAGAAGTGCCCAGCCCTGGGGAACAGCTGCCCGAGGCTGCGCCCTCCCACTGCACCAGAGGGAGGGATTGGTGTCCAGCACACCGAGGCCAGCGCAACTGACAATTGGAAAATGACTGAGCGGAATTTTTGTCCCTCAACCTGAACGTATTTCCATCAATTAATCCCCACATTAATCCGACCTTGTGTCACATCTCATTCTCTTCTAGAATGAAGTCTAAGGTGTTAGAGCGACATGCTCCCCCTCTCACCTTCACCTGGCCGACCCTCATGGAAAATAAACCTCCACATCTTTTAGTGTTAAAAAAGCAAAGCATGTCAGATTTATAAAGATTTCCTATTTGTCCCTTTATCCTATCATTCTCTTGCATTCCTATCTATATTTGATCTTAATATATATATATATATATATATATATAATATATATATATATATTATATAAACAGATGCAAACTATGCCTGGAAGAAAAAAAATAAAATAATTAAGTACAAAAATACAAGCCAGCTATTGAACCAGAGAAAATGAAATTATACTTAAATGTCATCATAAAAATAAGTTTATATAGTCTTAAAATAGACATTTATTTTGCATCAAACACTGAAAAATATATATTAGGTTTGTAACTATGTAAGTTTATATATATATATATCTTGGATGTATATATGTACGTACAAATTGTATAAGTGTGTATCTGTCTATTATTTTGTTACTATTATTAAACTTTAAATATATTATATATATATATATATATATATATATATATATATATATATTTTCCTACTATTTTTCTATGATGAAGAAATTTAAATGAATAACAAATTTATTTTCATTTCTTGTGATTTTTGGCCATTATCTTGCGAAGTTAAAGTTTTTATTGGCCATAACATTTTCCCTAATAGGCTTACTTTAAATATTCTCAAAGAAATCTAAACCAAATTTGTATTGTAATCGGTAAAGGAATATATTTTTCTTTAACCGCTTTCTCCACATCCTCTTATATTTAATTCAGATTTATCAAATTATTAGTTCATTTCTTTAATAACTGATGACATTTTTTCCCTGGTTTATCAATTCTTTTCCATGTTACTAGAATTATCAATTCCCAACTTATTTGTTCTTTTCGTCAATGTGAAATTCAACATTTTAATCATGAACTTTTAAGATTTTCTTCCTTAATTTTTGTAAAAAAAATCAAAAATGCATTGTAACATCAACCATAGAGATTTTGAGAAATGGGACCTGTTCTTTTTCCTTTCTTTCAATCCCCCTAAGAGGGAGATACCTTTCTTTTTTCATCTCCATAAGCCCTGTGATATGGTTTGACTTGGTTTGGGGTGAAATGCAGAAAAAACCCAAAACATTGAATATAAAATGGGTAGGGAAGATTGTATCTAATAAAATAATTAGGGTAGAGAAAAAAGCATCTACCACAATCAAATCGAAAAGATTTTACCATTTTAACACTGTATTGAAAAATAAGAAAAACTAAAAAAACAATATATATATATAAATTAATAAATATATATATAAAGAAATAAATATATATAAAATGAAAGAAAGAATTAAGTAAAAGAAAGAAAGAATAAAAAACAATCTGAAGATAGAAGGTAAAATAAATAAATAAATTACAAGAACATTAAAGAAAGATAAGAAGATCCGAAAACTGAGAAAGAAATTCCCAAAGAAAAGAAGGAAGAAAGAAAGAAATTTTTTCAACAAATCAAGACCGTTTTTGTAATAAAAAGGAAAAGAAAGAAACAGCATAAATTACACAGCAAGGTTCCATCTAAAGAGAGAAAAAGGAAGAAAAGGAAGAAAAGAATGAATAAAAAATAAATGCAAAAAAAAAAAGAAATGAACCGAATCAACATCATCCTTCGTCACAAATGGGAAAAAACTTAAATCTACTTTGATTGGTGTAGTTCATAATCTTGTCAAATTGCTTAAATTCTTGATGCTTCTGATTCCGCAGAACTGGGTTGGGGTGTTTTATCATGACACCATTTGTAAATGGATTAACAACCTTTTTTCATTCGAGATACCCATTCATCCTTTTTTTAAAGCTAATGAGCAGGTTTTCATTTTTTTTGTTTCTTTCTTTTTTTCGACCAGTTTAATGTTTAAGTATATCCGGTTATTTAAAATTCAGAGGAGAGATAGGCAAAATTTACCATAGAGGAGAAGAAAGAGGATTCACAAAGGGCCAAGGGTGTTAGCACGAAAGTGAAAATGGCTTTTTAAGTCAACTCGATAGCGATTCCTCAATTGAGCCGCTATCCATTTTTCCAATGAACTTAATGGAAGAAATGACATGCTGAAGACTGAAATAAGAACTTATATAAATAAATAAAAAAAAAAGACGAGCAAGTTCCTCTAAAAATAAAATTGAAACACATTATGCCAGAAATAAATTTAAGAAAGACCTAAATGTAAGAAAATAATCTGACGATCTATATTTGAAAAATTTACGGGAAAAAAGAGAGTCTAAAAACAAAAGAAAGAAAGAATATTTTCGAAAGAAAGAAAGAAAAATAATTTAAAGAAAGAAAGATTTAGGAATTTTAATAAGGAAAGAAAGTCCACAGTATTGAGAGGGTAAAAGAAAATTGATCGAGATTAAAGCAGCAGAAAACGATAGAAAAGTGAAAGAAAATTTTCCCAAATCAATTTTATCTGTTTTACATATATTTTTCTTTAAAAAAAAATGAAGGTGGAAAAACCGCAACAGCTTAAAAGCCTGAGAAATTAAAGAAAAGGATTTAATGGAATCAACAGTTTTTAAAAAAGAAAAAATTTGTGAGAAGAATAACGAAATAAAAAAAACAGCAAGAAATATGCAACTTAAAAAGAAAAAGACGAACCTAAAAAAATTTATGGGTTTAAAAAAAAGAAAAAAAAAAACTAAAAATGATAAAAAATCCCAAAAGAATGAAAGAAAGAAATGAAGAAAAGAAAGAACCTGATGACACAAAGTTGAAAACAAAAAGAAAATCTTGGAATTTAAAATGTAAATTTTCAAAAGAAAAAAAAGAAGAAAGAAATGCAAGAAAACGAAAAAGAAGAAATATATCGAGATTCAAGTGAGGATCAAATTTAAAGGAAAATAAACGCCTTCTCGTCATGGTCACTTTATCAAATCAATATATTCAGGAAAATTTGTCAGAATGTGGAAGAAACAGGACCAGATGAAAATACTGAGAAAGAAATCCTTTGTCTTTTTGTATAACGCAACAGTGTGACGGAAAAAGTTCTTAAAAAAAAAAAAAGAAAGATTAAAGAAATTTAGTATGTTTAAAAAAGAAAAATAGTAGTGTGTGTGTGCGAAAAAAAGAAGTTTATATAGTTTGTTTTTTCAATTTGATAAGGTTTTCAGTTTAGTACGTTTTTATTGGTCCAAAAAAATATATATATTGATATGACAATATAAAACATGTATAACCATTCACATGATACACAGAAGTATATATATATATATATATATATATAAATATATATAATATATATATATATATATGAGCCTCGTTCGGCTCAGTTGTTTTTAACGCATTCTTCTAGTGAAAATATTATATCTAAAATTCAGTTAAGGAGAATGATTTGATCTTTCTTTAAGCCTTAAATATTAAAAGAAAACATACAAACAAAAAAAACAAACAAAACAACAACTAAAGACGACAATTAAGAAAAGATATCAAAACAGAAAAGACAGAATAAAATATAATTTCTAAAGTATTTCTTATCCCGAAGTCCTTTATTATTTTTGCGTTCTACAGAGAGATAGAAATTTGGTTTAAGATACAAGATAATTCTGGGCTGATATTACTGAAATGTTCTGTAATATCAATTAAACATTGTTTCCGATAAAAAAACAAAAAAAAAAACTTTCAGATGACCTTGATATGCATTCGTAGAATACATATATTCACACTATCTATCTATCTATCTATCTATCTATCTATCTTAATTAAATACAATGAAAAGAAGATCTTTCGCTATGCCAATATTATTTTGTAAAACATATACGACTCAATAGTCTAAAGATTTATTGACATGACTTTCGTCTATATATGAATAATGTAAAAGACATTATTTACATTTAATGAATATATAATCATTAAAATTTAGAATTTATTTCACAATGCCAAAATAATGATAAGAATATGTACAAAATGCCTTGTACTTTGAAAGACATCTTTAATGATCATGTGGAATGAACCTACGTCTTTGAAGACATCTTTGAAATATGATTGCAAACTAGTATATACTGAAATTAAAAAATGGCTATTGACCATTTTGAGATTAGTCCGAACAAAATGGATGAAAGTTTTTATGATAAAATGCTCTGAAACGACGACTATCATCAGTTTTGGCATGAAAGTGTTTGCCTGAATCAGATTTGGAAAAAATTCAAGACCTAAATATATAACTGTATATTAATTTATACAAAATGCATTTGTTGTTTACAGTCAACCTTTCTTCTAGTATCCACAGGTGTTATTTGTTTATTCCCTTTTGTCACACGGAATATAACATACATCCTTTTTTATCTACTGTCTTACCAATTACATATTGCTTTGATTCTTCTTTTTTTTTTTAAATATTTCTAAATATATAGCAGGATCCCCGCGCCGGATGTGGCAGCAATATACAAAGTATAGAAGAATAGTAGACTTATAGATATGTCAGGTAGATGCTGGAGAAAATGTCTAGTAATGACACAGTGAACCAACTTTCTTAGCAACTGACCTAGCAAAAAAGCAGTTACTTGTTAACATATGTTCACTGTCAGCAGAAATACTATTCTTCTGTACTTCAGCATTTATCATCACAATATTGTTTTTTAAAATAAAATTGAGGAAACTTGTAAGTCAAAAACTAAAAATATTAGAAAGATTATTATTTATAAATGAGAGGATAAAGCCTTGCTATGAAGATAAACTTTCTTATCAGGTTTCAGATTCTTTTTGTAGAATTTTTGAAATTGCTTAAAGATGAATTAATAAAGGAAATCGGTTACAATAATCATTTTCAACAGAATGATTAATAACTATAGTCACATAATCTAATATATACCTTGCCTTTTGGAAAAGATTATCTGTATGACACAATAACTGATGTAACTTGTTTTTTACTATCATTTTATAACATTCAAACTAATAAAATTGCTATAAGATTTCAATTATGAAGCAAGGTAAAAAACAAAGCAAAGATCTGTCAAAATAAAAGGCTTCCTAACACAATTTGTAACATAAAATTATGTTGACATTTTATTAGTAAAAACTTTTTCAGAAGGAAATTGAAGTGTTGCTGTAGATGTTAACCTCTCAGGTTAAAGTAACATTCTCATAAACTCTTTCAATGTAAATAAAAATGAAAGAGACAAGTTAGTATCTTTTGATTATCAAGTAAAAGCTAAATTAAAATTACATCAGTTAGAAATCTAGACAGATACTCAAATTGACTATTCTTTGAGATGAGGTATTATGTACATCATTCAGACTATTGTCACCACATTTATCACAATGCTCTGGCCTTCTTCAGGTGGTTGGAATGTTGAACTGAACCCTTTATTTTGCTCACTGTGGTAGACTGTTCTAGTTCCACATGCAATGGGTGTCAGTTATCTCGTGTTAATTTCCCTCTGAAAGTTCTTCCTTGCCTCATCTGGGTATTGAACTGACACTCTTTGGGTCCTGTTACTGGATCTAACCAACACGTTTATCCACTGTCCTTGTAATGTAAATTTGTTTTAATTTGATGAGTTATTTAAAAAGTAATCTCCCCTGTTACATCTCATTGTTCATGACATATCTATCAATAATAATATGAAGTCAACTTTTTTTTCTTTTTTTTTTTTTTTGTAAAATTATAAATAAGAGAAATTCAAGGAAAATAGTATTCTGGAAATGTCATATTTTTCAGTTATGGAGGAAATTTATATTGCAAATGTATATACTACAAAATTACTCAAATTATTTTTTTTCTTTAAATTTGTTGCAATTTTCATATTTAAAGTTATTTTGCGTACATTATAAATGTTTACCATATTTCCTAAAACTTTGGCCATTCTCAAAAGTAAGATTTCTATGGCCAAGAAATTCCTGAATGGAAACAATAGCCATTGAGTAAAAACTTTATGAATTTACATCTCAGTATTTGTAATGTAGCAAGAATACATGATATGAACAAGTTTGAGGTAGAATATGAAAGATTTAGGAGAAAGTTTTCATCTAGAAAATTTTATTAAGTCAAATATTATTTCAGGTCCTCCAAAATTACAGTTTTTAAAGCCAAACAAGTATAAATAAAAATTTGATTAAAAAAGATTCTAAAATCTTACAAGCACCGATTTACTTTTGTATATTAGAAAAGTTTGTATGTCAGGAACATTGATCATTGTTATTAAGCAATAATCAGATGACTTTCACCAGACAAGTAGGAATAGAAAACAATGATTAATTAACATAACAATATTCCTTTAGTCCTTACAGACAAATTCTTAAAAAATTTACCTTGTGATGAAATTCTGAATGTAGTAATTTAAGGAAGATCAAATTAACATATGTAAATTTAATAAATAAATATCTAAAATCCTTCTAATGTATTTCCTCTAACATTTCAAAAATGAACTGTAACTGGACAAAAACATTAATAACAAAAATAGAATTTAAAAAAATAAAAAAATTAATCAAATCTCAAAAAAGGTACCATTTATCAGAGCCTTTATTTTTATCAAATTTAATTTCAATTTCATTTTTGTACAGTAAAAGTTTTTTGTTTGAAATTTTATTCAATAAGTAGCAAAATTTAGCATGAGCTTACAGAAATTCAGAGATAGCAAATTTAAATAAAGCAACTGAATGTAAACAATTTGGATCTTTTTTTTTTTTTCTGATATTCTTTGAATCAATTGACACTATTATTATCTTTGTCATATGTCATTACACGTTTAAATAAGAAAATCTTTATGGCTGCTTGTAATTTGTTTTCCTAGATTTTGATAAGACAAAAGGATGTAAAATGAAAAGTTAAGCAACTTTGAATCCACTATCAATGGAGGACTGTGGAATATAATCTTGGTATAGAAAACTCATTAAATGCTACAACTAGCTTTGAATAATTTTCTTTTTTAATAACCATCCTGACAAATTGTTGCTTTTATTGATTTGTAACAATCTAAACACTAGGATTGCAAAACTTAGGTTTTCCTAGATTTGAAAATATGATTCAGCATGAAAAAATTTGCCCGCCGGGAATTTTCTTTCTACAATCATAATCTCCTCAATTAGTCTTAACTATCAGACTGGATTTATAAGATTCTTGAAAATCTGGGGCATTATTAATGGTCAGAGCCCAGTTACATAATAATAATTGCATATTTACAATATTTTTTTTAAATAAAAGAAAAAACGATTATTATTATTGCTCAATAGATGTTTCAAAATCAATAATGTACTTAAAATATGATCTTAGATGAGGTAAACAGATTAATATAGGTTAACAGAATGCAAAACTTATTATGACAGGAATAACCTTTATAAAGTCATTCAATACAAAACTTTAATTTTATGGAATTTAAATGGAGTGTTATATGGTCATAAAACTAATTAAAATTCAGCTACTCATGACAGCGTTTCAAATCTATAGAAAATAAATTACTACATATATTGTTATATTTAAATCCTTCACCCTAAAGAAGCATTTATCATCTAATGTAAAGGGTAATAGTTAACCTCAAAAAGATCGAATTCCATTGCCATTTATTTTGCTGCTAGAAATTTAGGGGATGGTTATAAATTTTTTCCAGTCTTATAATAAATTAAGCGGGGGATATTTCAAAAATCAGATGACAGCATGAAAATCTATGAATAATTTTCTTTTTCTTTTTCGAAAACTTTCTTGAAATTAAGGTTTAATCAAAGTTTATTATTTTTTTTTCTTTATAGTTAGTATTTAGAAAAGTTTGCTCTGGCGTTGATTTAGTCATTTTTCAACAGACTCACAAGAATATGTTATTAGTAGTAACAAAATGCATCCTAAGATTTTCTGAGGAGAAAAAAACCTTGAAATTTAGTACTAATTAAAAAAATTCTTCGAATTATAATTGGGAAAATTGTAAGGTGACCAGCTGACAGTTAATACAAAAATATCTATTCGGTTTTAATAACTTTAAAATGCTTATAATAAGCTAAAAAAAAAAAATTATATGACATCAAAATCTTTTCTTTTTTTATAAAGACACATTTAAAAAGAATTTGTCAAATGGACATTATCAAACTTTTTTTTTTTTTTCCAGACAAAATCGATTTACATTGGATTTTGGTGCATTCACAAAATACACCCATGTAGATCATATATATGGACCAAAACAAATAAATATACATTCTTTCATTTTCATTGCATATTTGGTATTTTATCGGGATAATTTAATAAAATTTAGATGACAACATTTGTCACTACAAAAATAGTCAAATTTAAATCGCAAACATTTTATTAGATACCCTCTTATCTGAAAAAAAAAACTCAAACTATAGACTTCAAACGTCGATTTAAGGCATTTCTCTTGCCGCTAGCCCGCCAGGAATGGTTTTATTCGATTCTACAACTCATACTGCATCGGATAAGCTAAAAAAATGACTAAAAAATGACAAATCTAAATCGCCTTTTTTTTTTCGATACCCTCTTAACGCTAACCGGAAACTCAAACTATAGACTTCAAACGTCGATTTAAGGCATTTCTCTTGCCGCTAGCCCGCCGGGAATGGTTTTATTCGATTCTACAACTCATACTGCGTCGGATAAGCTAAAAAATGACCTAAAAAATGACCCCCCATCTAAATCGCCTTTTTTTTCGATACCCTTAACGCCGGAATTTTTATTCGAAAAAAACTTGAACCTTCAAACGTCGATTTTTAGGCATTTCTCTTGCCGCTAGCCCGCCGGGAATGGTTTTATTCGATTCTACAACTCATACTGCATCGGATAAAAAAAATGACTACCTAAAATGACAAATCTAAATCGCCTTTTTTTTTTCGATACCCTCTTAACGCTAACCAGAAACTCAAAGTTGAACCTTCAAACGTCGATTTAAGGCATTTCTCTTGCCGCTAGCCGCCGGGGAATGGTTTTATTCGATTCTACAACTCATACTGCATCGGATAAGCTAAAAAAAATGACTACATAAAATGACAAATCTAAATCGCCTTTTTTTTTCGATACCCTCTTAACGCTAACCGGAAACCAAAGTTGAACCTTCAAACGTCGATTTAAGGCATTTCTCTTGCCGCTAGCCCGCCGGGAATGGTTTTATTCGATTCTACAACTCATACTGCATCGGATAAGCTAAAAAAATGACTACCTAAAATGACAAATCTAAATCGCCTTTTTTTTTTCGATACCCTCTTAACGCTAACCGGAAACTCAAAGTTGAACCTTCAAACGTCGATTTAAGGCATTTCTCTTGCCGCTAGCCCGCCGGGAATGGTTTTATTCGATTCTACAACTCATACCATCGGATAAGCTAAAAAATGACTACCTAAAATGACAAATCTAAATCGCCTTTTTTTTTCGATACCCTCTTAACGCTAACCGGAAACTCAAACTAGAGCCTTCAAACGTCGATTTAAGGCATTTCTCTTGCCGCTAGCCCGCCGGGAATGGTTTTATTCGATTCTACAACTCATACTGCGTCGGATAAGCTAAAAAATGACTACCTAAAATGACAAATCTAAATCGCCTTTTTTTTTTCTCGATACCCTCTGCGCTAACCGGAAACCCAAAGTTGAACCTTCAAACGTCGATTTAAGGCATTTCTCTTGCCGCTAGCCCGCCGGGAATGGTTTTATTCGATTCTACAACTCATACTGCATCGGATAAACTAAAAAATGACTACATAAAATGACAAATCTAAATCGCCTTTTTTTTTTCGATACCCTCTTAACGCTAACCGGAAACCAAAGTTGAACCTTCAAACGTCGATTTAAGGCATTTCTCTTGCCGCTAGCCCGCCGGGAATGGTTTTATTCGATTCTACAACTCATACTGCATCGGATAAGCTAAAAAATGACTACCTAAAATGACAAATCTAAATCGCCTTTTTTTCGATACCCTCTTAACGCTAACCGGAAACTCAAAGTTGAACCTTCAAACGTCGATTTAAGGCATTTCTCTTGCCGCTAGCCCGCCGGGAATGGTTTTATTCGATTCTACAACTCATACTGCATCGGATAAGCTAAAAAAATGACTACCTAAAATGACAAATCTAAATCGCCTTTTTTTTCGATACCCTCTTAACGCTAACCCGAAACCCAAAGTTGAACCTTCAAACGTCGATTTAAGGCATTTCTCTTGCCGCTAGCCCGCCGGGAATGGTTTTATTCGATTCTACAACTCATACTGCATCGGATAAGCTAAAAAAATGACTACCTAAAATGACAAATCTAAATCGCCTTTTTTTTCGATACCCTCTTAACGCTAACCGGAAACCCAAAGTTGAACCTTCAAACGTCGATTTAAGGCATTTCTCTTGCCGCTAGCCCGCCGGGAATGGTTTTTATTCGATTCTACAACTCATACTGCATCGGATAAGCTAAAAAAATGACTACCTAAAATGACAAATCTAAATCGCCTTTTTTTTTCGATACCCTCTTAACGCTAACCGGAAACTCAAACTTGAACCTTCAAACGTCGATTTAAGGCATTTCTCTTGCCGCTAGCCCGCCGGGAATGGTTTTATTCGATTCTACAACTCATACTGCATCGGATAAGCTAAAAAAATGACTACCTAAAATGACAAATCTAAATCGCCTTTTTTTTTTCGATACCCTCTTAACGCTAACCGAAACTCAAAGTTGAACCTTCAAACGTCGATTTAAGGCATTTCTCTTGCCGCTAGCCCGCCGGGAATGGTTTTATTCGATTCTACAACTCATACTGCATCGGATAAGCTAAAAAAAATGACTACATAAATGACAAATCTAAATCGCCTTTTTTTTTCGATACCCTCTTAACGCTAACCGGAAACTCAAAGTTGAACCTTCAAACGTCGATTTAAGGCATTTCTCTTGCCGCTAGCCCGCCGGGAATGGTTTTATTCGATTCTACAACTCATACTGCATCGGATAAGCTAAAAAAATGACTACCTAAAATGACAAATCTAAATCGCCTTTTTTTCGATACCCTCTTAACGCTAACCGGAAACCCAAAGTTGAACCTTCAAACGTCGATTTAAGGCATTTCTCTTGCCGCTAGCCCGCCGGGAATGGTTTTATTCGATTCTACAACTCATACTGCATCGGATAAGCTAAAAAAATGACTACCTAAAATGACAAATCTAAATCGCCTTTTTTTTTTTTCGATACCCTCTTAACGCTAACCGGAAACCCAAAGTTGAACCTTCAAACGTCGATTTAAGGCATTTCTCTTGCCTTTAGCCCGCCGGGAATGGTTTTATTCGATTCTACAACTCATACTGCATCGGATAAGCTAAAAAATGACTACCTAAAATGACAAATCTAAATCGCCTTTTTTTTTGATACCCTTAACGCCAACCGGAAACCAAAGTTGAACCTTCAAACGTCGATTTAAGCATTTTCTCTTGCCGCTAGCCCGCCGGGAATGGTTTTATTCGATTCTACAACTCATAATGCATCGGATAAGCTAAAAATGACTACCTAAAATGACAAATCTAAATCGCCTTTTTTCGATACCCTCTTAACGCTAACCGGAAACCCAAAGTTGAACCTTCAAACGTCGATTTAAGGCATTTCTCTTGCCGCTAGCCCGCCGGGAATGGTTTTATTCGATTCTACAACTCATACTGCATCGGATAAGCTAAAAAAAATGACTACCTAAAATGACAAATCTAAATCGCCTTTTTTTCGATACCCTCTTAACGCTAACCGGAAACCAAAGTTGAACCTTCAAACGTCGATTTAAGGCATTTCTCTTGCCGCTAGCCCACCGGGAATGGTTTTATTCGATTCTACAACTCATACTGCATCGGATAAGCTAAAAAAATGACTACCTAAAATGACAAATCTAAATCGCCTTTTTTTTTCGAGACCCTCTTAACGCTAACCGGAACCCAAAGTTGAACCTTCAAACGTCGATTTAAGGCATTTCTCTTGCCGCTAGCTCGCCGGGAATGGTTTTATTCGATTCTACAACTCATACTGCATCGGATAAGCTAAAAAAATGACTACCTAAAATTACAAATCTAAATCGCCTTTTTTTTTCGATACCCTCTTAACGATAACCGGAAACCCAAAGTTGAACCTTCAAACGTCGATTTAATGTCATTTCTTATAAGCCGTTAAGCCCGCCAGGAATGGTTTTATTCATTCTACAACTGGTAAAATCGGCATTTATTAAAAATAACCTAAATGAAAAATCTAAAATATATTTTTTTACTACCCTTAACGCTAACCGTAAACCCAAAGTAACCTCCTCTTCAAACGTCGATTTAAGGTATTTCTTTGCCGCTAGCTCCTCTTTTATTCGATTCTACAACTCATACCGCACGGATAAGCTAAAAAAATGACTACCTAAAATGACGAATTAAATCGCCCGATTTTTCTTAACTTTAACCGGAACCGCTTTCAAACGTCGATTTAACCCCGCCGCTGGCACGCCGGGAATGGTTTTATTCAGTTCCACAACTCAATAAAGGGTTAAGTTCAACATTCCAACCACCAAGAAGGCCGGAGGTAAACAGTCTGATTGTAAATAAAATACGGCAAAACAAAGATGAGTACAATAGTTCAAGTAATAAATAAGTTGGTATTTAAAATATATATATATCACTCATTGTAAGAATTGAGTGCTGGGTGGTGTCGGTGTAGCACATACAATGCATTAAAAAAATCTTTCTATGGCAGTCTCTTGACTGATATCATATTGGTAAAGTTTCTGAATCCCAGCTTGAAGTAACTAGATGTCTAACTATTAATTGATGAGCTGTGATACAGCAAAACAGGCTGTCTGTGGATGATTATATATATTACACACACGCACACACACACATAAATAAAATAGATAGAGTTTACATATATAAAAATAAACATACAAAAATATAATAAAAAAAAAAAAACAAATAAATATCCATAAATAGGTTTATTTTCTGATGTTAAAAATTTTTATTGCAAAAACAGATATATAACATGATTTTCAATGTGGGATTTATTTTTTTCGTTTACATGTGACCAGTTCTGTGGGCACTTTATTGGATTAATTTTCATGGAATTATATTTTTTGTAATAAAATAACATTTTTTTTTTACCAGATTTTTTTTCACAAATAAATGAACTGCTCCAATAGAAGCACACGGGCGTTATAAATATTAATAATTGAGCTTACGCTCCTTTCAGTTGAAAAACAATTGGTAACGGAATCGAAGTTACGACATGACAATTTTCATCATATCCTTTTTTATTCTTGTCTTTCTTTTGTGTGTTCCCTTGCGAAAAGAAAAAAGTCTTCTTTACCAATTTTCCTTGCACTTATTGAAATTAAGCGACAATATATGTATATATATATATTTACAACATGTATTTATAAATGCAAGTAAAATGTATATATAAATTTTTTAAATTTATATATATATATATAAAAATATATTAATGAATAAATAAAAGTAAAGAAAAATATAAGAGATGATTGTTATTAGACAATAAACAAAAGTGAATAAAATGTTGTTAAATGTTGAATTTAATTTTTAAATATTTTTATATATTTCAAAATTTTAAATATTATTTATTATTTTAACAGAGAAATTGTTATTTTAATTTTTTTTTAAAATAATAGTTATTTGCGGCTTAATTTACATTTTATTTAATTTTTTTATATATATATATATATATATAGAAAGAATTATTTTTTAAGAAAGGAGATATTTGAAAATCCAAATAAACATAAATTAATAATATATAATAAGTATCAATAACTGCAAAAATCTCAATAACACTGTATTTATATACGAATAAATTTGTTCCTTTAATTTCTCAAACTTTTTTTTCCATTTAAACTTATTCCATCTGTATATCAAAACATCTTGCTTTACAAATTTCTGTTGCTTCACATGAATAGCCATCTTTCAATTTATGAAATTTTTCCCCATATATTGTACAACTGATGGCCACTTATATATTTCCAATCTGTGATTTGTTTTTAAAATAAGAAAATGAAACAAATGCTTTGACATTATCCAAAAAGAGAGCTTTAATGTAAGTAATGCACCAAAATAATTTCTGTGTTGTGTGTGTTTCTTAAATCCTTTTTCGTTTTTAATTTTTTAACCACAAGTTTTTTTTTCGTATCTTGGGTAGAAGATTGAATATTTAAATATTTCCTTTTAATAATATTAATAAATTCAAAATCCTTATATATATATATTGTCCTTTCTTCTTGCTTTCCTTATGCTATATATTATATTTATATATATATATATATTCCATTTTGTCTGCTATCCCTTCTTTCTGCATATCTTTTGTCTCTCTCTTTCCAAATAAATTATTTTCTAGTAAAGACTTCCTCACTTATTTATTTATATACACTATATATAATATTCATTGCTGTGTAACCAAGATCTAAAGCTATTTTGTAAGAAAATATTTTAAATCATAGTTCTGGATTCTGTGGATAAAAATTGCTGCCTTACTTTAATTTCTGTGATTTTAAAGATGTGTGAGCTCCATCTTCTAAAATAGAAATGATTTTTATTTTAGTCATTTAGAGTCTGTTCAAATTTCTATATTAAGAGAAAAAAAAACTGAAAGGTTTGTGCCTCCTCCTGGGACCACTGGATAAAATAGAATTGCTGTGGAGGTTAAAATAGTTACTCAGAATATTCGATTTCAAACCTGGGTCAATTTCCAAAAAACCTTTCAACTTTTGTTCTTGATTTAACAGATATGTTAGTTTTTGTGAAGAAAATTTTTAAGAAATCATTTGTTTTAAAGACTTCAATTTGAATATTGAAAATGTTTATCAATCCCTGGGTGAACTACACAAAAAATGAATCAGTCGTGCATAAATTATGTGCAGTAAATAAAAATGCTTCCAATTGGCAGTCAATTGTTGATTCTTGTTATCTTGAGTGACCAATCAATTTCAAAAAGGTTAATGGTAAACTCTTAAATCAAATCATGAATAAGACATCAATCAGCAAAGCTATGAAATTTATATATGTCATTAAATCATAGGGAATAGCAACGAAAGATTTATTTACAGTGACTGCTGCTAAACGCACGTTTTCAACAATTAAGTTAGAATTTGAAACATCTTCGCTCAGTAAAACATTATTCATCTCAATTCCAATTTGCAATTAAACTGATGAGTAGAAAACTGAATCAAAATCGGATGGGTTTTTATTTATTCAAGGAATTCTGTGTCTAATTCATGAACTATGATACAGTGAAACAGTCAAAGGATGACTATATCATCTCAGTAGTGATAATGTAAGCTTTACTTGGTATGTGCAATTGCAAAGCAATAAAACCTTCACACACGTGTGCATTATTTCATTAAATGTATAATTCTGTTGTTTTAATTAAGGTCTCAAATATTGACCAAATACAACAGAAATTGCTCTTTTCAAAGAAAAATGTTCAATAAAATTAATGCACTTGGTCTGCATTCAGTGGTATATGCAGGCACACATATGTATGCATTAATTTTATGCAAATGCATCATTTTTGTAATTAATAATGACTTGTATGCCATTTTTTTAAAATAAATATTTTTATTTTCAAAGAATTGTTTTTTTCAAATGCCCATTTTAAATAATTTATTTTCTTGAGTATAACATTTCCAAACTAATGTATAAATTGAAAAAATTAAAACTCAATATATAAAGTTTAGCATTTTAGTAATAAAGGAATATATTTATCATCTATATATATACACACATATTTTGTTATATGATTGTAATGAGAACAGCAAACATTGATGATTCCATGTTGCCAGTACAGATATATTTTCTTTTAAATAGTCGATTGGAAAACCACTTAGAAGGTTCATTGAAAATGAATAATCCATTTTATATTTAAAGTAATTTTTTTATTTTTCCTAAAAAATTAATGAAATGAAAATTAAGGAAATTTCCTATTCGTTTTGATTTTGTTCATAAATTAAATTCCTGACTGTTTTTTATACCTAATTATCAAGGTTATTCAAATTTAAATAATTTTATCATCAATAATGATTATTAAAGGTAATATATTTCAATTTAAATTTTAATTATCAATTTAAAATTTACCTCCGTATTATTTATTTAAACTCACTTAAATTCTTGGAGAATATTAGAACGCTAGAGATATTTGGATAAAAGATTATTAAATCTAAATGTCTAAAAAATCTTCTTTTAGAATTTAATTTGATGTTTGTTGGAGTTTTTATTTTCTATGAAATAGTCGATTGGAAAAAATTCATAGAAAATGCATTGAAAGAATAAATTCCTTTTACATCTAGTAATCTTTTTTTTTGCTTAAACTTTTTCTTGTTGATTATTAAGTTGACATCTATCCGTTTGACTTTTGTTCATAAATTAAACCCGTGACTGTTTTTTAGATATTCCAATTTAAATAATTTTATCATCAATAATGATTATTAAAGGGTAATATATTTCAATTTAAATTAAATTATCAATTTAAAATTTACCTCCATATTATTTAAACTTATTTCCAATTGGAGAATATTAGAGAGAAATTTGGATAAAACATTACTAATAGAAAATTAGGTCCTTCTTTTATAATCCATACATCCATACACAAACACACCTCTACACATATCCTAACACCCATCTATATCCACATACATATCCCTATATACATATAAATCCATATATACACATACACAAAAAACTATATGTATATACCCATATCTACATACATACACATATAATTATATATATATATATATCTACACATATCAAATGCCTATACATGCACATCTATATACACACACACACATATGCATGCATTCATTCAAATAAATATCAATATCCATAAATGCATACATTATTATATATACATATACACAAAATCCTATAATTATACATACACATACATATATTACCATACATCCCATATCTATGTACAAGACATACAAGTACCCATCTAATTTTGCACACCACACATATATATATATAAAAAAAAAAGTGTTCATATATATATATACACATATCATACATATATATACAGTCATGTGTTCATACACCCATGTATGTGCATGCATTCACATTTCCAAAATAAAATCAAAAAGAACAAAGGTCATTCAATATTATTCTTCCTATATCATTATTTCTCAATGTATTTTGTTAGGTTTTAGGTTTTTCTTATGTTGGCATTTAAAAATTAGTTCATTGTGTCTATTTAGTAATAAATCTGGATCTATCCTCCTTGGGTCTACCCATATGGATTACCTAGTTTTTGAATAAACTAAATATATATATATATATATATATATATATATATATATATATATATTTGAACTTAATTTCAATCCTTCATGTTTTACCACTCCATCCTTAGCTATGATTAATTAATGATGAATATATCATTTTTGTTTATGATTGATCTCATCAAAATTCTTGTTAATAGTATTTATACATTCTTATTGCTCAAAGTAGAGTCCAATTTTATAAAAACCTTGGAGAATTCAGTAAGGTATCTTTAATCATTTCTAAGATACAATGGTTATGGCTCAAGAATCTAACAAATGGTCAATTTTTTGCTTACACTAAGTACATACAGCTCATAATAATAGCATAAGATTATTGATTGATTTCTCATTAGATAAGCTTATTCACTTGAAGTTCCTTGAGTTATTGCTGGGCTAAATAATAGGAAGTCCTGCAAATTTCGTCAATATGAAGCAGTTTCTAATGTAATCTATATTAGATATCTTTAATAACCTTATAAATTTAACAGATATTTAAAGTAGGCATTATCATTGTTATCATTTCGTTTTGTTTTTTAACAATATAAAACATATTAAATGGCTTTCTTTAATATTAGAGTAAGAAGATATATATAATCAACACAAGCCCCCAAGTGTTTGTTTACAATTTAAATTGGTCTCCTTTCCAATTGCCTGTCCTCTGCCCAACTGCTAAAATATTGAACCCTTCTAATTACATTAAGATAAACACTTCAGTCATATAAACAGAAATCCATGTCCTTCCAGCTCGAACAGTTTTAATTTATTAAATAAAGATCAATAAATTGTTGTGATATAAAAGTGATATAAAATGAACAAAAAGACAAGGACCTTAAAAAAAAAGAACTCTTCCAAATGGAAATATTGATATATAATGTTTTAACAAATTATAAACATCTATACATGTTTATATAAACACAATAAAGACAGTGGGTTTTTGAGATATTCAGGCTAGTGTTTGTGTGATGTCATATTTAAATATATTATTCTTAAACTACATTAACTGCCATTTTTTTTTTACAATCAAGCATTTTCATTATCCATTTGGCTCGTTTCAGACTCACCTCTTTAGTTTTTAATCACAACATATTGGCTGGGATGTTCTTCCTGTTTTTGTCAGTATTTCTTATATCTGGTTGGTTTTACAAGTTCTAAGGATTTTTTCATTTTTTACACTTAAATCTTTGTGTTTATTAAACAGTGATTTTCCTTTTCTTGTTGAAGAGTTAAAAAAAGTATCAAACCAGATGACCACAAGGAAGGTTATGATAAAAACAAAACTAAACATTTGTAGTCCAAATAATGCATTTAAAGTTTTTTTTTTTTTTTTCAAAGTTATATGCATTATATGGGCCAAATATCCGTTGCATGTCATTTTGGGTTTTACAGCCCTAATAGGAAAAAAGATGTTCATTCTTCTACAAGTTTAGAGAAAAAAAATCTGAGACATCAATTTTGCAAACTCTTAAGACCACTTACCCAGAAAACTAACTATATATGGACCCAGAATGGTGCTCCTTGCCACAGCCCAAAGATATATGCAACATTTCAATACAAAATGAACTAATTCCTAGCAAATGAACGTTTCCTTTGTCCAGCCCATGTCCGAATCTCTAGATTATGGCCAGTGGATACTTTGGGATTCCACCCCATCATCAATATTCTCAATGCTGCCATCAAGGAGCAGACCAAAATGTTCAATTTGACTTAGTGTTTAAGAGTAGTGCAGCTTTTTTAGGTACACTGAGGTTGTACAGAAAATAATGGATATTTTTATTGAATAACTTGCTTTGGTGCATAAAACAATGGATTTTAACTTGAAGCCCTATTTATAGGCCTATTTATGCATAATAAACAAGTTTTGAATATCACAACAATTATGCAAGTTTTTTGCTTCCACACTATGCTCCATAAAAAAAAATTATTTAAAAGCTGAGAGGAAAGAGTAGAGAACGAGATGAGATTGAAATAAATTTTTCTGGGCTATCAACAATAAAAAACACTCTTAAACCATGGCTTAAAATCGATTTAAAAATAAAAATTTGGTATTTTTTAATGTATAATAATAGATAAAATAAAATAACAGGCTGAAAGAGACACCTATGAACAGATTGAGATAATAAGAAAGAATGAACAGGCTTCAATATCCAAACTATACAAAAGCTCGAAAATAAAATAGATTTCATCATTTTTTTTCAACAAATTACAGATAAATAACTATATATCATATTGCAGTTAAATGCGTTCACTGTATTGGGGATCGGATAATCAAAAAAAAAAAAACTCATAAACGTATATGTAATATATTTCTTTCTTTTAAATTTTATATACTTTTACTCTCAATCAATATCTTCATCCCTTTTCACCATTTCAGTGTCCTTTGAATAAACGATTGCAATAAATACCTATTTTTCCTGGGTTTTTCATGCTTGGTATCTAATGTCCTCAGTTTTTAAAAAATATATACAAGAAAAGGTGTGCTATTCCATTTTTTTTACCATTGTGATTGTCCTTAAAAGTAAGTGAAAATGAACGGAATTTTACAAATAGTATAAAAAAAACTGTTTTTTTTTTAATGGCGAAATCACTTCTTAATAACAAATTAATGAGACATTAACATATTAGTTCCTTGAATAAAATCCTAACTATTCGGGTTGTCAGATGGAACACATCCAAGTATTACAGTTTCAAATTGTCATCTTCAGGTTATAGAAATTAATGATATCCACAAACTCTAATTTTAATTGAATGCAGGTATTAAAAGATATGCAAGAACTAAAAAGATTTGGCGAAGTAATTCATTAATTGAACATTACTATTTAATTCTTTGTATAAATTGTTTTCAACATTAATTTAAATAAAAACATTGGTAATGTCCATCTCTCTCTCTTTCTCATGCAGAAAAGAAAATTGATTTTAAACTGAGCTTTCTTTTTATTTCCTCTCTCTCTATATTACTTTATAAATAAAAAACACATTTTCCAAACAAAATAATTATTTAAACAGCTCTAATATATATATATATAGAGAGACAAAACAAGCAGAATTAATATTTATTCATGTATAACAATTTTTGAGAAAAAAGCTATCACTTCTTTGTTTAGTAGCCTTAAACATATAGGAGGTTGACTTATATATATATATATCAAGAGGCTCACAAGGATAGGAACTCTGTGGAGTTTCATGAGATGCTGGACCCTCTGAAGAACAGCTTTAAGACATCCCTTTTGTTTCAAATACTTTCAAGGAAAGTTCGTTCTTTGTAGATTAAATTTTCTGGTAGTTTATCCATCATTAAATTACAAAATCCTTGTTTCATGCATTGAATACTGTTGCCATAAACATCTTTATGCTCTGAAAGTTCATCTCGAGGTCCTCCAAATTAAGAGAAAGATATGCAATGTCCTTGATCCTTTTTATCTTTAAAAAGTCACTTTCTCACAGACGTACCTTTTGCTTCCTCCTGTCTTTCTACAAGTATTTTCATAGCAACTGCTCTGACGAGCTACTTTCATTGGTTCTCAAACTGCATGAATTCAAGCATGCTACTAGGGTTGAAATCCATTTCAACTATCGAAACAGTTAAATGTAACCGTCTCTTCTACTCCAATAGCTTATCTCGCACTCCCCGTCTGTGGAACTCCTTCCTCATTTCTTGTTTCCCTGATAGTATAGTTATAGATATTTAAATGTAATCAAATATATAACATTGTCATATGCTGTAAAAATACATAAACAAAGAAGAAAACAAGACACTGTAAAAGTTGTTTAAGGATGTGAAAACAATTGGAAATTGCAAAATAGTTTAAATAAGACCAAAGAACAAAAAGTACTTAAACATTGGTAAGAGAATGCAGCCTATTTTATTATCGTCACAGGAAAGGAATTTGAGAAAATTAAGAGTAATAAACACAAAGTGAATTAATTAGTAAAGTATTTTGAAAGTTATTTGGTAGATGCGTATAGAAAGAGAAAAACAGAATATTAAAAATTAGCTAAAGAGATGTTATCCAACTTTACCAATTTCAAGCAAATACTCATAAAGAATTAAGTTAGCAAGAAATATATTTAAAAAACTGATTTCATAAATATAATTTTGAAGTATATAGTTCATCGAATGGATTTAATGACTGGTTTAGAGTAGAATTCACGAAAAGGCAATGCTAACAAAAATTGATTTCAATTCTTCATCGATTTAGTTTCTGATTTTGGATTATTTTTATAATTATTTCAATTACATAACAGTGTTTAATAAAAATTTAAATGTCAAATTCTACCATTTATTTTTTCATCTTGTAATTTAAAATATGAATGTAATGACTATTTTTTCTGTGATTTCTTTTTATTTACAAAAGTATTCCGTTTCCACAACTGTCTTAAGTGATTCTGATAATATTTGTAAATTGCAAAAGACAAGTTTGTCAGATGAACGACTACTATTTCTGCTATATTTAACCTCCTGCTCAATTTTTTCTCATTGGTGGCACTCTACAGAAGATCAGACAGGAGAGTCTGATGCCTGTTGTATGATTGCTACAAATTCATGGGTATGAATTTGATGCTAAAATAAATGGTTATTATTCATGGAAAAAAAGATAATTTTTTTATGATTATATATAGTCCAAAAAGGATATTAATATGCATACAAATTTTGATTAACC
>CAHIKZ030005250.1:0-10565 GCA_903632075.3 Acanthosepion pharaonis | reverse complement strand
AAAACGAGGATGTAAAAAGTTCAAGCCAAATTTTATTAAATAAATTTGGCACGAATATTTACAGATAATTGGTTTGTAGTAGTTCGGTCGTGTAGTCTTGGAGGTGTTGTCAGGTCTCAAGGCGACAGCTTGGAGGTAGGCCGAATGGAACCAGCGATGTTCTAGGTCCAGTCGATCCCTGGATGTCTGTACTTGCAGAGAGAGAGGGTCGACGCGGACAGTGCTGTGGTGTAGTCAGTTCGTCCTTGGGTGGAGTGTCGCGCAGGATCGCAGCTTGGTAGTCCTAATAAAAGGACGCGGCTAGGTTAGTCCTGAAAAGGACTATTGCATATTATGTAATCGAGGGCAGACTATTGCATATCATGTAACCGAGGATAGGCTAGTGCATATCATGTAACCGAGGATAGGCTAGTGCATATCATGTAACCGAGGATAGGCTAGTGCATATCATGTAGCCGAGGATGAGCTAGTGCATATCATAGTGCATAGTGCATATCATGTAACCGAGGATAGGCTAGTGCATATCATGTGCAGGATAGGCTGAGTGCATATCATGTAACCGAGGATAGGCTAGTGCATATCATGTAGCCGAGGATAGGCTGCTGTGCATATCATGTCTGCTGAGGATGCTGCTGCTGCTGATATCTGCTGGCTCTCTAGCTGCTGCTGCTGCTGATGAGGAGGAGGCCGGACTGCTCTGCTGGCTCTCTGCTGCTGCTGCTGATGAGGAGGAGGCCGGACTGCTCTGCTGGCTCTAGCTGCTGCTGATGTCTGCTGGCCTGGCTGCTGCTGCTTCGTGTGGTCAGCGTAGGTGAGAGGGGGAGCTCGTCGCTCAACCCCGAGGCCAAAAAAAATCAGCCGAGAAGATTAATTTGGTGGAAAAAATCCGCTGTGTATATATAGGCTGAGGTCGGCAACGTAGCCTGTCAGCGATATATTTGGGGTGATGACTGAAAATTACCTTCTACTTTTTTATTGTACACATGGATTCCATTCGGACACCATGTGTATATAAAGTAGTTTCTGGTAATTGTTTTGGTTAGGAAAGTTAGTATATGTAAATGTTTCGTTTTTCTTAGTTTGTGTGAGACGTTGACTGAAAAACGCTTAGTCACCGGAAGTTAACGGCATTCGTTATGTTTTCCGCGGTGACGCTTTTAGATGTTTGAGTAGCCGGCAGTAACTTCCGGCCGGGTGCGATAAGGCCCCCTTCCTAGAGGATTGATCGTGATCAATTCACAAAAGAATGTAAGTCTTTAGTTTGGCAGGAAAATGAACTCTTCTGCCTGATTTTGTTCGTACGACTGGTGTTGTTGTTTCATCTTCCGTCGTTGTTGGTAAGTCTGGCTCGGGAGAAGTTTCCTCTAACCAAGCTGGTTTAAGTCGGTCGATGGAGACCGTATCTTTGTTTTTGCGCGCATGATCGTGACAAATTTCTTAGAACGCTTCAGAACTTTGAAAGGGCCTTGGTAGCTAGGTGTGAGAGGTTTTTTTTACGGCGTCGTTCCTAACAAAAACAAAATCGCAGGTATCCAAATTCTGTGGTAAGTAGGAGCTTGGGTTTGTTTTTCGTGGGGGAGTGTATGTAAGTTTGTCCATTTTGTGGCGCAGATCTTGCACGAAAGAACTTGGTGTGGATGTGCAAGAGTACTGCGGAAGGTGAAAATATTGCCCTGGTAAGGAGAGAGGCGTACCAAACACGAGCTCTGCTGTCGAACACCCTAAATCCGTCTTGAGGGTATTCCGCAAAGAGAGCATGGTCATGGGGAGGTTGTCGACCCAGTTGTGTATCGAGTTTGGTTGACAGGGACGTCTTTAAGGATCGGTGAAATCTCTCCACGAGGCCGTTTGCGCAAGGATGGTAAGCCGTCGTTTTAATGTGTCTGACACCCAAAAGTTGAGAGAATTCTCGGAAAAGCGAGGACTGAAATTGTGGTCCCCCGATCTGTAGTGAGAACTTGTGGTACGCCAAAGTTAGTAATCCAGTTGGTGAGAATGGCTTTAGAAACTGTGGTAGCGGAAATGTCCTTAATCGGCACAGCGACTGGCCATCTCGAAAAACGGTCTATGATTGTTAGAAGGTATTGGTACCCCTGGCACATTGGTAGAGGCCCGACGAGGTCAACGTGGATGTGGCTGAAACGTGCGTCGGGTGTGGCGAATGTTCCAACTGGTGATTTTGTGTGCCTCTGAATTTTGCATTTCTGACATTGTATGCAGGTTGAGACCCAATTCCTAATGTCTGAATTCATGTTGAGCCACACAAATCGATCGGCGATAAGCTTGACGGTTGCTCGCTTGCTCGGATGGGATAGATTGTGGAGATGGAGAAATACTTTTTTTAAAGAGATGGAGGAATGTACGGTCTCGGGTATCCAGTGCGGTGTCACAGAAAAGAGTTTTATCGCTGAACGGACACGGGAATTCCTGCAGTTTCAAAGAAAGTCTCCTTAATGATGTCAGGTATCGTCGTATCGTCTTTTTTGTTTGTCGGCTATCAGCTCCTGGCTCCAAACATCGTTATCCATGGTATTGACGTCTGTTCTGGACAATGTGTCTGCGACGGTGTTGTTCTTTCCTTGGACGTGTCTGATGTCCGTCGTAAACTGTGAGATGTAGTCGAGGTGACGTGTTTCACGGGATGTATACTTGTCTGCGCTGACATTCATCGCGTTGATCAGTGGTTTGTGATCCGTGAAGATAGTGAAATGTCTGCCTTCCAGAAGATGTCGAAAATGACGTATGGACAGGTAGATCGCCAGGAGTTCTCGTGAGAAGGTACTGTATCTTCTCTGGGCTGCAGAGAGTTTAGCTGAGAAGAAGGCTATCGGCTGTCTCGTCATGTTCACTTGCTGCTCCACTACTGCTCCTATTCCAACGTCGGAAGCGTCTGTTGTAAGGAAAATTCTTGTTTCCGGGTCGTTTTCGATGAATGAGAGTTTTGTGAAGTTTATCAGCGCTGTCTTTGCCGTTTCGAAAGCCCGCAAAGGTATCTCCCTCTAGGGTAATTTGTTTGTTCTTCCGCTCTATGATGTTTGTTAACGGGGAGAGAATTGTCGAGCAGTTGGGGATGAACCTGCGGTAAAATTTTATCATACCGATAAATCGTCTGATTTGCTTTGTGGATGTCGGCGTAGGGAAGTTTTGTATCGCGTCGACTTTCTCGGGTAATGGTGTGATACCGTCCTTGTCGATATGATGGCCTAAAGTTCACCTCAGATGCCCCAAAAGTGCATTTGTCCATGTTCAGCCGGAGTCCATAAAGTGCTATTCTTTGGAACACTTCGTTTAGATGTTTTTTGTGTGTGTTCTCATCTATGCTGGCTACCAGTATGTCGTCGATGTAGGCATACGCGTACGTTAAGCCGCGAAGTACCTCATCTATGAAGCGTTGGAACGTTTGTGCAGCATTCCTCAGGCCAAAGGGCATCTTGAGGTATTCAAAGAGACCAAAGGGAGTGGTTACGGCTGTCTTTGGAATGTCCTCCGGAGCTATGGGGATCTGGTGGTAGGCCTTAGTTAGGTCTATCTTCGAAAAGACGCGAGTGCCCTGCAACCCTGAGGCGAAATCGTGAATATGCGGGACCGGATAGCGATCGGGTATGGTTGTAGCGTTTAATCTTCTATAATCGACGCATACCCTAAAGTCTGTGCTTCCCGGCTTAGGTACGAGATGTAGGGGTGAGGCGTATGGGCTATCGGAGGGTCGTATAAATCCGTCCTGCAGCATGTTGTTAAACTCCTTTTGGGCGTATTCCAGCTTATGAGGAGGAAGTCGTCGTGGGTGGGAAAAAGTAGGCTGTCCACTGGTCTTTATATGGTGCTGTGTTTGGTGTCTTGCCGGACCGGTACCTGCGAGTGGTTGAATGAGGTCCGAGTATCTGTTTAGGATCTCGATGTACTCTCGTCCGTGGCAAGTTGTCACACTGATTCCAGTGGTGTTGTGTCGAGAGAGGTGCCTTTAACAGCAATGTTCGTGGTATTGTCTGATAAAGTTCTCGTATTCATGTGCACGGCTAGATCATAATGGGCCAGGAAATCTGCACCGAGTATTGGCGTTTTTACGTCTGCCTGGGTGAAAGTCCATGTAAAAAATCGCGCCGCATACCGATGTTCAGAGTCAGTGTCTTGGCTCCATATGTCTCGATCGTCGAGCCGTTTGCTGCCTGGAGTTTATACGGGGTCGCCTTTCGGTCTTGCTGTTCTTTGGGGGGTATAACGCTGATAGCTGCTCCCGTGTCCACTAGAAACTTTATGTTGTTCCGTCGGTCCCATACGTAGAAAAAGGCGGCTTCGTATGTTTTTGCCGGGAGGTTCTGCCGCTCCTACCCGCCGGCTGTTTAGTTTTCCGACTTGGTTTTGGAGCTGTATTTGCAGGGTGCCGAGCAATTCTTTGCCCTGGTGCCGAATCTGTGATGGTACCAGCATAATTCCGGGTCGACTCGTCGACCCCTGCTGGTACTCCGTGCTCTCCGTCGCCAACCGCCGGTCGCCGGCATCGGGCCTCTCGATGTGCGGGAAAGGAGCATTCGTATATCCTGCAGCTGATGCTGCAGGTCAGCTACTGCCTTTTCCAGGTCTGTTTCTTTGGCTGATGTGTCGTCTGGGCGTTGCACGGCACACACTCCTTGGTCCAGTTTAGTTGCGATGCGGTCAGCGGGTTTGCTAACTGGTCCAGTGGAGTGTTATCAGCGATTGGTGCCAATATCTGCGTTATGGTAGTGGGTAACTTGTCCATCCACAGTTCGCGCAAGATTGATTCGGCCATGGAATGTTTCCCCAGTCGGCTCCTCATGAAGCGTAGAAGCTGTGAGGGTGTTCTGTCGCCCCTGGTGACGTGGGTAAAAAGTTCCCGGAGCAGTTCCTCGTCCGAACGGCCGGTTCGTTTCAGAATAGCCTCCTTGAGGCGAGTATATAGCTCCTGCTCGGGTACGTGTTCCAAGATGTCGGCTACTTCGTCGACAACTGAAGGTGGCAAAACTTGTACCACGTTGACGAATTTTGCTTGTTGTGATGTGATTTTCCCGTACCGAGAAAATGGCTTCCAGCTGTAAAAACCAGTTCTTGGTGTTCTGCTCGTTGTACGGAGGGAGGTTTGTGAGTGGCATTGCCACATTTATGAGAGTGTTCTGTTCCCCACTCGTCAGTTGCCATCTTGCTCGATCGTAAATATCAGGGGTCACCACTTGTTGCAGCGCTAAGCAGGTTGACTGTTAACCCCGCAAACGGAAAAATAATATAAGATAATACGATCGAAGCAAGGACAACAAAAACGAGGATGTAAAAGTTCAAGCCAAATTTTATTAAATAAATTTGGCACGAATATTTACAGATAATTGGTTTGTAGTAGTTCGGTCGTGTAGTCTTGGAGGAGTGTTGTCAGGTCTCAAGGCGACAGCTTGGAGGTAGGCCGAATGGAACCAGCGATGTTCTAGGTCCAGTCGATCCCTGGATGTCTGTACTTGCAGAGAGAGAGGGTCGACGCGGACAGTGCTGTGGTGTAGTCAGTTCGTCCTTGGGTGGAGTGTCGCGCAGGATCGCAGCTTGGTAGTCCTAATAAAAGGACGCGGCTAGGTTAGTCCTGAAAAGGACTATTGCATATTATGTAATCGAGGGCAGACTATTGCATATCATGTAACCGAGGATAGGCTAGTTGCATATCATGTAACCGAGGATAGGCTAGTGCATATCATGTAGCCGAGGATAGGCTAGTGCATATCATGTAACCGAGGATAGGCTAGTGCATATCATGTAGCCGAGATAGGCTAGTGCATATCATGTAACCGAGGATAGGCTGCTGCATATCATGTAGCCGAGGATAGGCTCCTAGTGCATATCATGTAGCCGAGGATGAGCTGCTGCATATCATGTAGCTATCGAGATACTGCTCTGCTGGCTCTAGGCTGGACTGCTGCTGGCTCCCCAGCTGCTGCTGCTGCTGATCAGGATCTGCTGCTGCTGCTGCTGATGAGGAGGAGGCCGGACTGCTCTGCTGCTGCTGCTGCTGATGAGGAGGAGGCCGGACTGCTCTGCTGGCTCTAGCTGCTGCTGATGTCTGCTGGCCTGGCTGCTGCTGCTTCGTGTGGTCAGCGTAGGTGAGAGGGGGGAGCTCGTCGCTCAACCCCGAGGCCAAAAATCAGCCGAGAAGATTAATTTGGTGGAAAAAATCCGCTGTGTATATATAGGCTGAGGTCGGCAACGTAGCCTGTCAGCGATATATTTGGGGTGATGACTGAAAATTACCTTCTACTTTTTGGCTGTACACATGGATTCCATTCGGACACCATGTGTATATAAAGTAGTTTCTGGTAATTGTTTTTGGTTAGGAAAGTTAGTATATGTAAATGTTTCGTTTTTTCTTAGTTTGTGTGAGACGTTGACTGAAAAACGCTTAGTCACCGGAAGTTAACGGCATTCGTTATGTTTTCCGCGGTGACGCTTTTAGATGTTTGAGTAGCCGGCAGTAACTTCCGGCCGGGTGCGATATACTTTTACAGATTTTACATCAAAATTGTAACATCTTTTACATTATATTATTATATTTTTATGTAAAAAATAGGAAAATCAGTCATTTTACACAAGATCTTACATTTTTGCTTAAAAATAGTAAAATTTGCTAATTTACATTTTAACATTTATATATATATATATATATATATATATATATATATATAAAAAAAAAAATCACTATTTTATATAGGATTTTTACTTTTTTTTTATATAAAAATAGTAAAGTCTCCTGCATTCACATACTTTTATTCATTCATATACTTTTATGTAAAAATAGGAAGATCTTTTAAGCTACTTTTAAACATGATTTTAAAATTCTTTGGATGAAATCGTTAAGCATTGTTCTCCGCTGTTAAGGCCTTTACTTTTGCGAAACACGTGTGGAGAAGTTAATTTGATTTTTCAATTTCAACTGAGAAGGGTACCTACAAGTATCAGTATCATCTTATGAAATTTATATGATCTTATTTTTATATTAATCTCAGTTACGACATTTTTCCATAAATGAAATATCAAAATTAATAATAAAATGAATGCAAATACAAATAACAGTAGAATGTAATAAATGTACATAAAATTATAGTATTTTATGTACAATTCTGATAAAATTTCATAAGAAAGGTACCTATAAATTAATTAGATACCTTTCTTAAGAAATATGAAATTTAATGTCACTCTTAACAGTTTTATTTTAATTTCTTTTACAATATATTTCCCATAAAGCATCATAAACGTAAAGGTGAAAGCTAAGTACAAAAAAAAAAAAAAAAAAAAAATTAGACCGCTGAAAGTTTTCGTTAAAAATAACGGGGTAAATAATTTGTTCACGTAAATGTAAATTATTTCACTTTTCTCCTTCCGTAGAACAAATTAGCCTCATTGAATTCGTAAATATATCATTCATCACATGTCAAGAGACGCGAAAGTTTATGACCTGCTTTGTTTTATTTTCAAATTACATCTTTTTGGCACAAAAGCTAAGTTAAGTTTGGTTCAAAATATTTTAAATAAACATTATAATTTCTGATTTTCTTAAAATAAGTTTTGAAAAAATGATAATTGATACTTAAAAAAATTTCAAAGTCAGATTTCCATTTTTTTTTTAAAATGGAAAAAATGGTCAATTTTGCTGACTCAAAAAAAACTTTCCTCTTAATAATAACAAACATTTAGACGATAAAATTTTGTTTTCGTCAAGTTTGGCGTCTTTTTCATCATGCTATGCTCTTTTTTTAGCGATCTCGTGTAGGTACCTACGTTAAATCTACTAATTTTACACTATATTTCAAAAATTTTTTATATCAAAATATGGGAAATCATCTCCTTTTACAACTTTTTTGCATAAAAATAGTAAAATCTATTAAGTTTACATTATATTTTTATGTACACATAGGAAAATTAGCTACTTTAATACAATTTTAACATTTCTCATATAAAGTAAATCTACTAGTTTTATATGAAAAGATGAAGATCAGCTACTTTTACATGACATTTACTTTTTTTGCATGAAAATAAAAAAAATCTACATTTACAATATACTTTAATATTTTTATGTAAAAATTGGAAAATCAATTATTTTTACACATGAATTTAATAGTTTTTTTTTTTATAAAAATAGGAAAATCTCCATAAATTTTTATGTAAAAAGAGAAAAGTCAGCTAATTTAACAAGATTTTACATTTTTTTTTTTTTACTGACCAAAACTAAAATCTAATTCTTTTATAGTAAATTTTTATATTTCTATGTAAAAATAGGAAAATCAGCTGCATTTATACATGGTTTTTTACTTTTCTGTATAAAAATAGGTAAATCTATTACTTTATATTATATCTTTATTTATATAAAAATAAAAAAGTCTTGTATTTTACAATATTATTAACTTCTTGTATAAAAATATATAAATCTACTTTCATTGTATGCTAGCAGCATGGTCTGGCATTGCCCGTGTTTGATTCAAAAATCGTACGACTCATACAGTAATCGCTATCACTTGACTTAAAATATTTTTGCCCTTCCTTGCCTTTAAAGGAGTGCCCTTTGCCTTACTTCTTGCCTATCTCACGTGAATTTTTTCTAATTTGTAATCAAATAAAGGTAAAAACAGGTGATAGTTTACTCCATTTTCCTGGTTTTTATCCAAAATAAGTATAAAGTTATTGGATATTTTTCCAAATAAACTTAAATAGAAGGATAATCTATAAAGAACATCACTGAAATATATATAATGAAATTAATAGAACGGTGTACGAACCAAGAAAAATAGTTTTCTTCCCTCAAATTAGACTGGGATTTTAAAAAGTCCTACTAATCATTAAGTCTCAAAGATTTGATTTTAATCTAATATATGGATGTGTGTCAGACTTTAAAAGTATCAAGAATGCATTTCCACTTGAATTTGATCCTTGTTTTTCTTAGATTCTGAAAAGTATATAAAAAATATTAATAGCTTATTATTGAAATTTGCTGTTATGATACATTAACAAAAATTAAATGTTGAAGCTTTCAGAGCAATAGCAAACGTTGGTTTTGATAAACTGGAAGATTGAAACCACATTAAACGACTTTTGGGATTTGCAAAAAGGTATTTTAAAATTGGAAATCTATAGTATGATCAGTTTCAGGTAGAGAAAGAATGAACTAAAACGTACCTTCTCCCCATTTTTTTAATAACAGAAAGTGGGGGGGTGCTTTCTCACACCCGCAGTACTGAAGATAATTTGGTGATTTTTAGGCATCTGAGCAATTTGTCTTCAACACAAGTATTTTCTTTATCAGAATAAGAGTTTAATGAACTATACATATGCCTACTTTCTATATGAAGTTAACTATTTGAGCCCAAAATGAAAGACGTAATACACTGGTGGGAGATTCTTAATGGCGGTGGTGGTGTAAAAACTTTGAGTATTACATTTTTTAAAAGACTTCATAAATTAACTGCATGTTCATTCTGGGGTTCGGGGACCTAGTCACAGCTCTGGTTGTGCGCAATCATTAAATTTTAATAAAAACGTATATTAACATGCGTATTACCACCAATTAGAAAATTCACTTCTATTTGGTTTTAAACTATTAACATATATACCCATAAATAGTTGAAACTCAAAAGATGTGCTGCAAATCAGAAAACTAATAAATTAACGCAATTTGAAAACTTAATTCGTGCACTATATATTGTTTCAAACATAATAAAATACTGAATGGTTTAAATATTAAAATCATTTAAAATACATTGTATAATATTGTGTTGAAACTAAAAACTAAAATAATAATGTATGAACCACTCTGCAGAGGTCTAAATAAGACAGAAACACTGTATCTTACCTTAATTTGTCTAGATGTCTTTCTCAGTATACGAAACTACCTGTTTCCAATTCAAGTTTGCCTCTTTCAGCTTGTGTAACTTTGAAGTTTTCACTCACCATTTACCAAATTGGAACAAAATAAAATTTATCAGCTGACTGTAACATTCACCGGAAGCTGATACTTCAAACAGCTAATGTAGGAATGAACCGTCCACATTCAGAAGACGAATTTAAGTGTGAAGTCGGTCAATCAAATTATTTATTGTACTATGTACAAATGTGGCACAAGGCCGAAAAGGGGCTGGGGGAAAGGATGGTCATCACTTGTCTTAGAATAAAACTTAGCTAGCAACAACCACTGACCCTATCATACTAAACAATATTCCTATCACCAAAACAACACAATTATCCATACCTTTCTTACTACATCCACCAAAATGCCTCTTTGACATTATTTATTGTACTAAGGTACAAATGTGGCACAAGGCCGAAAAGGGGGTTGGGGTAAAGAACGGTCATCACTTGTCTTAGATTAAAACCTAGCTAGCCACATCCACTGACCCTATCATACTGAACAATATTCCTTTCACCAAAACAACACATTTATCCATACCTTTCTTACTACATACATCAAAATGCCTCTTTGACTCCATGAAAAACCTAAATGATCCCCTTATATACAAATATTGTCTGTGGGGGAGGGGGGGGCATAAAAAACAACAACTTTAAAAAATCCCCAATGAGTATATACA
>CAHIKZ030005249.1:0-10367 GCA_903632075.3 Acanthosepion pharaonis | reverse complement strand
CATTATTACATCACCGGCTTTTATAAAGGCTTGATAAGCCATAAAAAAAGGAATGAATCTATCAATATAATTTAGTTAGTACCATTTGTTTACTAAGTGTTTCAGTTTTTTCAAGTTGGATGTTTTTTCGTGAGCGTCAGACTTTTAATCTTTTATCAGTATTTGTTTCATTAGAAAATGTCTTAGTTAGGAAGAGACATCGTAGGTGTCAGTCTGTTTGTAATGATTATTCCCTGGGAATTTCTAAATATATATAAACTGAAGAAATACATGAACTTTAGAGATGTCATCGCTTTGTACTCACGATAGAGATTACTAATCTCCTCCTTGGAAGCCAATCGACTCTGTTTAGTTTATTGTAACCAATATAAGGTTTTGCGCTGGAATAATGAATTCTTTAGTTTCGTTTCCTTTGTGGTGAAAAGCTGTCGTTCCGTATATAATACGTTATTCAAAAGACTGGTATTTTCTATTGTGCAGCTTATAAAGAAAAGAAATTCCATTATTTAATGGTTATTTAAATCGCTAGTATCAACAAAGAGAAATAAGCAGCATACGTCTTCCATTGATTGGTGAATAAGCCTGGGGTATGCAATGTCTTGGCCGAATCTAAATCCTATAGAATTGTACCGTTCGCTATCCATATGTTTTAGGTTTGTGTATATAAAATAAAGTTTTCCTGTATTTCAGTTATGCTGAGGCTCATTATTCTTTCAATAAAAAGAACAAAGCCATTATCGTTCATCATTCTCATCATTATTAATATCCTATTGTATTTCTTCCTTCCTACGTTAGTTAGCACGACCATCAAGCCCAGTTTTAAATAATGGACTATTCCGTTTTGATTGCGTAGATAGACGGAAAAATACATTACATGGTTTTAACGACTTGGTTTCAATGAAAAGGAAAGATAAAGTGAGAGAAAAAATGGATTGAGCTGATAAGAACAGATACTACACTTTAAAATAACCAAAGGCTTGGAAACTATTTCAACCACGATAAAAGCACCATTTTTCAGACGCACAGTATCGGACGGAAATCGATGTTCGGCAGTCAAAATCCAGTTACCATAAATAAAATAACATCGTCTGTTGAATTAGTTCTAAATTATTATTAAGAGAAATTTTCGTAAGACGGGGATTTGGCTAGAACGAAAGAAAGAAGGGAAGATGGAATTGTTTAACGTCTCCTTCCAGTATCTCATAAATAAAGGTCTATTCCGTTTTGATTGCGTAGAAAAATAAAAGACATACGCTCGTTGGTGTCAGTGAGAAAATAAATGAAAGAAAAAAGAAAGATGGGGAGACAGAAGTGTTTAACGGCTGTTTCAGTGAAATAGAAAAAGTTATCAAATTAAAATCTTTTCATTTGTACCCACTTCTTAAAATAAAGACAGGCATTCATATTTATGATTATTATTGCAATATTTTGTTAAAGTTTTTTAACTCAAATATTTAATGACGTGATAGGGGAATTTCTACATATGCTCTAATGTCATAGAACTCGCCATATTGCGCTTATTCAGTCATTAACTTAAGAAGAATCATCAGAAATTTTTCTGCGTAGAAAAACCATGCTGATTTTTTTGAGTTTTTAATTATTATTGATTGATGTTGTTCGAATATTTTTTAATGTCCTCAGTTGTTCTTTCAATTAGCTGAGTCTATCCCATGGACTTCGGGTTACCATCAGGGTGTGAAAGAATGTATTTGATGAATAGAGTCTTCCTTAATCTGTGAACCGTATTAAGGAGGACGATCGTCTGGACTTCTTGTATCTTAAACCAAGAACACTAACCATCAATTAAAGTTACACCACTACTAACCATGGATATATCATATCCGATTTTGAAAATATTAACAAAATATATTAAATATAAATCTTTATTTGAAATATTTTACATGCAGGCACTTCAAACTTTGTACTTTGAGTTAACATTAATAGGAACTGAAAAACATATTATTTAGGTAAGAAAATCAGGTACTGAAAATTGTAATTAAAAATAGGAAAATTTGCGTTTGGGTACTATATACCCATGGTTAGTGTTCTAGGGTTAATGCCAAAATATATTAAATGTTGGTGGTGTATTTTTAAAATATCTTGACTGGTACAAGTTTTAAATATTAATTCATATAGTTTCATAACATTTAAATCTATAGGACATTACAAATATCAAATCTTTAAAAAATACAAAAAAATAATTTCTTCATCTTTTGATTGGACTTTCCCTTCAAAACGTCACCATCATGGCTCCCCAAAATTTCTAACCCTTTTGTTTTTTTTTTTTTCTGCTCTAAATTACTTTTAACTATTTTTAACTCCTCTTTGTCCTTTTCTGTTTCCATTTGCATAAATTCGTTATGTAGATTTTTAATTTCCAAAGGCTCTTCAGTTTTATTTTGCATGCTAACACAAAAAAGAATGATCTCAGCTCGGCTTTTCTCTTGTTGGATCGCCAATCGTTTCGGTAATAAAATATTTCAAACCCAGAAAATTTAACTTTATTATTTTATTTTAATGTCAAAATATACTAACTATCCAATGGATCGTAGCGTACCAAATGCACTTCACTGTGGAGCCTTTTTTGTAATAAATAAAACGATTGCATGACGTTCAATCTCTGTCCTTATTGAAAAACCTTTCATTATCTATCAATTCCACGCTAGCTCATACCAATCAAAATCTGAAAAAATGGATTATGCTGACATCTGACCCCGAAGGTCAACCTTTCTTTGGAAGTTGAGATTACTTCCTCCTTTTTTAAAAATATTTCAAAAAAGTCTCTAAACTATTATTTAACACACCAGACTCTCCTTCCTTGTTATACGTTTCAAAATGGTTCTGGTTGTAATTATAAGTTCCATTGTCGATCCTGTTTTAAATCCGTTTTTTAACTCTCTCATTGCTTATATGTTCTATCCATTAAATCCTCGCATCCATCGATGGGACCATATATCTTTTTTCTCAAGTTTCTCATCATATTTTCATTAATTTTTCATGTGCGACGTAAAGATAACGATTATCGGCCACTGAAAAAGTTATCGGAAAACATAGAATAGATAGATAGATAGATAGATAGATAGATAGATAGATAATCATTCATAATTTATATCAAACAGATTGAGATAAATAAATACATACATACATACATAAATTTACATTTATATATATATATATATATATATATACATACATACATACATTAATACATATGAACAACATATGAATAGATTAATAAATAGATAGATAGATAGATAGATAGATAGATGATAAATAGATAATGAACAGATTGAATATAAAAACAGATTGAGATAGATAGAAGATAGATAGATAGATGATAGATAGATAGATAGATACATACATACATAATTCTTTACATAGTTCTCTTCATGAGATCGCTAAAAAAGAGCATAGCATGAAAAAAAGACGCCAAACTTGACGAAAACAAAATTTTTTCTAAAAAATAAATGTTTATGTTTTTTATTGAAATAATGAAAAAGTCAAAATATTTTGGATTATTTAAAAAAAATTTTCCTTCTTTTAAAACATTCTTTTTTGATTAAAAACCTTGTTTCTCTTTGTGTCACTTTTCTAAATAAAATAACAAAAATTTTAAAGCATTTTTTTTTTTTTCCCATGACAGGCATTAATTTGAAAATGTTGCAAAAAATAAAATAATTGTCGGATTTTAATGAAACTTTCAGAAACTATTCACAAATGACGGAACTTATTATAAATATTTTTTTTTTTTTTAAAGTCATAGCAAAAATATTTTTTCATATTATGTTCTTTTAATTGTACAAAAACTCTATAATTTCAATTTTTAAAAAGATTAGTGATTATATTAATTAAAAACAAGTGGCTTTTTAGAAAATTTGATCATTTTTTTTTTTTTTAAAATTTTTAGTTAAATCTCTGAAGAATTTTACATACAAAACTCAATAAAACAAAAATATTATTTAATTTCAAAAGCTTTTAATTGCTTTTTATTTATTTTTAATGAATATCATATTATTGTCTGAAAAAAAAAAATTTTTCGATTTTTAATGAATTTTAAAAACATTATTATTATTTCTAAATTGTTTTATTATTTTTACATTATGTTGTTAAAAATAAAATTAGCTGAAAAAATTGTAAATTTTTAACGAATGTTTTCAATTATAGATATATATTTTTAGATTATAATTTCCAAAATTTTTTAAAAACTAACGAACAAAACTATATAAAAAAAAATAATTTTTAAATAAAAACTTAATTGTAAATCAAATCTACGGAAGACCGGAAGTATCATGCGTAAAAAAAAAAAAAAAGTCATTTGGATTGAGTTTCTGTCTAGTATTTTACTTAAATACTGAATTTATTTAATACAATTATTTGTTATTTCTTTTAATTATAATAAATATTTTTACATTTAAGTAAAAAAATATTATAAAATTAGTTAAAATTGTTTCAGTTTCGTAAATGTCTTTTAGAGATATATATTTATTTTTCCAAACGTTGGAGAAAAATTTGATTTTCAATTTCAACTGAGAAGGTATACAAGTATCAAAATCATCTTATGAAATTTAAATTTGTATTTTATGTACACTTCTGATAAAATTTCATAAGAAAGGTACCTATAAATTAATTAGATACCTTTCTTATGAAATTTAATCTCATCTCAACAGTCTTATTTTAATTTCTTTATAATATATTTCATTTAAAGCATCGTAAACGTAAAGGTGAAAGCTAACCCTTTAAAAAAAAAAAAAGAGCGCTGAAAGTTTTTTCTTAAAAATAACGAGGTAAATAATTTGTTCAAATAAATCTAAATTACTAACATCTTTCCTTCCGTTTCGTTGAAGAATTATCCTCATAAGCTATCAAAATTGTCATGAATGTCTTTCGTCACCTTGTCAAGTGACGCAAAAGGTTATGACCGGCTTTTTTTTAATTTTCAAACTGCACGATTTTTCGGCGCAGAAACTAAGTTAAGCTTGGTTCAAAATTATTTTCAATAAACATTATAATTTCTTGATTTTCTTAAAATAAGTTTTGAAAAAATTATAATTGATTTTTTAAAAAAATTTCAAACTGAGATTTTCATTTTTTTATAAATTTGAAAAAAATGGTGAAATGATCGATTATCTGTCAATTTTTCTGACTCTAAAAAAAAAATTTTTTTGAAAAATTTTTTGTTACGAAATCCTTAAAAAAAAAAAAAAAAACAAAAAAATGGTTTGATCTTTCCTCTTAATAATAATATAAACATTTAGATTATAAAGTTTTGTTTTCGTCAAGTTTGGCGTCTTTTTTTTCATGCTATGGCGATCTCATTGAGGTACCTATACGTATGAACAGATTTTTCGTGATAGAAACAAATAGATCTTTTTTATTTTACGAATTTGAACAGATTGAATAAAAAATTAAAATAAAAATTTAAAAAAAAATCATTGGTCTAATTTTTAAAATTTTTTAAATTTTACTAATATAAAAATTGCATTCTTTATTAATTTTAATGCCAACCATTTTATTTAGTCTTGATTTCAAATTTAAAATCAACATTCGAAATAATATCTTTACTTTCTCTCAACGTAAACCAAAGACATCAAAGCGGCATTTACAATGAATATGTTATAATTTCGAACCGCCCTTATCTCTGAGCAAGCGACAATCAGAATGATGGTTTGAAAATTATTAAATGTTTATTTCGAAATATATTTTAATTCGCGTGATCGAAATGAATATCCGTGTCACTATTCGACGCCATTATTATACTATATACGTGGATAACAATATATTGAATTGCAGACACCGACAAAATGGTGAAAACAGCCTTCAAATCTCATCGCCTGGAACGATTTGATTTACATTAACTTGTTAGCGATTACGGAAGTCGGCTGCTGTCAGACAAAGTTCAGATTGATAATTACGGTTTTCATAAATTTCAATTTCCAATGCATTCAAAACAAGAGCCGACCCTAAGTTATAAATGGCGCCGATCAATTTTGGAATGAAAGATATTTCTTTAATTATATCGTTAAAAAATGGCGCCTGTTTGCAAACAACGAGCATAAATAACATTGTCAGCCTTCTTCAAAAGATGTTCAACGATTTTTTTTCAAGCATCCGTCTACAGGGCGCTTCTTTTTTATTCCTTCATTCAGGAAAAACCGCTAAACAAAATATTTAAAATAAAATTGAATGGATCGTTGAAAAAAAAAAAAAAAATCTTTCAGTTTCTGTCTCTTCATATCTTCTTTATGTTGTGAACAATACAGCCCCACTATCTTCAGAATAAACAGAGGGAAACATGGAGAAACGTTAGACCTCAATAAGACAAAGTGTCAAAATTGATCGGTTTTTCCCATGACACCGCTTTTTTTTAATTAAAATGTCAAAATCGGCAATGTTTATTGTTTTAAAAAGCAAATATTAGAGTTGTAATAAAATCTAAATCTATAAAAGTGAATTCATACATATTCATGAGAACTGATAACAAAAAAAAAATTAAATTGTTTATTTACACTATTTATTATAATATTTATTGGAATGCTTGGCATAATAATTAACAATACCCCATCTTCAAAAACATGCCGAAACGTCGTGCACATGGCAATAAAGATGAGGAAAAACAAAATTCAATGTAAATAATTTTGAAAATGTATGAATAAAATTGTTTTATATATATATATATATATATATATATATATATATATATATATATATATATATGTATATATATAACCTTGTGAAATTACGTCGTATTCGACGCATGAGGGTCAAGCAACAGTTCCTAGGAACCGACAGCGCAGACACCATCACATATGATTTGATTATATTGTGAAGGCTTTTATAAGAGCCAACCAAACTTTTTGTAGGGCCGTATACAGAGACCTGGTGCACTAAAAAAATAAGGTCCCCAAACGAACTTCCGCAGGTTTTGAATTCAGAGTTGCCCTTCTCTTACCAATAAGTTACCATTCAAGGCTATATAATCCAGTCTGCCCTGCAATTTATCCATAGCTGGATGGATATAATACCTTTCCTAAGGGTATTAGGACGTAAAAACATGTAATGGAATCGAAATGAATTCAATTCGGCTCTCCCAATTTCTCAAACCGAGCCGATTCACACACATACATACATATATATATATATATATATATATATATATATATATATATATATATATATATATATATATATAATTAATTATGAATTTATTTAAAATGTTTTTTCGCTACATGGAATAACCCTGTTTCAAAAATGGAAGCGAAAACTATAAATTTAATTTTGTAATTAAATTAAAAACATTAGTTCCATTTCATCCTCAAGCGAATTTTGGAGTAACTATTTTTTTTAAAAATTTACTGAGTTTTAACTGCAATGGAAATTCATAATTTACGGTTACCAATGATACAGAGAAAATCCAATCATCCTGACAAAGGGGTGGTAGCGTGTTCATTTTATTAACGTTTTTTTGTTGTATCAGTTATTTGTTACGTTCGAAAAAGTGTTTAGGTAAAGGTTGGGGATGTATTTTAAATCAGTTAATTTATAATATTAATGCTCTGTGAGCACTATTTTTATTTAAAAAATAAAAATATCAATAAGAACACCGGATTACATATCTTGAACTGTTCTTTTTTTATTTAAATAAATATATATATATATATATATATATATATATATATATATATATATATAGCTGGGACAAGAAATTTCAGGTTAGTGTCTGGAGGCGCAGTTAGACCACTGGGTAAGATGAAAGCCTCAGCCTTTGTTAAGGCATTCATCTAGGAGAAGGAAAACTCTGATGTAACACCTGAGGTCTGTTGTTCACGCTATCTGTGGCAAACTTTTGCAACATTGACTGCGTGCTATCAACAGTTCAAAAAGATGTGGATGGTTCTACACTCAAATATTCACCACTGAAAAAAGCCATGTGTGGTTTCTGACAACTTAACTTGATACCTTTGTTATTGAGTATCATTAAGTCCATCATATATATATATATATATATATATATATATATATATAAATAAAATATAAATATTGCATTGCATTAAGTCTAATTGTACTAGTTTTAGAAAAGTTGCAAATATAAAATTATTCATGTAAATAAAAAAATCTAATAAATGAATAGTGTTTAATAATTTTGTTGTAAATACTTAAAAAAACAATAAAACTTATAAATTCACTTTCGTTTGATTCCAATTTCTCTTGCTTAAAACTTAGAACTTGCCTTACTTTTCTGATATATTGAGAATATGTTGCATCACTTCATTTCGATGTTGTGATATATTCTGTTCCTCTGTTCTACGCTAAACATAGATTCTCTTTAATCGATTTCATTGCAAGACAGTTTGAAACAAAGGGGTTACTTGGGTGTGGAAGAGTTAGAATCAGAAATATTGCTAAGGAACAAGAACAAAAGAAGAAAAGTCATTGAGAAGACAGTAGATAGCGATTGACATTGCATTTAAATTTTTACAGATTAAATTTGGCTGGAAAACATTAATCCGGAAGGGAGAAGTGCGACAAAAGAAACTGCTAGCATAGAATTTACGGCTACATCTAGCCAACTCAATTGTAAATTGATAAGACCTCTTCACTAGTCTATTACTGCGTTTAAATTCAAAGTCTAACTACCATTGCGAATAGCTCATCCAAACAATTACCATGAAAGCAATTATAGAAAAAGACACAGGAGGAACTTTTACCGCGGTGAGAAATTAACTGAAGCCGAGACGCCAGGTCAGGACCAATAATATTGCTGATTTTTCTTTGGATTTTTACAAGGATCTCTAGATATAAAGTAGGAGCTCCGGATCATATGTGACAGCAATATTATTTATAATGTAAGACTTATAGATATGCAAAATAGATTCAGGAGAGAAAAAATTGTCTAGAACTACGCAGTGAACCAATTATCTTAGCAGCTGAGTCTTTTCACTTCATGTCAAAACCGAGGACGTTACTCCGAGAAGGCGCAACAGGTCACTCCCTGAGGTTAGCATCAGCCATGCAGATGGCAGGTAGGAATGGTTATTTACATGTTTATGTCTATCATGGTGAGGAGGCACGGTGGAGTAATGGATATCGGTTTGGATTGAGGAATCGGAGAGCCGATTTCAATTCCAGTCGAATCCATTACATTCACTTACGTGCTAATACCCTTCGGAAAGGTATGAATCCTCCTCTTCTTCTCCCTCCAGCTATGGGTAAATAGCAGGATAAACTGGTTTCTATAGCCTTGGATGGCAATTGGTCTAGGAGAAAGACAACTCTGCCTTGTGTCAAAAATAGTGCACTAGGTCTCGGTAATCGGCTCTTCAAAAAGTGTGGATGGTCCTGCACGAAACCTTCACCACTATAATCAATTCTCATGTGTTGTTGTCAGGTTGTCGGTTTCCTGGGAACTGATCTGTTGACCCTCATACGTCGAATTCGACGGGAGAGTCGAGATTTATTAAAAAAAATGTTAGAGAAGATTTTTTTTTTAATTCTAAGTAAATAATTTTGTGAGTTTTCTTACTATTACTTCAGTGAAAAGTAAATTCTAGACTAATCGTGAAGATGGTCTTTTCCACACACCCACTTATTCCATATCCCGTTTAAAAGAATTAAAAAAAATCTATTCTCATTTTTATTCAGATCCTAGTAATACTTAAATATTTTTTTAATCAATTCACCCCAAGCAATGCGATAATGCTACTAAGAGTGAAAGAGAACGGAAAACCTTTAGAAGGGACCAAAACACAATTCCTAAACAGGAAACAGGAAATTGTTATGGTGTAGAAACATAGAAAGATAACACGGACTCGGATATAAGGTTAAATAGTATATTCTCGGAAACGTAGTACAAAGGTAAATGTGGACTGGAGAATACTTTCTCTTACTGGTGTCCAGACTCACTCATTCACTCACTCACTCACATGTCTCTACTCGGTGACCCTCACTAGGTGACTCCCTTTACTCAGAGTTGGTAGCCATATTATATAGGTGTGGAAGAGTCCATTAGTATGTAGGTCCTCACAATGAAATAAACCTCTGCTCCTGTTCAGAAGACCAGGAAGGTGTGATCCGGATGATAGGCAAACCTATCTACTCCCATTTAGAAGAAAGAAATTATTAAAGTAAAATTTCATAGTTCAAACAGTGACGTTAGAATTATAAAGGTGAAATACACTTTAGAAGGAACAAGTGATAAACCTCTACTCCCATTCAAAAGTCCGTGGAGGAATGTGAACCAGACGCTAGGTGAACCTATTTTTACTTCTACTGAGGAGAAAAAAATTAATAAATAAAACTTCAGAGTTCAAACAGTAACGTTAGAAGTGTGGGAAAATGAAATATAAACAATAAATAATAATGAATAATAA
>CAHIKZ030005248.1:1382500-1420967 GCA_903632075.3 Acanthosepion pharaonis | reverse complement strand
TACGACATATCATCCTCAATTGATTATTTAATGCCGACAAGATGTTTTTTCAAAAATTTATAGCTGGTAATAATTTTTCTTCAAACATTTATTGCTGGTAGTAATAATAATAAGTATTTCTGATTAAAACCCATTTTTTACACTTTCTTAGTGTTTTGACCCCAGTTTCGGAGTTAGCTATTTACCTATAGCTGGGACCCTAACAGGTGCTACCACCCCGGATCAGGGTGGACCTAGGAACAACAGTAATTAAGAGGTGGTCAGAGAACTTGTTGTTGGACATAGTTTATCATCTTACCCTGGACGCACATGTTGTTTATAGTCATACCCAGGACGCGGATGTAGTCTCAGTTTCGGAGTTAACTATTTGCCCATAGCTGGGACCCTAACAGGTGCTAACACCCCGGGTCAGGGCGGACCTGGGAACATCAGCAATTGAGAAGTGGTTCCACGCTCCTCAAAGCCTCCTGATCAGAGGCCTTGCAGCTGGACTTAGTTTATCGTCTTACCCAGGACGGACATTAGGGTTTAGAGATTGCCATTAAGCACGTAGGAAGGGACAAGTTGTGCAGGCATGCAATAATTTTTTGAGGATATTTGGTTTGATGGAGGGAGGTGGAGTGGAATTATTTTTATACACGGAGTTATGCATTATGTCGATAGTTTGATTTGGGACGTTTGTCAATATATTTTCAATGTTAAGTGATGCTAAAATACCTTAGGCATAAAAATAGAAACAATAAAAAAAACTGAAACGATGAATATACAGATAAAAACAATAACATTAACATCTTTTACAAAATACATGTAAACTATAAACAAGACACATTTTCTCTTAAAAATATCTTCAAGAAATACACCACCCCAGTCGAACCAAACAAAAAAAATTAAAACTTAAATCAGATAACCTTATCATCAAAAATAACAATACACCCACAAAATCAAAACTACACAAAGAACCAAAATTATAAACAAGTTCAAACGACCCTTAAGGAACTGTGTTTCTGATCAAATCAAACTCATGAATAATTACATTGGCCACACTACTACATGCCATCATCCAATTTACTTACATTGCACCTACCCGACCATAGCTCCAGTGGGATTCATTTAAGCAAACACAAAAACCTCCCCGACACCATCCGAAACATTGTGGGAAATTTGTCCCGGCTTTCCCACATGAAAGGGTTGAGGTTAAAAATTGCGACAAAATTGAATAAAAACAGCAACTATGGCTTGAAAGATTAGAGCGGACAAACTTTCTCTTTCAGGCGGACGAATAAAGAAAGACTCAAAACTCCTGCTCGATGTGTAACAATAAAAGAAGAAAGTGTTTATTTACATGTACAAAAAAAGGGGTAAAGGGATACACAACTACGAGAGAAAGAAAGGGAGAAGAAAAAGTCCTTTAACTTTGAAGAGAAAATGTCCATAAAAGAAAAAAAGGCTTGCTCAAAATATTTCTCTGAGCGCCTAAAAGTAGATTTTTGTTAAGGGTCAAAAACACTCAGTTTTCTTCAGAGTTCTTGCAGAGTAGGAAAATATCGGTAGATACGGATTTTTATAGTTGAGTGAGTTCGTAGGTCGATTACAAAAGTCTTGTAGGTGAAAAGATGAAGCTTTCAACTGGTTTTTAATAGTCAGTACACGTTTCTTCTCGACAGCATTTAGTTAGTAGTTCTTTCTGACAGCGAAGATTCTGCTTTTCCGTTGCCGACCTTTGTTGTTTCTCAGACGATTGTCACTTACTCACTGCCAAATAGGCGAAAATTCTCCAAATTTATTGAGATTTAGGAGGCTTGGAAATATCGGGTACTTTTTCCTTCAAAATTGTTATACAAATGTCCTGACTCCTTCATTGGTTAGAATATATATTCGATAAGGATCAAGGCTTGGAGAGCCGGTTTTGAAAGCAAGAGTCCAACAATCTGAAAGCGTTTCACCCCAACTTTATGGCACCATGGAAAGGATAATGCTGGTGGAATTCCTTTATATATTTTTCAGCTCTCTCGTTAGTCAGAAAATATATTCTTATCTATGATAAGAATCTCTAGGCTTTGGGAGCCGGTTTTGAAAGCAAGGGAAAGGGTTAGGGTGAGGATTGGAAAATAGGCTACAATGTGAACTTTGGTGATTCTCAAATTAAATTCCAATAACATACTAGTAGAAAATACAATTATGATAGCCACATCCACATGTAAAAAAAGATTTAAAAAATGATGAAATCCCTAATAATAAAAAAGGAAAAATCAACACTCAATAACACTATGAACACAGCCACAATGTGCTCATCATCGTGTTCGGAAAATAAAACATTCCTAACTTTAAAAACCACATAGTTAAAAATAAAAATAAAAATCGCCGTTAGTGCTCGGATGTGCAGAACTTTACTTTTTACACACTTTGTGTCCAGAAAAGAAAACAATTGTACGAACGCAAGAAAAATTAAAAGCTTAAGGAAGCCTTAATCGCAATAACTTGTCAGTCGTAACGAACACACACACATACATAAAGCGTACGTTAGGTTAAAAAAAAAAGTGATAAAAATCATTATGCGAGAACATTCCCACCACCCGTTTGTCTTCTTTTTCTTTCTTTTTTCTGTAAACTGTAAATCATAAATTTTAAATTGTCATAAATACATGTACACAGTAAGATAGGATTAAAAATGCATAATTAATTAATTATGCATAATACTAATAGACATATTTTTAATTTTTAAATGTCTGTTAGTCGCAAAGTGTGTCATAAAGTTTTAAAACTAAAAAAGTATCCATAGTTTATTACTCACTACACTGCAAATTATTATTAATCCCTAGAAAAACGAATACTTCGATGTGATAGGTTAGCAAACTTATCTCACTAGATAAATAAATTATGACCGAGTTTGTGAGTTAGATCTTCCAGGGGTGTTCTATGCATGCAGTCCTGTGTGCCACATCTACGCTTAATTAATTAATTAATTAATTAATAAATCACCATTAGTTTAAAAAGTAAATAAAATTAAAAGCTATTAAGTCAGGTCATTTTTAAGCAGTTAGAATTAAAAAAATTAAGTAGTTATTTAATATTTTAAAAAGGAAAAATGTTAATCTCAATACGGACCACAGACTGTTTATTTTTCTGTTTTAAAACTAAAAAAAAAAAATCTCAATAATTTTCATTTTTAAACTAGGTTATGTGTGCAACATAAAATTTAAATAATAATAATTTAATACAAACGTTAACGTGGTTGAAGTAGTTACGTGATTTCCACTAATGCCAGTAGTGTGCAAACCAGGATTTCAAATGTTGATTTTTAAGATAGATAGGCCCTTGTCCACATAGCGCGAGCATTTATGTCGTACCCACTCATTTTAGGGATATTGTGCGAGCACTTGCATAAGGTGGTTAAATTAAGATATCTAGAGTAACTTCCCTTGTCCAGGAGGATGAGAAACAGGAAAACATTATATGGTTGAAAAGTCCCTAACAGTAAAATCCGAATGTTTCCCACTTCTTTTGCCAGACCTTCGTTTATTATCTCTGGAAAGTCTGTTCGTAACAGTCTTCTTACCAGTAACTTGCTTGCTCGGTTGACGCGTCTCTCCGTGAGTTGAATTGTTTTAATTTTTTACGAGCACATCCATGTGTTTTTTTTAGTTCATCTTGCTCTTATCTTGTAAATTAGTTTAGTTTTTTTTTAATTAGCAAAGAATGCACTTCTTACTTATCATTCAGGTCATACGTGCTTGTAGGCTTTTTATGAGTACAATCGCAATAGATACTAAGTAATAATAAAATATATTAAATTATCCCCTCCCTGAAATGTTTGTCTTTTTTAAAGTACACTAGCTAAAAAAAGGAAAAAAAGTAAAAGAAGAAATATTAAGATCCTTGGCTTCTCTGCCATCATACTTTATGAAATCAATAACCTTTTTTTTCTTTGGTACTAAATAAGTTTGTATTAAATGACACTAAGTGAATGTGTTTAAACAGGACACATACACACACAAACTGTTTAGTGTTTCAGTAAAAAAAAAAGTAACAAACTATTTTCACGCACGTGCAATTAAACAAAAAAATCTACAAATATAGTTGCTTTATTTGTTACCCTGGTTAAAAAAAAAAAACTTCTTTATTCTGTCTTTTGTTGTTTGCGTAACTGTAGCATAAAGACACGGAATGTTATTGTTAAACCTGTACTCTAGTTTTGAAATTAATTCTCTATAAACCGTTATGTTTTAATTTTTGTTTTGTTCATTTATTTTTATTAAGTCAAACAAAACAAATTTTTACAATAGTTGTTTCGACGTGTGTGCTCTTCACTCTCTAGTTTGTCTGTGTTTCTAGGAATTATTTAAAAATAAACAATAATCTTACAAAAACTTACATTGCATGTATGTGTATGTTTATATTTTTTTCTGATTGACAGATTTCAAACCTGCAATTTAGACTTACGGAGTCCGCTACATAAATTTTAGCATGCATCATTTAAAAACTGAAAATCAGTTTATTTCCATTTTTTTTTTTTTTTTTTTAATAATGAAGGTATCGGCAACTCCACAAAAAAATATTTTTGTTAATTTTCTTAAAATTTCAGCAAATCATATTTCGATGTGTTCACAGTTGACATTAAATATTTTTAATGATGTAATTAATTATAATTAATACCTTGGGAGATTTAGCTTTAAAAGTATAAAAAAAAAAAAATTAGGTAGGAACATCCCCAAATTTGCTCGTACGAGTTAGCCACGAGTTACGTAAAAAAATTAAATAATAAATACCTCCACAAAACTTAAATATTTTTCAATATAATGATCGAATAATTTCCAGATCGTTGGTAAATTTTAAAAACATTTATTGATTTTTGCAACTAAATGTTATTTTGATTGTTGTCTGGGTCAAAAAATATTGTTTAACTTAACATTTAACAACATTTAGTCAGGGTCAGCCCACTCTCTAACTTGTCCGCGCCCGTCTTATGTATATAATCGACATTTACATGACTTAAAGTAGTAAACTTATTGCAAATTCTTTAAATAAACTAGAATAGCTATCATTTAAAACTTGTTTGTCAATAAAAAATATTCTTTAATATTTACTTCAAACTAAATTAGCACATCAACACAACCGTAAAAAAAGCGATTGTTTTCTTTTATAACCAGCATTAAAATGAAAATAACTGATATAATTTCAGTTTGTAAAACTATTTAGAAGTTATAATAATTAAACATCTAGAAAATTAAAATCACTGCTTTATTAAAATTTCTAAGATTATTTTTAACATTCTGAATTTAAAAAAAAAACCTTATCTACTTGAAACTGAAACACAATGATACAAAAAAATTCTTTTCCTTGCTTTGTTTACCTCAAAGTCAAATAAATTTAAAGTGTTTGTCATATTGATATCATCATTTCATTTCAGTTTATGAAACTATTTAGAAGTTTATATGTAGAAAATTAAAAGTAAAATCAATGAAGCTTGTCAGTGACCCTAGGCTGTCAACCGGGCCCTGCATTTAGACGAGATAGAAAATTGAAAACAAGTAATAAGGCTGTGTTTGGGAAAGTTTCACCCAACACCGCAAATTACTATAAAATCAAAACATTAACCTAAAAACTTGAGTCTTGTTTTTAAATAAGTTCGTTTTTTTTTATTTTTGTTTTCCCAGAAATGAAAGTAAAAAAAATCACTAACTTTGTAAATTTTTTTTTTTTTTTTTTTTTTTTTTTTTGCGGGGATGTCAACTATACCCACATTTCGAATCATAAATACAGGGTGTCCATAAAGTTCGTGTGCACTTTAAAAAATTATAACTCTATTTGTATTTGCGATAGAAATAATCTGTAAAAAAAATGTTACAAAAATGTACCTAGTTTTATAGCTAAAATAACTAATGTGACTTCAGGCATTAAATCAGTTGGCAAATGTTTAGTCTTCCGTGAACTGCAAAAAAATCTATTATCCTTTGTATTGCTAATGATGGAGGACATGTGGAAACTTAAATAAAATTTCAATAAAACCTTAAAAAATATAGATTTACTTTTTTCTAATCTTTTTTACAAATTATTTCTATCGCAAATACAAATAAAGTTATAATTTTTTTTTAAAGTGCACACGAACTTTATGGACACCATGGACTTTTAAAATGTGGGATTACTTTCTAATAGTTTTAAAAGAAAAATCCTAGAAGATATTATTTCAGAAAAAAAAAAGTTTCAAAATAAGAAATTTTTTTGTCCTGAAGTAATTCAAATAAAACTTAACAAAAAGTAATTTTTTTTTTTTTTTTTTACAAAAGTTGGTGCTTACTTAAATAATAACTTAAATAAAGCATATTATTGTCCTTCAGATTTGACAACGGGGGGGAAATCTACGATGAACATTTTGAAAAATTTACTTGTAATTTTTTAGTGCGATTTTGAAATTATTCTGTTTGCTGATGACAAGAGATAAGAATCTGTTTGAAGAATCAAAAAATGTAAAATTTGATGCCATTTTCGAAATATTTTTTAAAAGAATTTTATTATTTAATAATTTAATTTATTATCAAGAATTGTTAGAACATTTTTTTTTTTTTTTTGTATGGAAGATCAGATAGTGAATAATTTGTCGGAGTTAGCTCCTCCTTAATTCCCTAATTATTCACTAGGGGTCTCTCTCCCTATACTATAAATACTGGGGCAACTTCTTGCCTTGTTCTCTTTTTCCTTTCTTCATGTGTGAACACATCCACAATATAAGCTCTCTTAGAAGATAACATCTCCCCACATCTGGGAAGACGCCATGAACATTATACACACATACACAAACATTCACCAAAAAACAAACACAAATGTTCATGTCTATGCCCATTGTAAAATTGTGTTGTTTAATACATATATTTGTTGACATATATATATATTTTATATATATATATATAGGCCCTGTTAGTTTTCTTTTCATCTTCTCCTCTTCCCCTAGTCCTGTACAAATTGGTGACTTCCTGACGTGATTTTTTTTTAACTCCTGCTAACAAAAATGCAAGACTGTATATACGTAAGAAACACAAAATTTTACACACACTTTCCAAACAAGAGCCAGTCAAAAAACATTGAAAAACTCCTAATACGCACACCAGACACTATTGACCGAAAAACAACTTTTATACAGCAACAAAATTTGTGGTTAAACCAGATGAAAGTGCAAAATCACATTTTAATTCGCTACAATATGTCTATACAGAACACATTTCTCTGGCGTGGCAAATAGAATTTTTCTACAACACGTGGAAACCAGAGAAGCCATAATCGACAATTAACTACAACTACTACTACTATGACATAAGCAATACAACACATCTTCTCCCAACTGGTCTATTTTGACCCTTTATTTCTCTCGATGACATTTGACCTAATTTCACCCAGCAGACATGCTTAAACATATATTCTACACCATGTGCAACATTTTACACCACTGCTTATCAACATTTCAACATTGCTTACCATGCCCTTAATGGACGAAAGTTTTATATGCTGAAGAGATTAAATGCGAAATAATCTTCAGATGACCCACTGTCTTTGAATAAATTCTGCCTGATGCAATCTTCAGACGACCCACTGTCCTGAAATACATTCTATGAGATGCAACTTTCACATAAAAGTTTGCTGACGATATTTACTAAATACTATTTAGTTATCCCTAATACACAAATTTTTCAACTTCGCCACAACATTCTCACTTCAACATAAATCCGCATGCATTTTGACTCACTGAATTTATGCGGACCATTGGAATTACTGTCATTATGTTGAAGCACTAGTTCTTGTATGATCACCAACATCAAGCCTGGTCAGTACCTCGATGGGTGACCACTTGGGAATACCAGGTACTATAAGTTTGGATGTGCAGGTGGTATAATGGATAATGGCTAAGAATTCCATTTGGTTTAGTTCATATTCACTTACGCATAAATACCCGACTATGGATTATTTAGTAAAACTTGTGTCACTAAATCGTTAACTCAAAAAGAAAAAAAAATTCTGACAATCTAAAAAATATTATCTGGCTTTAAATAACCTGCAATGGGTCAATAAGCTGCATAAAATGAATGAATGAATGAATCAATCAATTCCTCATCTCAAAAATTAAGAGAAAAAAATCATTTAGGAAAAAATTTGGAGATTTTGTTTCATAATTCGTCGAATGCCAAGTTTTCAGAAAACTATTAATTTTAAATTCTGTTCTTGATTTTTCAGATGGAAAGCAAACGACCAAGTTCTGATTTGGCTGCTTTTCGGGAGATCTTTAGTAAGGCCAAAAATATTGTGGTGCTAACTGGAGCAGGTATCAGTGCTGAGAGTGGAGTGCCAACGTTTAGGGGGCCTGGCGGATTTTGGAGAAAATGGCAAGCCCAGGTAAGTTATTCTAAAATATCACTCGGGTAACATCAAGTCATTTGAGGTAAGAAACTGACTTTCATTTGAAAGAAAGAAAATAATTTTTGTTTTAATTGTTGAATGAAAAATAAAAAAAAAATGTAAGCAAAAGAATTATTACATTTGACATGCATTTAAGCTTTGACATTTTCCAGAATATGTCTGAAAATATAGACGTCATAAGCTCCTAAAACATAGACATCACAAACTTATAAAATAAACTTCTAAAATATAGATGTCACAGACTTATAAAAAAAATTCTAATATAACAGAGTTTTGTAGAGTAGTTTCACAGTGGAGGCTTGTATTTCACTAAGTCGGTCCTAAAATAGGTTCGACATACAAAACGTTAGGAACTTGATATAATAGGTAATGACGCAGAGAAATCTACTTTTAATATCCAACTAACGGTCATCCGACATCGACTGACTGACCAACTCCCTGAGTGACTTAGCAACTCCTACTTATTATAGGTGGGAGAGTCTATTAACTATAGAATAGGTGTGTTCCACTATACAGAACTTGGTAATGTAACATTAGGTACTTAAGGATGTGTAGCTGTTCTGTTACTATTTAACCAGTGAAGTCCTTACAGCAAGGCAAGACTAAATTAATCTTTTTTGTAAGACCTGTACATCTCTCTTTGAGGCTTTTTGGAGTTTACATCTATTTACATATATTTTCTTACCCAAAATGTAAACAAAGTAATTCAATCAATTATTGAATTTCTCCAAACTGATAATGTTATTACTGTGTTATTTTAGTGGGTACAAATAGCAGATGGATACAAAGGGTGGATGAACTTCTTCTAGGAGCCAATGGCCAACATGTGTATGTATATATTCACACACAAATATACACACAGTCCTTGAAAATAAATGTAAAACCTTCAAAAATACTCAGAGGGGGGGGATATGATATAAAAATAAATATGAACTTTGGAAAATTTAGCAATAACATAAAACATTTCATTTAGAGATTTGAAATGAAAAATTTGATCTTTTCAATAAATATATATATATATATATATATATATATATATATATATATATATATATATAGCATTCACTCAGTGTTCTTCACCACACAAGTAAAAAAAAATTTAAGCTTTCAGATGAACACAGCAATTTTGTCTTTCAAAATGATGAACACTACAATATTTGTCTCAAAATAAACAACACCCTGAGGATGACATTGTGCTAATGTTGAAAGTACTTGGAATAAAATAATATGTATCAACACAATGTTTTCCTCTCTTCCTTTAAAAATGACACCAAAAAGATTGTCCATGAATATGAAAGGATCCAATTGAAATTAAGTAGACAAACAAATTATTCAATGAAACATGTCTCTTTCTTTCTCTCTCTCTTTATATATATATATATATATATATATATATATATATATATAACTTGGATTGGGTATCAATAAATGGTGTCTCGATAAAAACACTCGGTAAACTACTTTTGAGTATCTGAGTTGGATGTCAGGAAGAGCATCCAGCCTTTGTAAAATCTTGCCTCAAATCATTATGAAAAATCCTTTGTCAGGCAGAATCAACTTTGCTTTGTGCAAGATTAATTACAGTATTGCCTCAACAAAAAAAAACATGGCTCTGTACGTACGTACGTATGTATGTATGTATGTATATGTTTGACTAGATGTCCTTGTTTATTTACAAGCAGTGATAACTAACCTACTGACAGAGGAATAAACAGAATATTATTATTATTAATAATAATAATAATAATGGCATAATGTGGAAGGTTGAGGTGGGGGCTAAAATTTTGTCATTGTAAAATTATTAAGTTTGTCAACAAGGAAAAGGAATAGAAGAAAGCTAAAGTATAAATCCCAAATTTTTATATTCCACAAATTGTTGAGGAGTTTTACAAAAATTGTTTTTCTTTTAGTCCCGTTTCTTCTGAAGGCCATTTTTGTATGATAGGAGATAGAAAAGACACAAGAAGATTTCTTAACTTGAACTGTTACATCCAGCTGCTACTTGGATTATCACAGGGACTGCTTCGACTTTGACTACTTGATATATTGTCCTTTTATTAATACCTCATGTGTGAATGTCATAGTAGACACAAAATGCACATGCATATTTAACAGACAAAATTTTTAATTCAATTTGAAAGTGTTTCATGAAGAGTATAAAATTTCTAATAAGTTAATAACTATATATGCTTAAATGCTAGAACTTTGCAGATTAATAAATTTGATATAGGTTTTAAATGCTGTCTAAATTTTATTTTAAGTTTAATGTGTCCACTCAGTTGGTAATTTGTATTTTAATAATTTTCAATAAAAAGAGGTTTCTATTTTGTCTGGAACTGATTAATTAATAGAATATGTTCTAATAATGTGTCCACTGTAATTTGAATCTGTATAATTTGGTAATTTTACCAAATCTTAATTTATACATAAAGAGCTTGTTATCTAGCATGATCAACAGTCTGAACAAACCTTCGGTCACAATGACTGATAACTTGATGCTAGCACAACCAATGACCATTCCCAAGAAATTCCATCTACCCAACTTTTACTCACAAGGCTTGGGTCAACTCGTGGTATAATTTTCAGGCACTTTCCAAAGGTGCCGCATGCTGGGATTGCCTCTCCCAGACCAATAACATGAAGAAGTCACTTTCTTGACTAATCAACCATAGTGAGATTCGAACCCTGGTTTCATGATCAGAAAGCAAATGTTCTAACCATTCAGCCATGAACCTGTAACTAATAAGTAAGGCCATGTGCTGTAACTAAGGTCTGCTCAGCATAGTTGCAAAATAAACCAAAGGTGGGTTCTGTGGATGTTGAACAAACACAAAATGTGCCTGTGCAGGCATCTGCAACAGGTATTGGCTAGCCACCATAGTAGACTAACATCCTCAGGTATGAGTGACTAGATTTTTAAAGTTCTTCACACACCCTACAGTATCGCCTCCTGGGTATGACGATACCCTACATCCGCATCCAGGGTAAGACAATAAACTACGTCCAACAGCAAGGCCTCTGATCAGGAGGCTTTGAGGAGCGTGGAACCACCTCTCAATTGCTGATGTTCCCAGGTCTGCCCTGACCCAGGGTGGTAGCACCTGTTAGGGTCCCAGCTATGGGCAAATAGTTAACTCCGAAACTGAGACTACATCCACATCCTGGATATAACTATAAACTACATGCACGTCCAGGGTAAGATGATAAACTATGTCCAACAACAAGGCCTCTAATCAGGAGGCTTTGAGGTGCATGGAACCACCTCTCAATTGCTGGTGTTCCCAGGTTCACCCTGACCTGGAGTGGTAGCACTTGTTAGGGTCCCAGCTAAGGGCAAATAGTTAACCCAGAAACTGAGGTAAAAGGCATTATAAATGTGTAAAAATAGGTTTTAATACCAGAAATACTTTGTAAAAAATTATTACCAGAAATAAATTTCTGAAGAAAAAAATATTATCAGCTATACGTTTTTGGAAAAATAATATTACCAGCTATATGTTTTGAGGAAAGAAATATTAACAGAAATAGATTTTTGACAAAAGAAAAATATTACCAGAAAAAAAGAAAAAAAAAGTTGTTGGCATTAAATGACCTATTAAGGTTGATATGCCATAAAACAAACCAAACCAAATCTACAGTATCAACCAGAAAGATTAGTAAGGCTAGCAATCATCACCAGGTACCTCATTCCAATCAGCCAGAAATAAGTAAATTCCTGACAAAACAACAGGTTTGATTTACAGAAAAAGTTGTGGCCTAAGAATATTGAACATATGCAAAATGTTATTTATGCTATTTACATGCTGACTATTGTCCATCTTTGTTGTTGTTACCACAACATTTTGGCCATTATGCACTCCAGCCTTCAGGTGTATGTTAATCCAGGTAATCTGATGAAGGCTGGAGGACACAACAGTTGCATGCATCACTATGATAACAACAACAAAGATGAAGACAATGGTCCACATGTAAATAGTGTAGATAATGATAAGTTCTCATTGACAGAAAATATACAAAATTGTTATTATTTTCTCATTTGCAAGCAAATGAGATAAAAAGTGTGTGGTTTTGCCTGAATTTCTAATATTGTTTGTTTTAATACAAATTGCCTGAAATTTTTTTTCAAAAGACTCTTGCATTGTGAAATCTTTACACTTTTTCAGGATCTTGCTAGTCCAACTGCTTTTCGGACCAATCCATCCCTAGTCTGGGAATTTTATCATTACAGGCGAGAACTGATGGGTAGCAAAGAGCCAAATAAGGTAAGTGCCATTTCCATAAGCTTTGAAAATCCAGATTTGCTCATTATTCAATCTATTGTATCTAATAAACTCTTTGTACCTTCTTGGGCTCATGTTTTCCACAGACATAAAGTAGAATGAATTTATTGAATTAGTTGCTAGGTTTACTACTAGGAAAGTTGGTTCACTGTGTCATGCTAGACAATTTTTCTCATCAGAAATCAACTTGCACATTCATAAATCAACCATTCTTCTATTCATTGAATACTGCTGCTATATCTGGTCAAGATTCTTAAGAAAATTCAAAGATGGGTCTGTAATATAATTGATCCTGACCTGGCATCATGACTTCAGTCATTCCCAACTCCATGATGTGGCTTCCCTCTGTCTTTTCTATAAATATATCTCCATGGCAATTGTTCTAATGAGCTTTCTTCCTTGGTGCCTCAATTGCACAGATTTAAACATGCTACGAAATTTGCAACTAGGTCACACTGTTTTACTGTTGAAATAGCTAGATGCAACCGTATGTTGTATTCTCTCAGTCGATCATTAATGCAAAGCGATACCAGTCATGGACCAGGAAGCACATGGATTGTTGTAGAGTAGTTTCACAGTGGAGGCTGGTATTTCACTAAGTCAGTCCTAAAATAGGTTCGACGTACAAAACGTTAGGAACTTGATATAATAGGTAATGATGCAGAGAAATCTAGTGGTGGTTGCTGATACTTTTAGTATCCGACTTACGGTCATCCGACATCGATTGACTGATCAACTCACTGAGCGACTGCTACTACTCCTACTTATTATAGGTGGGAGAGTCTATTAACAATAGAATAGGTGTGTTCCACTATAACATGGATGTGGCAGAATTTAGGTGTGGTGATCCATATTGACTAACCTGACTTTTCTGTGGAATTCAACCATCAGCAAAAGATCTGGACTGCAAAATGGCAGTTGCTAACAGGTGTCACCCATTTATGAAAACAGGCTATCAGAGTATACTGTATCCAAGGACATTAGGGATACTTATGAACAAGAACTAGATATGGGTCACTAATGGTTGGCTCATATCATATACTGAAAAGAGACTGCGGGCCCCATCAAGGGCTTAGTGCAATTAATGGTCATCATGCAGCACAACAAAGGGAAGGTGTGCCCAGTGATGGACTATCAACAAACACATTGATGCATTCACTGCAAATGCAGATGTTTGTATGGCCAAACTGCAAGTGGCCCCAACAAGGGGTGAATGTTGGTATACTTATGAAAAGTGTATCTTCAAGTACACATTCATGAGTCACTGTGGACATATTAAACCATGATGATTAAAGGGAAGCAGATCTTCCTAAAACAGTTGGGATTCAGCCTCAATATGGCCCCACTAGTCATGAAGACCATTACTAGCACTGCAGTTACAGGAGGCGTCAGAAAATCGGTGTACATTGACGATGTCTATGTCAGTGAAATCATCATGTCTGCTGAACATGTCAGGGCAAAATTGGCTGAGTATGAGTTTGAGGTACAAAGACCTAGAACATTTGAAGGATGGGACTTGCCTGCTCAAGCTGGAAGTGTGGGGTGAGTGTAACATTATGCAATGGATATGGGGATGCACAATCCCAGATGTCCCTGATCTCATAACTTGGCAGAATATCTTCTCACTATCCAAAATTGGAATTCTTTGTGAGCATGGATAGGACAGATAATTCCAAGGAGCAAGAATCATATAGGAATGATGTGGAGGGACATGAACCATATCTGTGACCAGGAGATCAGGTGGGAGTGAGGCAAACAAGTATCAGTACAGATGCAAAAGAGGCCCCAAATGTTTTGGTTCAAAGATCAAGTTATGCCTGCAATATAAGTTTCAATATAAACTACTGATTGCCTTAGTATTAAATAGTAATACCAAGCATACACTGTGCACCATTTACTCTAACTAGACTTGTTGGTTCCAATGCTGTATAGAAATGATGGAAAAATATCTGCTTCTGCAAATCTATAGACAAATCATAGAAATGCATGCTGGGATTTCTTCCTAGCCAATAAGATAGACCACATCACGGTCTCATCCGCCATATTTTTGTTTTCTTGTCTTGAAATCAGAATGCTGTGATCACTTGTCTGTATCCCTTTTGTGTGTTAACACTATTCTTAGTTTGTGAACTTTTTTACCTTTTGCTATTGTTGCTTTGTCTATTTTGTTTCACATATATTGTTTGCTTACTATTATTTTTGCCCTGTTTTCTTTCTTTTGTTTTTTTTGTTATTGTTTATTGCAAACTTTGTCAATTCTGTTTGTTGGGCACTTCTGCCAATTACATTTAACCATGGCCAATTACTCTACAGAACATACAATTAGTGAATATCCAATTACACTCAAGTTAATGTTGCCTCAGTTTCCATATCTTTCTGCTAAATGGTGCATAGCAAGATTAAGATAAACTGCTCCACTGCTCAGTTTTTAAGAACCAATTGCATTGTTTTCAGTTTTTATTCTAAAATCAAAGCCCCTTACAATGGTCTTTCTTCTAAGATTCAGGACCCTTACTTACTTTCTGTATGAATCCTTCTCCCCTCCTGCTATGGGTTAAATAGTATGATTTGTATCTGGGGAAAATCATTGTTATTCACAAGAAATAATGCAATATGAACTCAAAAAAAAAGAATTATTCTTACAATCCAAAATTTGTTCTGCCAACAAAGCGTTGATAAGCTCCAAAAAAACAAATCGATCAATTTGATTATTTTTTTTCTAAGACCCATGTTCCTTACTTTTAGTCTTTAAGATGCAGGTCCATCATTTCTGTCTTTCTTCTAAAATCCAGGCCCATTATGCCATTGCTGAATGTGAGAAGCGACTTGAAAAACAAGGACGTAATGTTTCAATTGTTACACAAAATATAGACGGACTCCACTACCGAGCTGGATCCTCCCGCATTACAGAACTCCATGGTAAGCGACCCTCATTCCATCTGTAAACTTCAATATCACTAATAACAAAAGACACTTTAATTTATCACTAATCAGAATTTTATATTTTTTTCTCCCTCTTTGTTTGAATGTGCAGGTCATGCAATGGATAGCAACTCAGAATGAGAAATCAGAGAGCCAGGTTCAAATTTGAGTTGAGTTCATTACACTCACTTTTTTTTTTCTTTTTTTTTTTTTCCCAACAATGTTCACCCTGAACAAGGCCCAAGAGCCACTCAAGGTAGAGAATAAGAGACACTGTTTATGGTGACATGTGAGGAAGATAACAGTTGACCCTAAATTTGAACAGGTTAAGATTGCAGTGTCGAAGACGCATCCTCTTGGGAGTCAATTCCACAAAGCAGCTGCTCAAGTGGAGCTTACATCTCACCAATGGAATATGAAAGGAATGAGTGGCTCACAACAATGTCATATCTAAGTGCCTCTCTGGTGAAACATGTCTTTGATTAAAAATTTTCCACTTTGTCTCATGATCTTCACTTTGCTTTAGATATATCTTACCAAAACACATACACACATATATATAATTCTCAAAATGTGTGTGGGTGTGTGTGATCGGATGTTGTTAAGTTTTCATCCAATTTCGATGAACTTCTTTTTGTTTGATAGATAATTCTTCAGTCAGCACTGAAGAATTATTTAAGTCCAAATTGGCGAGAAAAAATTACAACCTCGAAGATGAAAAATCAAAAAAACTGATTTTTATACTTTGCGCAAAAATCAAAGGCAAAATTTAATGTCTGTAAAAATCAGCATACAGTCAATTTAGAGAGTTGAAATCTAATGCAAAAGATTATTAGAATTATGAAAAAAAATATATATTATAAATAAAAATTATCATATATTATTATTATGATGGTCCATGGAAGCGGTTCCTTCCTTGCAAGATTGAAAATGCAAAAATAGCCCTTTTCAGGGCCACCCCACTTCCATTTAAATTGTTACCCGCCACTCCATTTGGGGATGTGCCTCAGTTGCACCCAATTGTTGTTACTAATATTGATTTTTCAAGTGGGCTGACTTTAAACCTAAACTACTCAAAGTGAATGGCAAAAATTCCCAGTAATGAAACACCCAATCAAAGATGGGTTATACTGCTAGTATATATATATAATATGTGTGTATGTATATTGACCACTAATATATATATATATATATATATATATATATATATATAAGATAACAAGACAAAGTGTAAAATTTATTAACACATTTCACCGAGAGTGTCTGCTCTCTTTGGCTTCCTCAGGTTAGAATGAAAGAAAGACAAAACTGTATGTGAAGAACAATGCCTTGGGATATCTGAGGATAAGTGGTGACCATAAATCAAGTTAGATTACTTTATCACTTCCAATGCCAAGACTCGTGTTTTTTTTGTTTTATCTATACCTATATTAGAGCTGTTTGGTGTTGCTAGATTTTAAATGAAAGTTATCCTGAATGGCAACTCTTCTAGATCCTTTGTACTAATCTCCAGAGCTCTATCATATTTTGTTTTTAATTTTCATCAGTGACCAACCCAATGCCATTAGCTCTCAACTTGGTACCTATGCTGATGACACAATCATTTACTCCTGTCGCAATAGTAAGTCTTAGTGCAATAACATCAAATTGGCAGCTAATGTCAAAAACGGCCTTCAGTCTGTCATTAACTGGGGCAAAGAATGGCTTGTTAATTTTATCACCTTGAAAACTAAACTGCTCTCTATTAATCATCTGAGAGACTCCTTTCTGCCTTCCATCAGCATGACTGATGCTAACCTCCAGGAGAGGAACTTATTCACCTTATTGGGCTAGCATTTTCAGCTGACATGAAGTGGAAAGACTATTTTGAATCCATTGATAGGTCAGTCAGCTGCTAAGAAAGTTGGTTCACTGTCTCTTGCTAGACAATTTTTCTCCCTAGGATCTATCTTAGATATCTATAAGTCTACCATTCATCCATAAAATAAAATATTGCTGCTACATATGGTACAGTTCACCTGCTATATATCTAGAGATCCTTGATAAAATCCAAGGAAGCATCAGCAATATTATTGGTCCTGATCTGGCATCCCAGCTTCAGTGACTTTCCCAAAAGGTTTTTTTTATAAAAAGGAAACTACAATACATATCAAGTCAACATTTAATCTCCTTCAAACTATTTTCCCTTTTGAATTCATGCACTCTTTATCCAGCAAAGGAAAATCTTGATATTGTTGAATTTGCCTTTGTGTTTCTACACAGCTAATATATTGATGGTTGTGTTAGCACAAACTCACTAGTCATCGTGACTGAGGGTTTGAGTGTATTGGCCTTGTTCAAACTGGTGATCATGCTAGCTTATGCACTCTCTCTTAGAAACTATAAGGTTTACTCAGCATCTATTAAGTGCCATACACGATACACACATGGGTGATCATGTCTCTTTCAATTCATGACTGACTAGGTAGATTTTCCCGCAGTACTGTTCAACCCATAGCTGGTGGGCAGAGAGGAGATGTATTCATACCTTTCCCAAGAATATTTCTGCATAAGTGAATGTAGAAAACACAACTGGAATTTGAACTCAGCTCTCCAATTTCTCATTCCAAGCTGATATCCATTACATGACACTGCAGATCCATACTCAGCATGCTGATGGTAACATCAATCAGCTAAGTGACCAACTTTTACTCATATTAATCCTATTAATGCTCTATCTTTTGCAGAATTAAGATTATAAAAAAATGCATAACACCGGTTGACAATACCAAAAAAATTAGATTAATTATTTATTACAAAAAATTTAAAACCTCTAACCTTATAGTTAAAAATAATAATTCACCTCCTACAACAAAATTAAATAGGGAAAATGTTATTTACGAATTTAAATGCCCATTAAGGAATTGTATTCCTGATCAATCAAAATTCGTAAATAATTATATAGGCCACACTACAACATGTTTGACATGCAGACTCGCTCTACACCTTTCTAACCATAGCTCAATTAGATCTCATTTAAATATTCATAGAGACCTACCGGACACTATTCATAACATACTTGTTGACAACACTAATATAATAGCCTCATCTACATGCAAAAAGAGGCTAAAAATAATGGAAGCCTTATTAATAAAAACAACAAAAAAACAACACTTAATAATATTAACTTTGAATATGGACATAATATCTTGACTGTGTTTTGAAAATAAAAAACATTTTATAAAACGTACACACAACAAACTATTTCTTATTTAACAGTTAAAATATTTCATCCTTGAAAATGGCAAAATTTATAGCCGAAAGCGCTCAGATTGAACATTCGGACATTTTTTATATAATTTATCATCCAAAAAGAAAAAAATTATTAGATTGCATGAGAAATTGTATAAGAAACTAAATAAAAGCACCTTGTCTGTCGTATTCAATTCATGAAAGAAAAATTGCTGCCTGAAAGAAAATATATATATATATATATATATATATATATATATATATATATATATATATATATGAGGCATGGTGGAGTAGTGGAGAGCAGCATGGAATGAGAAATTGGAGCGCTGAGTTCGAATTCCAGTTGAATCCATTACACTCACTCACATGCTAATACCCTTAGGTAAAGGTATTAATCCTCTTTTTCTCCCTCCAGCTATGGGTAAATAGCAGGACAGACTGGGTTCTATAGCCTTAGATCACAATTGGTCTAGGAAAAGAACAATTCTGAATTCAAAACCTGCGGAGGGTCGTTTGGGGATCTTGTGGCACATAGTGCACCAGGGTCTGTATTCAGCCCTTCAAAAAGTGTGGTTAGTTCTGCACAAAGCCTTCACCACTATAATCAAATCCTATGTGCTGGTGTCTGACTGTTGGTTCCTAGGAACTAAGATGCTTGACCCTCATGTTGAATACAATGGCAGAGTCCACTATATATATATATATATATATATATATATATATATATATATATATATATATATATATATATGCGCACACACACACACAAGTTTAATTGAAGACTACTGACTGTGATTAATCTTTTTTATTAAATTTTTCTTGCATTCATACAAGCATTTTCTTTTCCGGACATAAAGTTAGGTGAAAACTGTCCAAATGTTCTAGAGATCCAAGTGTTTTTGGCTAATCTATTGGCCATTGTCATTATTATTTTGGGTTCATCAATTAGACATTTTTTTTTTTTTATTATAACTGAGTATGTAAATTTTTATATCTATGTGTCTTTAAGGATTTGAATGTTTTCTTTGTTTTTTTATATATTTATGAACACGGTAACCATGTTGTCGCAGTGTTCATAGTTGATATTATTGAGAGTTGCATTTTCTCATTAATAATTCCATTACTTTTAATAGCATATTTATTTACAACACACACACATATATATATATATATATATATATATATATATATATATATATGTAAAGTATAAGCGTTCTCAAAGCAAATTTGTTGCTGATTACTCTTCCAACAAACGCCATAGCCAAAAATGCCCGAATTTTCCTTCCTCGGCAGATTGCACACAAAACACGAACTTTTTTCCAAGGTACCTGATTATCTCTTTCACTACACTCCCCCCGTCACATAAGTGACACTCATGGGTGGGCCTCTTTATTCTTAAGCTTCTCCAGAGCAGGTCGACTGTTGGAGGAGATTGTGTGTTATGTTCTGAGGTTTCTTCTGATCTGACAACCTCATGCGCAGTCTTCATCATCTGAAAAATGTTCTGAAGATTCTTCTTCTGAGGATTCTTCTGGTCTGACAACCCCACGCACAGTCTTCACCATTTGAAGAGGTACTAGCCTACCTCAATAGTAATTATTTGTTCACTTTCTGAGCACTCACTGCTAGTGTCACTTGTTGGCGTATCTGTACCTACATAGTGGCGCAAGTCCTTTATGTCTTGGTATGCCATCAACCAGCACAGAGCTGAGTTACTTGGTCCAGTGACATGCCCCACGGTGCAGGTTGTACACGGCTATGTGGAGCTTTCACCCACACGATCGCCCAAGTCATACGGTGCACATTCGTTTATCCGTTCAGTTGAACGCGTTGTGTCAATGCCTCGTAGCTGGACTTTGTACTGATAAATCATGTTGGCTGGCGCAGTTGAGGGCGATACATTGTTTCTCGTAGTAACATTGTACCAATACACCACCTCCATTATGGAACACTGCTTCCTAGCAGCGATTCTTTTGATGCTCCGATGACATCGCTCGATTATGCCATTCCCTGATGGGACATACACGCAGTGAAATCTGAGATGTACTCCCAACAAATGCCGTAGCCAAAAATGCCCGAATTTTCCTTCCTCGGCAGATTGCACACAAAACACAAACTTTTTTCCGAGGTACCTGATTATCTCTTTCACTACAAAAGTGCCATACACAATACATGCATGTATATTCTATATATTATATAGAACATGGTAACCACATTGTCACCATGTTCATAGTTGATATTACTGAGAGTTGCTTTTTTTTTTATTAATGCTTCCATTAATTTTAATAGTTTTTTGTATTCATACAAGTATTTTCTGTCAAAATGTTCTATTGATTCAACCACTTTTGGCTTTTATTATCAACATTTTTTTAACTAATATATATGAATTGTGATCAAATAAAGATCAGATATGGATTGAAATCTGACAGAATGATTAGATAAAGGACAAATACTGTTTATCAATCTGACATTTTTCACTTTTATTAAAGCTTCTGATGAAGTATTTATAGGGATGAAAATTTTTTTTAATTTCTGAACATGGTCAGTATGTTGTGGCCATGTTCATAGTTGTTATTGTTGATGAGGCTTTTATGGTTGTATTTTCCACACGTATGTTGTGGGTAGACCTCAGTAGGTTTTCATGTGTTTAAATGGGCCCTAATGAAACTATGATATTCTGTTAAAAATAAACATCCGTGATAATGGCTAAGATTAAGATTTTTTTTCTACAGTTCTGACCACTTCTTTTCTAGTTTTTTTGAACAAAAAATTTGCAATGTCTTCTAAGAACATTCAGCTTTCATAAGGCATTATCTATTTTAGTTTTATGTTGAAACAGTTGGATCTATGCGTATGTATCATGATTTCTTTAGTGTAAACATAGACACAATCTGATTAACACCAAAATAAAACTCTTTGATAATGGCTTATGAAATCTGAAAATGCTTGTAAGACATTAAACAATTTATGTTCAAATTTTCCCTAGAAACCAGAAAAGATGATCAGAACTGTTCAAATATTCTTAACCAAAGAACTTTTGTTGGTGTTCAACCAGACCTTGTATAAATGAAAAATGACACCCAATAAGTGTATATATTTACTCATATGAATATGTAAATATTGTATCTCCTGTAAATAAATATGCAAATAATATCTACCATGAATAAATATGTAAATTTTATATTTACTGTGTATTTTCCTTTTGAAGTTTGACAAGTTTTGAGTTGATGATTTTTATTTACCTTTTTTTTTTTTTTACTCTCTTTTTTCTTTTTATTCCACCTTGACCAATTCCACCAGGAAACCTTTTCAAAACCCGATGTACAAAATGTGGAGAAGTTGCTGTAAATAAAGACAGTCCAATTTGCGAGTCGTTAGCAAGCAAAGGGTAAGTATAATATACCTAAAATCTGTTAAAAATGATTCCTTAATAGAGTAGATATTTATGCAACTGATCCAAGAACTTTTCTTTTAAAAGGTACTTCTTAACTATCTTGGTTCCATGAGGAATAGGCTGATGCCACTCTTGAATATACTGTTATTCCAAATCCAGGACCTTCTCACTCTGTGGTTGACTTCCACCACTTCTTATCTTTGGCCATACTGGGTGTTGTAGCATACCTATGGACGATAATGGGTATATTCCCATTCACATGTTTACAGTAGTAAATACTGTATGTTGGTCTGCAGTTAGATTCGTCTCCAGCTATGCTGGTCAAACTCTCTGCCTTTGGGCGGAGAAGATCCCCAAACGAGGCTATGTCTTTTCTCAAGAGACAGCTATCTGATCCCATTTTATAAATGGAATTTTTGGCCAAACATATGGGCTTGGATACCCCACATTAAATTCAGCCTTGTGACACATTTGACTGTGTGGAGTGGTTGGAAGATATCCTGCAGTTGGAAATTCATTGTGGAATTCACTTGACTCACTTCTAGCAGTTGACTACTTCTACGCACCGCTGGTGAATCTTATATGTGTTGTTCGTGTCCTAAGTATTATCATGCATTAATAACCTTTGTGTAATTACTCTATTCAGTAACCTTCCCTAGGTTACAACACTGGGTCATGTAGGGCTTAGGTGTTGAGTCAGATCATTGCACCATCTTGCCTTTGGCCACCCTCTAGTTCTTTTCCACTGCTTTGGTAAACACTCTGTCACTCTTATAGTCCACCTGTTGTTTCGCAGACGACAGATCTAGCCAGTCCATCCATATTTGCCCTTCTTGATCATCTCTACTATGTCCTTCACTCCAGTCTACTATCAAATCCAGGTGTTTCTCTTCCTGTCATATGAGGTGATGCTGAGCATGATTCGCACCATTTTATGTTGGGCTACTGCAAGAGCCTCTGCTGTGGTGGCATTGAGCACCCATTAGACAGCTAAATTCTATGGTTTATCTTTGTTTGTGGTAAGTGTTCACATCAGAAGGTTGCCAGTGTAGAAACATGATAGGACAATTATTTTATCGGAAACTTTGGGAATAAAATGAATTGACTAAAGGGTTTAAATAAATAATATATTTTTATCTATTTTCTTTAGAGTGATGAGTGAGTCTTTTCGTATTTAACGTAGTAAAAAGTTCATTAGTAAGGCAGATATTGGTAGAATCTGGAGAAAGGTCCATTGGTGGTGTCTTGAAATAAAACCATGATAGGAGTAGTAGTAATGTTAGAAATTGGGTCAATGTCAATTTACTGTGTTTTTCTCAGCCCTGAAGAGGGTAGAAATATCAGTAGCAAATGACCTCTTAACTGCGTCTTAATGTGTCACACATGGCTGGTTTCTATGTGTAGCATTCTTTTGCTATGTCCTCCTTAGACATCTCTTCTACCTCTAGCCCAATGGTGTCAGATTTATATCCTTTTGATCAGGCTCAAGAATTTGGCACAAACATCAGTTTACGCTAACCTCAAAGGACATTTTGTGTCAATTTTTTTTGATTGGCCAAATTATTTTATTTTCTGGCATTCATTTCTTTTTCATAATGGAAGTTATGTGTGGAGCCACCCTGATTTTTGGAATTTTTTCAGATACAAATAAGTAGGCACTGCTCCTGCAAACTTTCAGCCTTTTTTCAACCGGGTTCAGTCATCTTCTTCCTCTTTTTATTTGTGGGTTGCTTTCTCGTAGGTTGAGAGAAGTATAGAAAGAGAAGTTTAGAGAGAGAAAGAAAGAGATAATTGTTTTAAAGCAAAATGCAAATGCTTTATTTTAATTTGAATTCTTTTTATTTTTGTTTATATATTTCATGTTTATATTTTATTTTATTTGTTTTTGGATTGTGGGTCTGGATCCAGCCTGGAATATTTTTAATTTACCCAGAGTTGGCCTGATTCCAAAATGGTATAATGCGTTGGGCTATGGCCTCTAGGAGTAAAGTTGAAAAAGTGTGACATACTGACATTCACATTTATTTATATAAATGAGAAGAAAAAAAAATGAAGATTCAGAATTTTAATTTTTTAATTTTGTTTTTCATGCCTTTTTTTTTTTTTTTTTTTTTTTTTTTAAATGTTGGTATTATGCTTTATCTTAAATGCATATTGAAATTTCATGCAAGCGTAAATATTCATTTTCTCACTTGCTCATTTCCTTTTTTTTTTTTAGTTGCCCTAATCCAGAAACCAAAAGATGCTGCAATTCCTGTTGAGCTTCTTCCAAGGTAAAAAACTAATTTTTGGTACCTGGCTTAAAATTAACAGGTGATATATCTTTTTCATGTCATATCTATATATATATATATATATATATATATATATATATATATATATAATGCAAAATGACCAAGGAGGGAATTCTGAGACTCGAGTCTCCCAGCCTCTAATTTAAAAACAACTTGAAACCTGCCATTTAATCAATACAAGGCCTGACCAAAATTAACAATAAAATAAGAAATGAAAGCTACAGATAACGTTCACTTTCTTCAGAAACAATCATTCACTCCTGAAGTTCATTGCTACTAACAAGCAGGGATTTTTTTTTTCCTGATAATGGCCATGCTTGTCAAAACCAGTCAAGGATCCTAATGGAAATAATAAAACAAAATATATTAATATACAACCCTATGTGTCTGAGAATTTGAATTTTTTAATATTTTTTATTGTTCAAAACATGTATAAGAAGGTGTCGTTGGTTCTGCACAAAGCCTTCACCACTATATTCAAATCATATGTGCTGGTGTTTGGGATGTTGGTTTCTAGGAGCTGAGCTGCTTGACCCTTATACATCGAATAGGACAAGAGAGTCCACCATTTTTATATATATATATATATATATATATATATATATATATATATAAAGAAAAAAAATTTTTTTTTTTTTTTTTTTTAATTTTTCAAGCTTTTTAAGGAGCTTGATTTTGATATTGAGATAGAAATGAACTTAAAGTTTGCTCAATACCTCAATGTCAAATTAAATCTTACAAATAAAAGTGTCTCCCTTTACATGAAAGCAAACAGTAGGTTTCTCTCTGTAAACAGTATGTTAAACTACCCTAAGGAAGTAATTATGCATATGCCTAGGGGGATTGAGTGTAGATTTTCTAGAAATTCCTGAAATATGGCAATATTTGAAGAAACAAAAAGTGGCTATGCTAGGGCTTTATTTAAAGATGGGCATAAAGATAGGTTTAAACTAGTCATAACATCTGAAAATGTTGACCGAAAAAGAAATGTAGTTTGGTTTAACTCCTCTTTAATTTAGTGGCAGAAACAAAAATTAGAAGAATCTTCTTAACATTGTTAAATAAGCTTTCTCCTAAAACATCCACAAGCAATGTAAAAATCTGTTACAGTTGCATGAAAAACAGAAAAAATAAAAGGGAAAAATGATAAAAAAAAAATTGGTTATGCAGAGAGCCACTGCAGGAGTGAAAACAGCCAAGAAAAAATATAACTGCTGAAATACAGTAAATTGTCTGCTAAATGGTAACTCCCTGGTGGAAGTGCTTGTTTATAGGGAAAAAGTGGGACCTATAAATAGCCAACAAAAAGTGTATATTGGTTTAACAGAAGGAATGCTCAAAGCAAGGTATTACAACCATAAATCATCCTTTAAACTAGCAAGGTATAAAAACAGCACAAGACTTGCTAGTTATATATGGGAAATGAGAGAAAAAAAATTAAGGAGACTTTCATTGTAAAATGGCATGTGGTGAGGAAAACCCATTCATTTAGTATTGGGAACAAAATGTGTAAATTCTTCCATTAGGAAAATAATGCAGTACTCTGACCAATATAAGCTGCTAAATGAAAGATCAGAGGTAATGACAACATGCAATCATGCTAGAAAGTTTCTCCTGGCCAGTTATAAGCCCAGGTAGATATATTTATATCAAATATTTTTTTAATTTTTCCCTCACCTTTTTACTTCTTTCTTCCTCCCATTTATCAGTGGCATTTATATATATATATATATATATATATATATATATATATATAAAAAGGCTTAAACACTAATATTCCATGGTCATAATTTATTCCATTGGAATCGTAATTATGATCCAATTCATCAGACCTACAAATTCAAAAAGAAAACAGAAAAAAACCAACTTCGGAAATAAAAACAGAATTTAGAGAGAGTGTAAGTATGAGGAGGAGGGAGATTAAACCTTAACAGAGAGAATTTTAGGAGATATGGGAGAAAGGGGTTTATAAATAAGAGAAAAGAATGAATGTTGACGGATGTCTAATGTATAAAGATACATTTCGTGGTGACATACACACACCATAAGTGTTTCTTGGGATGGAAGATTCAGTTTACTGACTGATGATATATATTTTCCATATACCAAAAAAGACCTTGCCATTATTATATTGTATGAGAAGAACTGATCAGGAGATCTGTCCCTTTGTGATGAAGCCCTGAATGTGAGGTTAGCAGCCAAAGTGTTCAGCAAGTCACCTATGGTGAGCTTGCCGAACATTTCCAGCTTTCTGATGAAACAAACAGACTTTGCCTGCACTCCATAGAGAAGATGTAAAAATTAAGCAAGTGGTTACCCACACTGTCAGAAGACAATAAGCAACTTCTAAACATTGTTAATATGATAATAAACATGAGGACAACAGTCTATAATGTAAATAGTGTAAACTAAATTATAATGTAAAAACAAAAATTTCTTACAATCTAAAAATATTTCCTGGCCTTAAATAACCTATAAAGTAACCCATTTGTCCTTGCTTTGAATATTGCTGCCACATCTGGTCTGCTGCTTTAAATAACCTATAAAGTAACCCATTTGTCCTTGCTTTGAATATTGCTGCCACATCTGGTCTGCTGCTTTAAATAACCTATAAAGTAACCCATTTGTCCTTGCTTTGAATATTGCTGCCGCATCTGGTCTGCTGCTTTAAATAACCTGTAAAGGGTTCATAAGCTATAGAAAAGGAATGAATAAATCAACATCTTTCATTATCTGTTATTACACGACTCTGTTAAATTTCTGTACCTGCTTTCCCCAAGACTAAATTCAAAATTGGATCTATTTCTTTTGCTGGCAAACAGTTAATAGTTAGCCCATTCTTCTTGCTTTCCTTTATTATCTTTGATTCTTTATTTTTATTGTCTTTATTATTATCATCTTTATTATCTTTTATATTTTGTCTAATAGTTCTTTCAGTTTTTATTTGGAGTCTGCTATCAAAACAGTGTCATCCGCTTATCTTAAATTGTTATGGTCATGTCTCTCCATAATAAATCTGGGTGGGTCTTCTAATTCTCTTAGGATTGTCTCCCTTTTCAGGTTAAATAAACCTGGTGAGAAAATACATCCTTGTCATACTCCTCCTTTCTATTTTTGTGTATTTGTTAAACTTGACCTTTTGTTTGCATGGAAGCTGTTTATTTCCTGTAGAGGTTATGGATTACTCTAATATCTTTCTGATGTAAATCAAGCTTACAACTATAACACAGAACAGTCTTAAAAACTATTGAATTGATTCTGTTTTATATTTGGTTTCAATCTTTCTCTTCAATGAAGGTTTACTTTTCCTTTTAATTCTGAAAAGAAAAAATATTCTGAAGAAATTTATCTTTGTTCAAATTATGGCAGGTGCAAAAAAGATTCCTGTAAAGGTCTGCTACGTCCTCATGTTGTTTGGTTCGGTGAATCACTTGATCCTGTTGTCTTGATGAAAACTGAAGAAATTCTTGAAAAATGTGACCTTTGCCTTGTGGTAAGTTCCTTTTGATTCATTTCCTACCTTCTCTTTTTTTAAGAGACCAATTACCATTTTCTATATGTAGGTGAGATTTTAGTCAGGTGAAAATGACAAAGCTAATGAGCAAAAGATAAACATAAGAAAAGCCAAAATTTTACCTGTATATATGTAGTTTGCTTGAAACAAAAAAAAAAAATGGCATACCCCAATCTAATTTTTTTCTTAATCAAATTACTCCAAGCAAGGTGGTAATGTCACTAAGATGCAAGGGACTACTGGAAGTGAAAGAGAATAAAACTTTAGAAGGAACAGAAACCCAATCTTAAACAGCAAACAAGGGATAAACCTCTACTCCTGTTCAAAAGACAGGGGTGAAGATTGAACCGAACAATAGGCAAACCTATCTACGGAAAAGAAAGAAATAGTAAATAAAATTTCAGAGTTTAGGTGGAGACTTTAGAAGTATAGAGCTGGAGAAGATATTAGAAAGAACTGGAAACACAATCATGAAGAGCAAACAAATGATAAATCTCTACTTCTGTTCAAAAGACCAGGGAGGAGTGTGAACTGGACAATAGGCAATTCACACTCCTCCTTGGTCTTTTGAACAGGAGTAGAAGTTTATCCCTTGTTTCCTGTTCAGGATTGGATTTCTATATTCCAGAATTATGTGCCCTCACATATTGTATTTGAAAGCATGTAAGATGAAATTTTAATTGCATGTAATAACTCCAAAATTGCCTTACATCTTGTATGCTAAGTTGAGGCCTTTGCAGTCTAATTCTATCTCTAATAGTCACTACCATTGGTTATAATTTTATAGCCACTCTTACCATAATCAGTTTATTCAAATGAGATTATTATTGTTATGACTGTTACTGGTACTGTAAAAGGAATTATATTAAAGTACCAGTGACATCATGTAGGATATTTTAACTGTTTTTGTGATTTCTTGTTTTATGTTCAACTCTACTGCAGCTTGCTTTTTATATACAGTGATGCTTTCTGCTATAATGCTTTTGTAATTTAATGTCTTGATATAATATCTTGCTTTAAATATTAAAAGGTTACATATGCTAGAAACTTTTTTTCCTAAATGTGCCCAACTGAAATTGGGATGCGTCTATAAGGCCCATGTATCATGCCAATTATGGTGCTGCCAAATCTTTCTTTGTGTAGACAACTTTGAGCAGTCTAACACTGTAAGATAAAGCTTTAAATTAATTATGTTGATCAGGATAGTAGGAGGTCAGCAACAAACCTCTGTGTTTTGGACATCAAACTTAGCTAGATACAGGCCTTAATTTCTGTTTCCTGGGGAATTCTTCAGGGATATTTGTATTGATAAAAATGTTTGTTCACTTCCAGGAGTCCTAGTTTCAGAGCTAAGCTCTATGTGTGCCATGATTCCTGATGAACCCCACTTTTTTCATGGTCTTCATGTCCCTCTCATACATGATACTGCTACATTGGACACACGGTAATTTTCAGATGCAATTTTTTTTTAAAAATCCGCCTCTAATAGGCTGGCAAATATGTTATTCATTAGATATACTTGTTTATTACATACTACCTGTGATATAATGAGTTATATAAACATCTAGTTCCTAAATAATCCTCTTCTTCATCACTAAACGTTTTCAGTGGTCAAAAGAAAAGAATTGTAACTTGCATATTTGAAAAGAACAACAAAAATTGTCACCATTTGTTTATTAATAAGAGAAATATTTTAGATTACTCTCAAATGAGAGCAGAATTGAAAGCATGGGCAAAAACTATGACAAGAAAATCATTCCCCTTGCAGGAAGAGACTGCATTAAGTGTCTGGACACTAGTACACTTTTACTTGTATCAAAATGTCTGATGTCACTTTTATAAAAAATTTTCTCTCCAGAATCTATCTTACATATTTATAAGTCTACCATTTGTCCTTGCTTTGAATATTGCTGCCACATCTGGTCTGGTGCACCTGCTATATATTTAGTAATTCTTGATAAAATCCATAGAAGAATCTATAATGTTATAGGTCATGACCTGGCATCTTGGCTGTTGGAATTTTGGGGTACCCTGTAAGTACTAGTGAGCTAGCCAAAATGAGCTGACTCATTTTATAGTCCACCAATAGACGGCTTAACCAATCAGAAAGCTCAAAATGTTCAATCTGACATGTATAAAGGCAGCCATTTTGTTTTTTCTCCCAAAATATCTCCACTGCCAACCAGATATCAAAGACTTAAAGAATTAACAGCCACTACTTTCTCCAAATCTACACTGCCAACCTCTGATATTGAAGAGATTACGGACTTAACTGGATTCCATATTCAGAGACTACGGCAAACAGGGTCAACATTGGCTTCAATCACTTTCCCACCTCCATAACATAGCTTCCCTGTGCCTTTTTTATAAATACTTTCATGATAATTGTTCTGATGAGTTTTCCTCTTTGGTACCTTGACTTTACGAATTGCAGTACTAGATTGGCAGCTAGGTCTCCTTGTTTTGCAGTTGAAATGGCTAAATATAACTATTAATTCTATGCCAACAGTTTGTTCCCTCACACTTCTTGCTTGTAGAACTCTCTTCTGGCCTCTTGCTTTCCAGCTAAGTTTGATCTTCAAAAATTTAAATGCAATGTCAATCGTTATCTTCTGCTTTCTTAATTCCTGTTCTTTTATTGTTCTTTCTCTTTAATAATGTTTTTCTTTTTCTTATATTCATTCACACTCAGTAACCCCCTTGCATCCAAGTGGCTTTATTACTTTGCTTGGGGTGAAATGATTTTTAAAAAAAATGAAAAAAGTCGTCCTAAAACTTCCAAGTAGTGAAATTCAGAATTCTGATAGCACTAGACATTCAAAAGCAGATCCCAAAATTTCTAGTAGCAAAATAACAAATTTAGTAATTTAGTGATTTATAAACATCTAAGTGTGGCAATCCTGAACTAAAGTACTGTATTTATTTTTTTAAAAAAGTATTTGATTATATTATTTTTTTAAAATTAAATGGTTATGATTTCTTTGCTTTTCAGGTTGGTACATCATCTATTGTCTACCCAGCTGCTATGTATGCTCCTATGGTAGCAAGACAAGGTGTGCCTGTAGCTGAATTCAATACTGAAGAAACACCAGCCACATATTCACTTGGGTAAGAAGAACATTTTAATGTTTTTACCTCTCTTTTTTATCTTCTGATATTTTAACTACTTTCACCATTTGAAACTGGGATATTTTGATATGATATCATATTGGCAAACTACCATTGCTTCCACTTCTATCATTACCATCTATAAATTGTTTTGAATTACTAATTCATTGCTAGAATAAGAAGACCAAGGACAAAAGAGGTTCATCCTGAAATATCTTGTCAGCTGCTACAGGACAATCATTTCTTTCACTGACGTGAATTTTTTTTTTTTTACAACTAGAATTTTTTTAAATTCTCACAGTAGTTAGTATTGTTTTTAAAATAGTTGAAGTATTTTGTATGTTAAATAATAAAACTTTTAATTTTAAAAATTAAGGAAAATTTATTGTACTAAGCTACGCACCCTAGTAAAACAAATTGTAATCTGTACACATTTACCTGTTTGCACTTCTCTCCAAAATTTGGTTTTGATCGGTCAATGTATGGATATTTTAGAGCATGTGACTGATGGACAGACTAACAGAAGTCACAGAATTTTATATATTAATCTTTTATCAAGCATAAGGTCACATGCAAATAAAGTTTCCGACATTTTCCCGGTACTCATTTAACTGTACTGTTATAAATTACCTTGCAGCCTACAGATCAGATCATTTTTATAAGGTTTTAAAAAATATGCTCCCCAATGATAACAAAGCTTAAAAGTAGACCTTTGACTCCTGAAGAAATCTGAAAATTGTCTGGAAATGAAATATCTTGTTGGGAGGACAGAATTTTTTTTTTTTTTTTTTTTTTTTTTTTTTTTTTTTACACTTTAGTTCACCAAGTACAAGAGTCATTTAAAGTAGAGAGTGACTGTGTGAGATTGTAAGGGAAGGAGAAAGTAAGAAGTGAGGGTATGGATGATAGATATCGGTTGACCCTAGATGTTAAGATTTTAGGGGTCAAGGAAGCCACCTCTTGAGTGTTTCACAAATATTTCTCCCATATGTCCTTGTGTAACAACTAAAAGATCTTTTCTTTTTTTAATGCCCTGTGCTTTTCAGGATGATCATTGTTCTCCATCGATTCCTTTTCTTTATTATCTCTGAAGTGGCATAACGTCCTGAAAACGATAAGAGTGGTTTCCTGTTGCCTTCTTCATTGTTTTGAATTTGGAATTGTTTTTATAGAGTGACTACCACACAAGGCTAGAAAGCACAGTCTACTCTGCTATTTAATGCATAGCAGAGTAATTTTATTCATATAATGCCATATCTCTTCAAAATGTCTCTTCACAGATTCCTTCCTTTATTAAATGTGAACTGTTATGTATTGTTAGGAAAGATAATGGAATTGTCCTTCTTGTAGACTGTCACTCAAGTTGTGAGAGCTCAGGCTTTATCATCTTCATCATTACATCATATCTGCAAACTGCAGTTGACAAATCATGTTGGAAAACTGTGATCTGTTTCCTGCTTTTGTGACTAATCTTCTACTGCTGCAGTCAGTCCATTTCTTGGTGTTGCCTGACCATATTGTATGCTGCCAACTCTGTGTTCTCTTTTACTGATAATCTTCCCTGTTAGGAGCAATGATAAAATTCCTACTTGTCTCAACATGTAACCAAACAACACTGTTATTTGCCCTTGCTATTGTCAGATATAATTGCTGATGACCAATTTCTTTCATCACTAAGTTGTTTGTCTTCTTGTCAGTCCATGATTTTGTAAGATAATTAGCACCACATCTTGAACACCATGATATAGTAAGAAGAAATGGATTCATTTCTTTCCCAAGGGTATTTGTGTGAATGTGAATGCCACAGACTAAGCAAGGATTTGAACTCTACACACCAATTCCACTTTTAGTACCGATAACAGACTTAGTAGTAAACTTTATATATTAAGCTACACTGACTAAACTAAGAAAAGAGTACTGAACTGTGTTGTAATATCAGTCCTCCTATATGTACTGTACAATCTACTCACAGATGAAGAGGAAACTTAAAGTAACAGAAATATTGATTGATTCATTTTTTACAGTTTATCAACATTTTGCAGGTTATTTAAAACCAGAGAATTTTTTAGATTGTAAGAATTTTTTGCAATAATAATGATTTAGTGATAGAAGTCTTACTAATTAACCCATAGCTGGGGAGAGAAAAGACGGATTCATACCTTTCCCAAAGGTATTTGTGCATAAGTGAATATAACAAACCCGACTGAAATTGGAACTCGGCCTTCTGATTAACAATTCTGACCCATTATCCATTGCACCTCCTGCAATTGAAGCTTATATCACCTGGTATTCCCAAGCAGTCACTCATCTAGCTACTGCCAAGGTCAACATTGCCTAACTTCTTTCCTCATTATCTACCCTAGAAATTTCAACTGCCTCTTTATGATGTTAGGTACAAGCATGCTTTTTTGTTTCCATTTTCTCTAAAATTCATCATTGCTCTCATGTTCAGTCCATAGTATTCTCAGTATCTTTTTGGAGAATATTTCTTTTACTTCCTGCTGAAACCATTCTCACTAAAAACTGAATTAAATTTAGTTCATAGGTATACAGTTACTTACTCTGTAAGTTTTGATCTTTGCTATATATATCTTCAACTATTGTTTTAATATAAGAAATATCTTTCAATAAAAAAGTAAAATGGTGCTTAGCTACAAAACTTAATCAATTATTCCTCAGCTCTTTGTTCCAATCTTTGAAAAAATGTCATCTTTTGGTGGTATTCTGTGGAGAGAAATGAGGGAAAATGCGATTTCTGTTCAAGTTGGTTAATAGAGTTGGTGCTACTTAAATGGACTAATCTATTCATAAAAATAGGGAAGATTTGGCAGTACTTAAATAGACTGGTCCATTCATAAAAGTAGGGAAGGGTCCTTTTTATCTCTTCTTGTTCTACATCCAACTAAATTATGAAATTAAATCATTAAATTATCCCATTAATTAAATCATTAAATTATCCCATTAATTAAATCATTAAATTATCCCATTAATTAAATCATCAAATTATCCCATTAAATTAATTAAATCATTAAATTATCCCATTAATTAAATCATCAAATTATCCCATTAAATTAATTAAATCATTAAATTATCCAAAATAAAAGGAGAATTCTTTCATCTCTTTTTATTCTACATCCAATATCTTAAAGAAAATGGGAGTTGTTTGACTTGTTTCATTCTACATTCAACATCCTAAACAAAATGAGTTCTTTGACCTTATCTCCTTCTATGTCCAACATGAACAAAAAGAGTTTTCAACCAGAGAATAGTAAATTTCACTTAACAAATATATGCATAATGCCCAAATAGATGAGTAAATTCTGCTTTGGGCATAGAGCCTAATATGTTAAAGCATAATGAAGAGTTTGGAACTCTTGTGTTTATTAAGTTAAAAACAAATATGAAATTTCTTTCAGACTTTGGTAGAAAAGATTTTGGTCATATAGTATTTTTGTACCATAATGAAGACTACCAAACTACAAAGATGCTCCACTACTTGACCATGGTCTTAATCACCTTGTGCACCAAGCTTAACATATTAAACTATAATATTTAAAAATATTATAGTCTACTATATTAGGCTTGGTACCCAGAGATGATATTTTGTAATACCATCTTCTTTCAGAATAGAGGTGATCATAGCTCTCCATACAAGTGTGGCTTGTTATGCATTCTTGGTAAAGATAATGGACCAGATTTCCATTGCCTTCTCTATGGTTTAGAACTTGGAATTGTCCTCCTTGTAGACTGTCTGACACCAAAATCAAGAGTGCCCAGTATCTTCTGCTATTTAACCTGGTATGGTGTAGGAAGAAGGGAAGGACTAATTTCTTTCTCAAGGGAATTTGTGTGAAAGTGAATGCAACAGAATAAGCGGGAAATTAAACTTAGCACACCAATTCCACATGACATCCATTTAGTTGTATAAATGGGTTAATACCATTATGACAAGATCACGTTATGGACCAGTTTATTATATTTAGCAGTATAAACTTAGTTTATTACAATCTGTGATTCCAAAGGAATAAGGAGGAGGTGGGGTGAGAAAAATAATATGCAAAGAGAAATTAACCCAGAAATCATGACAATTTAACAAATTAAATTAACAAATTTAAAAAAAGGGGTGTGTGAAAAGGACGGTTATTCCCTTGATACTACTATTACGGTATACACTTTTGACTCCCTCGGCAACGTTTATTTACAAGATTATATTTTATTGACGTATGGTGGCTGTTAAATGGTATAACTCAAGAGTTCAATGTTAAAATAAAACAGTATTTAATTACAACTGCAAATAATTACTTAACAAGAACAAAGAAGTAAAAGTCAACCAAAGATAATTAACTATTTCAGTGAATACTTTGTCTTGGTTTAACATCCAGTAAATCCTAAATCAAAGCCCAAATCAGCAATGCACAATAATTCACACTAATTTGACTGGATAGTTCCATTCCATAGTCACTCAATAATCACTCCAGTCTGACACCACTATTTATACACCTAGTGGAAAAAAAACAACTTATATTCATAAGTCCAGATTGTCACGTTCGAACCTCGGTGTCGGTAGTTACTCATTTTCTTTCTATATGACACTTTCATTATAGACATCATCACTATAATCATTTTCTCTCCACATCTCTCACTCTTTCTCTTTCATTATAGACGTCATCACTATAATCATTTTCTCTCCACATCTCTCACTCTTTCTCTTTCATTATAGACATCATCACTATAATCATTTTCTCTCCACATCTCTCACTCTTTCTCTCTCTCTCTCTCTCTCTCTTTCATTATAGACATCATCACTATAATCATTTTCTCTCCACATCTCTCACTCTTTCTCTCTCTTTCTCTCTCTCTCTCTCTCTTTCATTATAGACATCATCACTATAATAATTTTCTCTCCACATCTCTCACTCTTTCTCTCTCTCTCTTTCATTATAGACATCACTATAATCATTTTCTCTCCACATCTCTCTCTCTCTCTCTCTCTCTCTTTCATTATAGACATCATCACTATAATCATTTTCTCTCCACATCTCTCACTCTTTCTCTCTCTTTCATTATAGACATCATCACTATAATCATTTTCTCTCCACATCTCTCCTCTTTCTCTCTCTCTTTTCATTATAGACATCATCACTATAATCATTTTCTCTCCACATCTCACTTTTCTCTCTCTCTCTCTCTCTCTCTTTTCATTATAGACATCATCACTATAATCATTTTCTCTCCACATCTCTCCTTTTTCTCTCTCTTTCATTATAGACATCATCACTATAATCATTTTTCTTTCCACTATTCTCTCACTCTCTCTCTCATTATAGACATCACTATAATTATTTTCTCTCCACCAGTCTCTCTCTCTTTCTCTCTCTAATAATAATAATGAATACTTAACAAGAACAAAGAAGTAAAAGTCAACCAAAAATAATTAACCGTTTCAGTGAATACCTTGTCTTGGTTTAACGTCAAGTAAATCCTAAATCAAAACCCAAATCATCGATGCACAATAATTTACACTAATTCGACTGGATAGTTCCCCTCAATAGTCACTGCAGTCAGTAGCCTGACAGTGCTATTTATACACCTGGTGGAAAACATATATTCATAAATCCAGAGTGTCAGGGTCAAACCTCATTTTTGGTAGTTACTCATTTTCTTACTATATGACATTATAAAAATATATGAAACAAGTAAAATGCAATATTTATTATTTATCTTTTATAAATATTTACCATTTTATAAAGAAATAAATTTGGAAAAACTTTTTATTCCAAAATTTATAAAAAAAATTAAAAATTATCAAAATATGTAAACCAACTAGAATGCAATATTTATTATTTAACATTTTATAAATAAAGTAAATTCATTTATTTTTGTTCTCTTGAAGGTTTCACTTTAGAGGTCCAGCTGGAACAACATTACCCACAGCTTTGGCTAAGCATCCTGATGAACCAACTGACTGATCCTAATGTCTTTCTCTTGGTCACAGATTAATAATTGTTTTACACTCAACACAGTCATTTTTGTTTTCTTCTACATGGATTTTGGACTTGGCTACATAGAACAGCATTGGAAATTATGGTGCTATTCTTCTTGTAAATCAGTGGTTCTCAGAATTCCAAGTCATATTCCTTAACTTGAGATCCCAGGTTTCTTCAATTCTTCCCCAATTTTGAATTGTCATCTAGTTTTTTTTTTTTTTTTTTTCACCATTATGATTGTAACTTGTACAGATGACTAAAATTTCTTACAAATTCCTTCCCTGGCTAAAATTCTTCCTCTTAAATATGAAATTCCTCTCCTGGGTGCCACTTGTTTAAGAATCACTGATGTAAATAATGACTAATGTATCCCATAAATATGTTAAAAGATTTGGGGGAATATTTGCAGATTCTACAGCTCATAGAAAATGAACATTAAAACAAATACATTTTGGTAATGTTTCTTTAAAAATAAGATCAATGACGTGTTTTCCAACACAGAAAACACATGACCAAAATTTTCCTGACAAAAGTATGATGGAAATTTTATATTTGTTTTTAACTACATTGTACTTTTGTTTTCTATGATCCTAGCAGAACTATTAATATTGTCCGAAATTTTGAACATATATTTTTTTAATATGATTTATATTATTTAACCAGCATAAAATATATATTTTCCTAATGTGACTAAATTATTTGTATATATTTATCCACTTGGCATTGAAGCAAAAAGTATTGTTTTAAAATTAGTGATAATAATGAAAAAAGCAGTTCTCACCTGAAGCTTGTAATGTTGACTTTTATAAAGTATTTAACTTTATTAAGTTCTTCATTTTAAAGACTTATGTTGCATATATAAACTTCTGTATATAAAATGAAATTGATTTCATTGTGGATGCTGTATACAGTAGTAGTAGATTAAATTTATATGTAAATTTTATATTTTCATGAAGCTATAACAAGTAAAAATAAACATATTATAACACACACACACACACATGAGTATATATTGTGCCAAGTGTGCTTAACGTGGCAGGGTTAGGGAATGTTTTTTTGTTACTGATTCAAGAATCTCAAGGCTGGCATGTCTTTTTATCAACTTGGAAGATTGGTACAATAAAATTTCCTTACCTTTGTTCGGTCATGTATCTGCACTAATTTTATATATATATATATATACATATATATATATATATATATATATATATATAAATATAAAGAAATTTTTGGAGATTTGAATAATTTCACATCATAATTAAGTCTAGAACAAGAATCCTCAACAGAATTCAGAAATCACTGGATGACTATTTCATCCTTTTTTGGGGACT
>CAHIKZ030005248.1:1277500-1377500 GCA_903632075.3 Acanthosepion pharaonis | reverse complement strand
TATAGAACAATGATGAATTATAACTATAAATGAAAGAATGATGCAGCAATGATAAATACGAGCAAAATGGTTCAAATTGTTTTCCATTGTGTTCAATACAAGAAAGCAGTAATAAAATAAAATAAAACCTGCAATAATCCAATATGATAAAAATAAATAAAAAATGGACAAAACTTTTTGGACACCCTGTATATACACACACACACACACACACACACACATACTTGATTTAATAGATCTTATCACAGGGCTACCAACCAATTTTTTCTTTTAGTCATGCCTGAAATACTTGGGTAAACATGGTTTCCATGATGAATTTAATTCTTGGTCACTGCTAAAAAAGTGAAAAAAAAAATCTTGAACTATAACTGAAGAAGTCAATTAAATATTATTATTCACTATAATTTAATGATTTTACTTTGTACAATATTGTATATTTTATTAACATGTTTTTTTTACATTCTTAAAAAAAAAAAAAAAACAATAAACATTCAATTAAATTGATGGTTTAGTATGTGTGTTTGTAAAATTAACATCAATCAAGTGAGATCTTGCTAATATTTCTTTGTTTATTTTTATATTTTTATTTCCTAAATAAAAAAATAAAAAAAAATCATGTTTAATGATTATTGTCCTATGTAGCCAAAGTGGTTAATATGACGTCCATGAAACAGGCTCGTGAGATTTATTTTATTTTTTAACCCTAAATTTTTAATAAAAATTCAAATAGATAAATTTCAATAAAAGTAGTAGTAGAGTAAAAATGAACCCCATCAACAAAAAGCTGTGGGTTTGAAGTTTGGAATCCATGACAGCCCCCCCCCCAAAAAAAATTCTGTATATTAACACATGCTCAATCAAGATATATTTAAATAATTTCTGAAAAGTAGTATTTATTAACTGGCTAAAATGATAAAGCTGAAAGTTAAGTTAAAATTTTCTGTTCACACAGTATCAATATTTAACATTAATACAATAGTATTTACCTTTTTTGTTTCATTTACTACTATGACAAAAATTGAATAATTAACTATTTAATAAAGAACATATCAATATAATAATGATTTATTACTTAATATTGGGCTTGTTATGATTTTTTTTCTTTGCTTTGTTTGCTTGACTCCTGCCTTCTGAACAAAAACAAAATTTGTAATTTGTTTGAATAATTGGTAAATAAATTCAAATCTTCCTCTTAATTCTTTTGTTTTGTTTAAATTTATTAGAGGTGTGTAACGTCTTCCAGTCATAAAACTGTTTCCAAATGTTTATTCAGTCTCTGATAAAAAAAAAAAACAAATTGGCAACTGTTGCACACAACTTATATTTATTTAAAACTAATTCACCTCTATTCAAATTCAAACTAATATCCTTGTCTTCGTTATTGTAACCTAGGAAAAGTTACTGAATAGAATAATCACGATAATACTTAGGACACAAACAACACATATAAGATTCACCAGCAGTGCATAGAAGTAGTAGTCAACTGCTAGAAGTGAATTCCACAATGAATCTCCAACTGCCCCACACAGTCAGATGTGGCACAAGGCCGGATTTAATGTGGGGTTCCCGAGCCTGTAGGCTCAGCCAGAAAATACCCATAGACCCCATATAAAATGGGGTTGGGTAGGTATTTCCCAACATAGCCCTATCTGGGAATGCTCTCTGCCCGGAGGCAGAAAGCTTAACCAGCAGAGCTAGAGATGAATCTCCAACTGCAGACCAACATACAGTATTTACTACTGTATTTATGTGAATGAGGACATACCCGTTATCATCCGTAGGTATGCTACAACAGTTATTATCATATTTTAGCCATTGTGCTCTCTGACCTTCTTCAGGTGTTTGGGTAACCAACAGGGAATTTTGAACAAAACCCTTTATTTAATCTACAGGAATGTTCTTGTTCCACTGACCCTGTTTAGAAATACCTTGTTATATTTTTGTACTGCACTATTATTGCTAGCCCTGTTTTCACTGAGTCTGTACTACCTAGCCCATAGATTGAACTTGCGATTATGCCACTAAATTCACAAACCAACATTTTACTCTTCTAGACCAGTGATTTCCAACAGGAGTGTCACAGTGTCACACTGGTGTGTTGTAAGAGAATGGTGAGCATGCCTCAAAAATTTTTAAAGGTTAATAATTAAATTATTTTCAAAAGAAGTCCAAGGCACAATAAGCGTACATATCAAAATTAAAACCCCTTTAAATTGATTATATGAGTATATCATTTTTATAATAAATAAATGTACACTTTATATATAAAGTGGGTAGTGTAACAAGGTCACACAACGCATCCATAGATGATGCAATTTGACAAGGACTTGCCAGTGAATACTGTCATTAGTATGAAGCAAGTTTTTCTTCAATAAACAATATTAAAAACAAAAATAAACTACAGCTAGAATCCTCAGGAGAAGATTTAAGAGTATGCCTGTCCAAAATTCAGCATTGCAAAGAAGATATTCTAAAATCGTCAAGCTCAGATAGATATCTCATTAAATATTAAATTATATGTTGTAACCTAGAAAGAGTTACCAAATGAGGAATAACCAAAACAGAGGTTGGAAATGAAATGGTAATCTTTATAACATCAACAAAATACAATACTTGCCAGCTGCATGAAGAAGGTAAACCACTGCTAGTAGTGGACTACGTAGACACCATATTACCCTCACTTACAATAGTGTCCAATGTATTTATGAGGATTGAGACATACCCATTAGTGTTCATAGATATGGTATATAACATCATGATAGATTTTTGTCTATTTCATTATCAATCCACTCCATCAATACATGATCAAGATCATCATTTTTTGCTCTGTGCAGTGATTCTTCATTCCTAGAATATCGTATCGGTGAATGTTTACGTGAGTTCGGTTCTGTCGAAATCTTAGTTCGCCAAATGTTTTACTGGCGAACGTTTACTTGAGTTCGGCCAAATCCTCGTCGCCAAAATGTTGTAACCTAGAAAGGGTTACTGAATGAGGAATAACCAAAACGGAGGTTGGAAATGAAATGGTAATCTTTATAACATCAGCAAAATACAATACTTGCCAGTTGCATGAAGTAGGTAAACCACTGCTAGTAGTGGACTACTTAGCATATTACCCTCACTTACAATAGTGTCCAATGTATTTATGAGGATTAGGACATACCTGTTAGTGTTCATAGGTACAGTATATAACATTATAATAAACAGAAAAATAAATATGTGCTTTAAATTATTATCTTTTCATTATAAATTCTTTTGTTTGTGTTAATAAATAAATCAGAAAAAGTATAATTCTTTCATTTATCATCATAATTTAAGTGCCACAGAAGTTTAACTACATTTTCAAGTGCACCGTGAGATAAAAAAGGCTGATAAACATTGCTCTAGGCCAATGATTCACAACCACCATGGTACACTAATGTGCGATGAAATATTGTCACAGCATACATGTACAGTACTGTTCGATAAAAGTGACTCACCTGATTTTTTTTTACTAAATGTTCTCTTCTTCGATGAAATGAATGTTGAGCTAAATTCAAAGGATAAGCGATCTAAAATCCAAAGAAGAAGCTTTGAAAGCTCTTTGAATTTAGCAGTAAGTACTGTCAAGCATCCATTCAGTATGATATTCTGGGAATGCTTTTCTTTTCATGGAACTGGTTTCTTAAAACCTATTGAAAAGGCCCTCAGGAGTGAGCAGTACAAGAGAATTTTAGAGTCTTCTCTGCTCCCTTCTGCTGAAAGGGTGCAAATCGACCCCACCAAGCTCATTTTTATGCAGGAGAATGCTCCCTGTCACAAATCAAAATTGATGAAGGAATACTTTGATGAGAACCAGGTGAGTGTTATGACATGAGTGCCCCAATCTCCTGACCTCAACCCCATATGAAAACTTATGGAGCATTATAAAGTACAGGCTCTCAAGAAAGCAGTTGAGCAACATGCTCCATAAGTAAAATGATGCACTGAAATAAGTAACTTAGTAATGTGGAATAACTTTTCTTCTTTTCCTTTATAATACAGTTAACCTATGACTGTTTTGAGTATTTACTTTTATCACACCTGCTCCAAAACAATAAAATAAATAATTAATTCTTCCTTCTTATTATATTTGCAAAGAAATTTAGGTAAAAATGGTAATAGTGAAATTAGCCATTTCCATGCAGGGAACCAGAGCCTGTGCAAGGTCCTTACAGCATCACCCTGCCTACCAGGCAATATCTATGCTATGGGGCCCCCCACTCGCTCTACTACATACCAATTTTCATAAGGTACTATTCATATAAAATACAAATTTTCTTGTAACCTAATTATGTACAATAACGGATCATTCTACTACATTTCAATTTTCATAAGGTAGCATTCATTATTTACATTATTCGGACTATTGCCTCATCTTTGTCGCCATATTTATTACAACGTTTCGGCTGTTGTACGCTCCAGCCTTCTTCAGGTGGTTGGAATGTCAAACTGAACCCTTTATTTTGCACACTGGGGTAGACTGTTCTAGTTCCATCTGCATGATTTTCTGGGTATTATAAACCTAATGTCTAGGCAACCAATTTTTACCAGTGCTCATATTGCAATTTTTTTTATGTTATTATCGCTTTTCTCTGGCACTCCTTATTACTGGTTCCCATATTGTATTCATTTCTATGCTTGGTCGGCTCAGGAGATTTTTGTGGCCTAGCATATGTGCTGATTCCTTAAGTTTACGAATTTTCCAATGGTGTTCTTTGTCTATGATCTCAACCTGATCCCACAGATGGTGGTGATCTCCCTTCTCTCTCCATATGTGGTCAGCCACGCCCGATTTTTCCGCTTTCCCTTGTGTTACAGCTTTCTGGTGTACTTGAAGCCTTACCTTAAGGGGGCAGCCTGTCTTCCTTTCTATTTCTTTCCGCAGCTGCACAGGATAGCATACACACAGTCTTTAGTCATATTCTCCTCTATGTGGGGGGGGCTCTTACTCGAGAGAGATATCTGCGAATTGTCATTCAGCTTTTGAAGGTTGTCCTGATGTTGTATGGACAGCAGATCCTTTGTATTTTCTCTGATAACCCCTTCACATAAGACAGGCAGACTGTTTTTGGAGTGGTGTTGTCCTCCTCTTGTACCCGCCTATCCCAGTTTTTTGAAGTTGCTGCCATGTAGCCAGGGTAGTTGTTATGTAGTAGGGTACTACTTATACTGACCAATTCTTTATCTAATATCTCTGGGTCGCCACTTATGACTTTTGCTCAGTATTGCAAGCAGTGGATGATCCCTTTCTTTATGCTGTATGGATGGTGGGAGTTGAAATTGAGGTACTGTCCACTGAATGTCGGTTTACAGTATACAGATGTCTTGAACTCATGCTCTGTTCGAGATATTAGAACATCCAGGAATAGGAGTGTGTTGTTACTTTCTTTTTCCATCATGAACTGTATCGAAGGTCTTATTGAGTTCACATGGTCCAGTAGAACCTGAACCTCTTCCTGGTGTGGCCAGAGTATGAAGGTGTCATCTACGTACCTTAACCATAGAGTTGGCTTTAGAGATATAGATTCTAATGCCATTTCCTCAAAGTATTCCATGTATATATTCACCATTGCTGGTGATAATGGCAAGCTCATTGCTAAGCCCTCATCCTGTCGATATATGTGTGATCCCATTTCGAAGTGTGTTGTTTGTGTACAGAAAGTCAACATCTCCATCAGATTATCTATTGGAATACTGGTCCATTCTTCTAGGGATGAGTCACCACGTCCAAGCTCACCATCTGGTTTGATAGGATAGGAGCATCTTTGATTATTTCCACAAAGTGGGCAGAGTCCTGACATATGAAGGAGACTTTCCGATCAATGGGTCAATTATATCTACAAGGAAGTGACTCAGAGGGTGGCACACAGAGCCTTGATGACTAACAATCAGCCTGAGTGGGATACTATCCTTATGATTCTTAGAGAGACCATATATGTGAGGTAGCTTGGTATAACACTGTGATAACTACCTATACGTCTTAGGTGCGAAGTGATCCTTGTTCTTGATTAGTATCTGTGACAGTTTGTGTTCCGTTTTCATTGTAGGATCCTTTTTTACTTTGCTGTAGCTACCATTGCTAATGAGGTCTTCTAGCTTTCTTGTATAATCTGATTTGTCCATCAATACAGTCGCATTGCCTTTGTCAGCTGGTAGTATGATGATGTTTTCGTTCCTCTGTAGGGATCTGATTGCCATCCTCTACAGTTTTGTGATGTTAGACCTGGGCGGGTTGGAATTCTCCAAGGTCTGTCTCACCTTCCATCTCAGTTCATCTGCCTGAGCCTGAGGGAAGTTCAAGACCACCTCCTTGACTCTGGCAATGATGTCCAAGTATGGCACTCGCCTGATGGCTGTGGCGAAAAACATGCAATGATAATGGCAAAAAATTGCAATATGAGCACTGGTAAAAAATTATTGCTGAGACATTAGGTTTATAATACCCAGAAAATCATAGGACACATGGCACAATGGATAAAGGTGTTGGTTAGATCCAGTGACAGGACCCAAAGAGTGTGAGTTCAATACCTGGTTAAGGCAGTGGAGAACTTGCAGAAGGGGATTAATATAACTGACATCCATTAACCATGGCACATGGAACTAGAACAGTCTACCCCAGTGAGTGAAATAAAGGATTCAGTTTGACATTCCAGCCACCTGAAGAAGGCCGGAGCGTACAACGGCCGAAACATTGTAATAAATATGGCGACAAAGATGAGGACAATAGTCCGAATACTGTAAATAATGTACATAATACCTCATCTCAGAAATATAGACAGATACTAAAATTATATTTTATTCATATAAAATACAATTTTATTGTAATCTAATTATGTACAGTAATGGATCATATGCAATATAGGTGAACAATTCAACTAGAAAAATAAGAATAATTACAATGTACCTAAATACAAATTAGAGACATGTCATAATAGATCATTCCATTTTAAATAAATCAACAATGTTTCACAGCAATTTTTAACATTGACTTGAGATTTTTCTAGTTAAAAAGTTGAATAATTTTAACACATTCAACATTATGGACAAAAAATAGTGAATTTAATATAGTTCTTGTGAGACTTAGCATGAGCAAAACAAATTTTGCAGATTTGGATGAGAAAGAATCCCCCATATTGACGTCAAAATCCGCAAAAAATTTTCATCCTTTAATAGTCAGTCGTGCTTAGTTTAATTTGTAACGTATATAAATGTAGATAGAAAAAAAAGTAAATGTTGATAACATAGCAAAGGTCACAGAACACTGCCCAGGGCCTGCAATCAGGCTCCCCTCCCCCAGTTGGGAGATTTGGAGAGTAGTATGCACAGGCCCTGCAGGAAACATTTAACTTCCATTGATCAAACAGCATTATTGTCAGTTGAAATTTATAAAATCTTTTTCTAAAAACAGTTTTTTCAAGAAATTAAACTTTTAAGCTTTTCACTGTGATAAATCATTCTATTAGTGGTAAGAGTTTCTTTCCAAACTTATTGTTTTAGTATTGTAGAAAGTAGATAGATAGCTTTCCTGAGCCTTTTTCTATAAATATTTTTATGGTGATTGTTCTAATGAGCTTTCCTATTTGGCATCTAGGTTTTATGAATTTCAGTACTAGGTTGGCAGTTAGGTCTAATCATTTTACAGTTGAAATGGCAGGATGTAACTGTAAATTCTATGCTAACATTTTTTCTTCTCTCACTTCTCACTTGTGGAACTCACTCCCAGCCTCTTGATTTACAGTCAACTTTGATCTTCAAAAATTTAAATGCAATGTCTATTATTATCTTCTGTTTTCTTAATTTCTGTTCTTTTATTGTCCTCTCTCTTTCATAGCGTTTTTTGTTTATCATATTCTTTCAAACAAGATAGATAAATATGAACAGATCATGGCAGGAAGATAGATATAAACAGATTGTGATAGATATGAAGAGATCATGGTAGATAATGAACAAAGACAGGTAGATATAAACAGATTGTGATAGATACGAAGAGACCATGGTAGATAATGAACAAAGACAGGTAGATATAAACAGATTGTGATAGATACGAAGAGATCATGGTAGATAATGAACAAAGACAGGTAGATATAAACAGATTGTGATAGATACGAAGAGATCATGGTAGATAATGAACAAAGACAGGTAGATATAAACAGATTGTGATAGATACGAAGAGACCATGGTAGATAATGAACAAAGACAGGTAGATATAAACAGATTGTGATGGATAAATTCCCTATGCATTTCTATAAATATTTTCATTTGTTCTGATGAGCTTTCCTATTTGGTACTTCATCTTTATAAATTTAAGCACTGTATTAGGTTGGCAGCTAGATTTAATCATTTTACTTTTAATTTAGATGTAACCTTAAGTTCTATGCTAACATTTTCTTTACTCACACTTATTACTTGTGGAACTCACTTCCAGCCAACTTTGATCTTCAAAAATCAGTTGTGCATATTAATCTTTTGCAAGTTGAGCATAGAAATGGTAACAATTTTTTAAAAAGGCATAGAGAGGAAAGTGTTAAGAAGGAGGACTAAATACAAACGTAATGGTGAGATTATCCGATTCCATACAGGAAACATTTCGCTTTCATTGAACTATTTTTAATGGTTGGCATTACTGTCAGCTGATATCATATTTTTTTTTACTAAAATTAGACTGCTTGAGTTCAACAAACTGTTATAGCTCTTTCTATTAGTGATGGGAGTTTCCATTTAAGGTAGTGTGGAAAGATAACATCTTGATTATATCATTATTTTATATTCTAGTTAGATGAACTACTAATCTTTTGCTGTTGAAAGTGTTCAAGTGATGTAGTTTTCATTATTTGGTATAATTCTTTTTGATTTTGTAGCGCCAGTCTATAAAATGTGGCAAAGGATAGTCTTCTTTCAGATTTACAAGATTCATTCACAAGTTCTTTTACCAAAAGTATAGAAACTTTGGTTGATTGATTTTTATGGCTTATCAGCTTTTGTAAGCCAGAATTTATTTTTAGATTGTAAGGATTTTTTAGTGATGATAATGATTTATTGATAAAAATCCTACTAATTAACCTATAGCTGGGAGGAGATTGGGTGGATTCATACCTTTTCTCAAAGGGTATTTTGTGCGTAAGTGAATTTAACGAACTTGACTGGAAATGGAACTTGGCTATCCAAGTTCCAATTCCAAGCTGTTATCCATTGCACCACCTGCATATCCAACCTTACAGCACCTGTTGTAGTGGGCCGTGGCTGTTATATTGTTGGTAGAAGTAGATGAAATGCATGTAAGGTTCAGATACTCCTGCCCGCCGGGCCCAGCTACATAAAAAGGTTGGACTCTGATTAAGTCCAAAGAAGAAGGCAAAGAAAAGGAAACAAAACACAAGACCGATAATATATGTATATACAAATATATATTAATAACAAGTTACAATACATGGAAAGAGTACAAAGGACGAAGTGTGTGTGAATATTCTGTATGTGCATGTGTGTGTGTGTATTGTGCTTAGCGCGCTCCCAGCATTTGGGAAACGCTATCCCTTGTTAGCACCTACATTTCGAGGTTGATAGCTGCAAGCCTGAGGAAAAAGAGAGATTTACCTCTAGGTGTCCACGCGAAGGCGTGAGGGAAAAAAGAGAGAAAGAGGCGATGGGTCCGCAGCTATTTATAGCAGCGAAGAGCGACCCCTGGTGAAAGGGTTAATGTACTAAAGGAGGAGTTAACTCCGACACTGTTATTCTCAGACAGTCACCCATCTGGGTACTGACAGGACTCAACATTAGCTTTGGTGTTTGTACAAGAGCCGGTGTTTCAATGTAACATAGCTGTAGTAGAAATTTTGGGTAGTTTATTTTTAAATGCACTTTTATTCATAACAATGTTTCTTAATTCTTGTTTTCCTGATCTTATTTACTATATTTGATAATTTATTTAAGCCATTAACAATTTAAAAAAGTAAGTGACTAATACATTTGGACAAGGTAGCACAGGCTAATAGTGATTCTCAGCTGCCGTGCTGTGAAATATTGTCACAGCATATGTATGATTGGAAGTAGTAATGGCATATCGTTAATATTAATAAGTACCATAATTTCTCAAAAATAATATGCATTTTTTTTTACTATAAATTACAAGTGACAGTATTTTTTTTACTATAAATTACAGGTGACAGTATTATAAATAGGTTTAAACAAAAATATTTTTTTCGTTATTGATTTATAATAATAAATACGTACTTGTTCTAAAATAAGGAAAATATTATCCCAATTTTCATTTTAAATCCAACAATAATAATTGTAACATTTTTTGTTTGTCAATAAATTTATGTTTATCAGTAACCACGTTTTATTTGGCGACAAAATCAAAAACTCTATAAAAAAGCCTTTTTCAAAGAAAAGAGGATATCAAGTTAACGATTTGTTGAAATTTTAATTTTCATCATCATCACTTTCTATTATAGATTCAATATCTAAATTGTCATTAAACAAATTATCATTCACAATATTATCTTTGTCCTGTTCAAAATTATCTTCAGCCTCTTCATTCTCTTACCAAATTCTCATACTCTTTAGCTGCAGCTGTTTCCTATTCTTTCTGATAATTCTATTACTTTTTGTTTAAAATTTGCACTATAACTCGCACGTTTTAACAACATTTTGGTGGTAAAATAAAATGTTATATTTATCAAGAAAAGCACATGGTAATTTTCAACATTATTTTAGCCGCTTAGTTTTGATTTTATTCTTAATGTCAAGGTCGACAAAATGTCTTCATAATTTTTTTTTTTTTTTTTTTGACAAAATTTATAGATACATATTATACATAGGGATAGATATATTTCTTAAATTTAGATCATTTGTTGGGGTACGTATTATTTATGGGTGTATTATTTTCGAGAAATTACGGTATTAAACTCTTTTTTTCAAATAATTTTTTTCACGATTCTTTTATGTTATTTTAAATACTTTGTTTTAATATTCATTTTTTAAAATACCCTTTAAAAATTTTGCTAAGTGTGTCGTGATATTTTAATTTTATCCTAGGTGTGCCATTGCTTAAAAAGGTTGAGAAACACAAACCTAATATATAATACAAAATTTTTAAAATGAGAAGATTTTTGAATTATCTCCTCTTTCTAAGTATTTTGAAATACTGTTTTTTACAAGTCTGTGGTATTTGAACTAATATATATCTAGCGGTACCTGTGAAAATTCTATGGTTTTTCTATTTGAATTCTGATACTCCTTGCAAATTCCACAACTATAAAATACACATGGAATTTTTCCTATTGCATCATTAAATATTTGAGCTTAACAACTTTAACAATAAATTCAAATAACAATCATAAGTTTGAATGCAGGTCATTATTTAAGGAAGTAAGAGGGTACAAATAAGATGATTAAAAATTGACATAGTTTTCCATTTCACGGAAATATGTTACAAAACAGGTTTGTACTATGTTTACGCTGGTTTGGAAATAGCATTTGGTGCCTGTTAGTTTATAACACAAACGTTAGAGAATGAAAAAGTATATATAACAACAACAGATAATATAAGTTTGGGGAAAATATATATATATATATATATATACATATATATATATATACACACACACACAGACACTGACAGCAGGCAATGTAAGCTTTATAAAGATCTACAGCAGTGGAAGTATTAATCAGTGACAATATTTTTGACTTCTTAGTTTTCACTTAAAGTGGAGGACATCATATTTTTTTTTTAGACGGCCTTGTATATGGTCTATGAAGCGTGTCGTAGACAGCAAATAAACAATGCAATTTGCATTAACTTATTTAGTTCAGTAATATGAACAAAAGTAAAATTTTGTATTTTTTCAATTAAAAAGAATAACAAAGACAATTGTTGGAAAATGCAACTTTTATAAATATAATTTTCACAGATTTTGTTCCACTAAAAATTAAATTTTGGACATTTTGGAAAAATAGGATTTTTCTCTTTTTATCATAAAACAATCCGTAAATCACAGAATTCAAAATTGAATTCAATTTGGAGCATTCATTCTATTTTTTGTTTTTTCTTCCGTGTTTGTCATCAGTCTGAAAAAAAAACTTGCATTGAGTATTTTTTTATTATTTACAATCATTATAATTTACTTATTTAGTAAAATAACAAGAAAATTATGAAAAATCTGTTAGTAAATTAACTAGATTCTAAATAGGAAGAGGAGAAGGTAGTGGTGAATTAATTACAAAAATTTGCCCCCAAACAACATCAAATTCACATTCTAATGATTACATATATAGATGAAATAAATATGGTCTAAAATAAAAACAGAGCATCTACTCAATAATGAGGATACAGTAAAAATGATGTTTGAAGTTATAAAAATATCTTTGATTAAAAATATTTATTTCTTTAGAAATTGCATTGTTTACATTTTGGATATGAAATAGAGCAGATATGCTTTTCAAGAAACCTGAACAAGTGAGTGTGCTTTAAAGGCAAATAGAACCTTGCTTGACTGTGAAGCTCTTCATGGCCGAGTGGTTAAAGCACACTGGATCAGGCAGTAGTTTCTCCTGCAAAGGGGGATGTAGGTTCAAATTCTGCTAGAGGGTACATTTTCTTTAATCGAGTGTGAAGCTAGTAAACAAAATAAATACTATTTACACTGTTTACATCGTTTGAACTGTTGTGCTCATCTTTATTGCCATATTCACAATGTTTCGGCTGCTGTATGCTCCGACCTTCTTCAGGTCCAACATATATCACCTGAAGAAGGCCAGAGATTAAACAATAGCCGAAATGTTGTGAATATGTCAATAAAGATGAGCACAACAGTCCAAACGATGTAAATAGTTACAATACCTCATCTCAGAAATATAGAGAGTTATTGAATAAATAATGTTTAAAATAAAAACTAAGTGTTGACTCAAACACAAGTAATTATTAAAAATATTTCTTCAACCAAAACAAAATCATCTCCCTTATTTTTTTCCACATAATTTGCTCTGAATGATTGAAATTTAACAATTTTTCATATGCTCTCTCAGGATATAGGCGATCATGGATCTCCACAATTTCCTGTCCTTTGTAGCTCTTAATAGTGTCAAATGAACTTTTAAGCACGTTTCACTAATATATTTTTTTTAATTGCTATCCCATTTTAATGATTGAACGTGTTTAACAATCACTCAACCTTTTGTGGGTCATTTAGAGCCAATTGATTGTGTTGTAAACATATTTTATAGTTGATCAAGTATGGATGAGAGTAAGGTTTATAGTTCTTCAGATATGGTTGAAAGAAAATTTTATAGTTTCTTAGGTATGGTTGAAGGAAAATTTTCCAAGTATGGTAGAGAAGAAATTTTATTGTTCGTCAAGAATGATTAAAGGAAATTTTTTTGTTTTTATAAACATTTTTTTTATTTCATAGTTTGTTATCAATTTTTAAAGCTTTCAAAAAGTTCTCTAAAATTGTTTGTTCTGTAATACTTGTTTTGGATTTCCAGGAAGCTGCAACATTTCAATAGTATATGCCTGATTATATATGACTCCTGATATAGTACATATATTGGTTGCTATTCCATTTTAAATTAAGAGAGCAAAAAAAAGGTTATAATTTCTCCTTCCTTTTATTTTCCCCTAGTTTGCGAAATATACTTTTCCATTATGCTGCGGAAGGGTATTGTCAGTGATGTTTTATAACTGGGATCATTGGGTCTTTTCAGGTCTTTCAATATCAGAACCCTTTCTTGATTGACCCAGATTTGCTCTGAATGATTGAAATTTAACAATTCTTTATATGCTGTCTCTCTCAGGATGTAGGCGATTATAGATCCCCACAATTTCCTGTTCTTTGTAGCTCTTAATAGTGTCAAATGAGCTTTTAAGCAAGTTTCACTATTTTTTTTAATTGCTATCCCATTTTAATGATTGATTGTGTTCAATGGCCCCTCAACCTCTTGTGTTTCATTTAGAGCCAAAGTAATTGTGTTGTAAACATATTTTATAGTTCACCAAGTATGGATGAGAGTAAGGTTTATAGTTCCTCAGATATGGTTGAAAGAAAATTTTCTAACTGGGATCATTGATTTTTTTTTCAGGTCTTTCAATATAACAACCCTTTTTTGATTGACCCAGTCAGGTTGAATCAAACTCTTATCCACCTATCAACAACTAGATACCATTTTATACACTTCCCTTTCCACTTTAGTTATTGGTGGTTCTAAATTTTAAAGTTGGTTCACTGTGTTGGGCCAGACAATTCTTCTCATCAGAATCCATCTTGAACATTTATAAATCTACCATTCGTCTGTGCATTGAATATTGCTGTTATATCTGGTCTGGTGCCCCTGCTGTATATCTCAAGATTCTTGACAAAATCCAAAGAAGGGTCTTGTAATGTAATCAATCCTGACCTGGCATCTTGATTTTCCCACCACTGTGACATGGCTTCCTGCTGTCTTTTCTACAAATATTTCCTCTTGGTACCTTGATTTCATGAATTTAATCATACTACTAGAGTGGCAATTAGGTCTCACCATTTCATTGTTGAGCTAGCTAGATGCAACCATATGTTCTATTCTAATAATTACTTTTCTTGCACTTCTCACCTGTGAAATTATCTTACAGTTTCTTGCTTCCCTACAATCTTTAAAATTTAAATGCAATGCCAATTACTATCTTCTGTCTTCATGAAACCTGTACTTTTATTGTCCTTTCTCCTCACTAACGTCTTCTCAATAAACATGGACCTTCATGCCCACAAAAAATGGAGTGTCAAAAGGATGGTCTCCCTTGACACCACTATTATTTTAACTACCTTCACACTTCAGAAATGTTCATTTTTTAAAAGTGATGATAGCTATTGTAATAAAGCCTAAACATATGAAAGTGAATTTATACATTTTCTTTGTTCTTGAGAATAAATAACAAAAATAATAAATGCTATTATATTGTTTATTGGAATGGTTAGCAAAACATTGGCTAATTACCAATTGATTCAAATTTTATAAAATGGTAAATAATAAGGATTTTCACATATTTTAATAATGTAGTAAATGTTTAGAAATTTATTAATAAAAAATTATTTTCATATTTATTTCTTTATAAATTGGTAAATGGTAAATATTGCATTGTATTGGTTTTAGAATGTTGCAAAGAGAAAATTATTCTTGTAAATAAACAACCTAATAAATAAACAGTAATTAATATTTTTGTTGTAAATTCTCAAGAACAAATAAAAATGTAAAAATTCACTTTCATCATATGTTTAGGTTTTATTCCAATTAAAGGCATTGCTTTTTAAAACAATACACATTACTAAGAATAGAAGGTAGTTAAAATAATAGCAGTGTCAATGAAAAGGTGTCCTTTTGACAGTTTTTTGTGGTTACAAAGGTCCAGGCTTTCTGTCTTCACGTTCTCTTTTACTCCCAGTAACCCTTTGCATCTTAGTAGCATTATTACCTTTCTTGGGGTGAAATGGTCTTCAAGTATTTGTCAACCTCTGTCTATTTAATTCTACTTAAGGTGTCTATTTGATTCAATGATTTTATTTTTAGCATACAAGTTTATTAATTATCTGGGCAATTAAAATGCAGTTTTCCTTTTTGCCATTTTGATCATCCATAAATTGTTGTACACAATACATATATAAATTTCAACACATTTTGAAACTTTTTGATCCCACAGGTGCAAACACTTGAAGGGAGCAAATGTATTTTTCAAAATGTTTTAAGTAATATTTTGTAAGCATCCAGTAACCATTAAATTAACTACTTTTTATCAGAATCAGAATTTATTTAGCTATTTTTTCTGCAGTTCAATTAAACTACCTTTGACAGGTGTTGACATATCATCAATAGGGCAAAATATATAAGTGAATTTGAGAATTAAAAACAGTTTGAAATTATTATTTACATTTGGACTAATATTTTCATCTTTGTTGTTATTATCACAATGTTTTATCCATTGTGGATTGTTTTTTCAAGTATCTGCTGATTTGGGTAACTTTCAGGGAATTTTGAATTGATAACTCTATCAACAGACACCTGAAGAAGGCCAATGGGTAAGATGGATGAAATGTTGTGATAATAGCAACAAAGATGAGGATATTAGTTCAAATGTAAATAATTGAAATAATGATAAGTCCTCATCAATAATGTCCTCCTCATTGAACAGAAATTCGCATGGATGTTTAAAATTATTCTAAGTACACAAAAGTATTTTTAATGACAAACTTTGTTATTTTCTTGTAATTAAAACCAAAATTTAAACATTTTAATCAAAACTATTGTGACCAAATCATACCTAAAAAGAATAAAACCTCTAGAAAAATAGGAAAATAAACACAAAGCAACTTTAAAGTTTGCAATCAGTCTAATATTCACAAAATCTGCAAAAATACATTAAAATATAGAAAGCTTAAACATTGAAAATTTTATTGAAACAATTTTCTTACTTTTACTTTGATGTAGCCACACTGATCACAGAGTTGTCGGGCAGCATTGTTTATGTGCTTGAAACGATCAGGTCCAAGCAAGATACCACCAAACCAACGTGATACCACCACCATCACATTGGCGGCATCAATTATCTGTAACATAAAATCAGAAATGCTTATATCCAACATAAAAACTTCACTAAACCAGAACATTAAAAAAAATGTTAGATATCATATTTATTACAGTATGAGATCTACTACTCATCATGAAGATAGTATACCATATTTTTCAGCCTATGAGATGTACTATTGTGTATTATAGTGTACTATTGTGTGTTATAATGTACTATTGTGTACTATTGTGCATTATAGTGTACTATTTTTATTAATCAGCAGGCAGGTCAGATTTAAGATTCCAATTTCACTACAGTAAATTGTCCTATGAGACAATGGCCTAGTGGATTAAAGTGTTGGTTCATGAATTTAGTGACATAATGGTTGCGAGTTCATTCAATCCCTGGGTCAGGCAGTCTGTAATTGGACTCAGAAAATATTTTTAGATTGTAAGAATTTATTTTTGGAGATACTAATGATTTAGTGAAACAAGTCTTACTAATTAACCCATAGCTGGGGAGATAAGAGGTGGATTCATACCTTTCCCAATGGTATTTCAGCGTAAGTGAATATAATGAACCCAACTGTTATTGGAACTCAGCCCTCTGATGAACAATTCCAAACCATTATCAATTACACCACCTGCATATCCAATCTTACAGCACCTGGTAAATTTCAAGTATCCAGATACTGTCCTGGCTCAATGTTGCTTAACTTCAGTGACTGTACGGTAATCAATGTTTCAACATGATACAGCCATAAATTTACCATATTTTTCAGCCAATAAGATGTACTATCCCTCACTAGTGTATGACTGAAAAAAAGAAAGTTAAAAATGCCTTTGCATTTTATACATTTACAGTCATAAAAGCCAGACATTGTTGGGGATATGAATGTTTTCTTGTATATGAATTCAAATTTTAAGAAAAAAGACTCACTAAACAGCAAATGTCCATCAATATATGAATTATGAATTTTGAGTTGAATCCTCAATATTTCCTTGAAATCTGACAAAGTATATATAATATCTTGTCATTTTTCCTATGTAAATTGTTATCATTGCAAGGGTTGTTCAGATTATTGATCTTATTCTTTTGTTAATAAAATGTTTCATCTAATTCATTTTATCAAAGTATTCATCAGCTGTGAGGATTGGTTTAATAGGTTTGTCCAATTAATGTATTTTCCACAATAGTTTTCTTGTTTGCAGCATCCTTGATAAACAAAAAAAAAAGGGAAAGACCTTTTCTTTTTCAGATGGATTGCTCAAAGTCTGAATCACTCTCAGCATGAGTCTATTTCAGTGTTCATTTATTCCACCCACATTATTTTATAAAGTTGTTAATAAAATACATTAATAATGAAAAAGATGGAATCATAAATAAGAAGAAAATGTAATATTTCATAAATTTATTAAATAGATGAAAATTGTTTCATACATATGTCCAATTGGAAAATATGTATTAATTGGCTTTTATACAGAAATGTTCCTCACCAAGAAATTCTTTTCTTTTTTTTTTTCAAATTACTGGCACAGGCCGAGTAAGGTTTTTTCATCTCTCAGTTGCATCTTCATCGGAGGACAGAGGTGCAATTGAGGAAAATCATACTGTGAGTTGTCCAGCTCGGAGAACAGATGCCCGAGGCTGCACTCTCTCATTCCACTAGAGAGAGGGATTGATGCTTACACTGAGGCCAGCGCAACCGATGAATGTGGGGGCTTGGGGAATTTTTGTTCTTGGCCCAAGTGTGTACACTCAGGTTCCCCACATTAAACCCAACCTTATATCACATTCTGTCACAGTGGGGAGACCAGGGTAAATATCTACTATCACTCCAGATTACAAATATCAAAATAATTTTTTGTTTTTAATTTTCTAAATTTTAAGAAGAGGTTCAGTTTGCTACATAAATTCATTGTAAATTGATCCCCCTATGCAAGCCAAAAAAAGAAAATGGTCATACTAATAATGTTAATATTAGCTGTTTCCTTATAAGGAATTATTCATTGACCAAGCAGCCAGTACTGCTGTCTGTTGAAATTTATAAAATCTTTCTCAGAAAAATAGGTTTCTTCGAGTCCAGTAGTTACTATTGCTCTTTCCAGTGTTGATGGGAGTTTCCTTCCTAAACTTTTATTTGAAATAGTGTGGAATGTAAACATCTTGATTATGTCATTATTTTCTCTTAGAGTTACATGTGATATCTATTTTAGTTGCTGCTGTTGAAGCCTATTCTTATCTTTTTCCCTTTGCTTAATGTTGCTGAAGCCGATTTCAAATTTTATGTGATATTAAACCATGATGTAAATGGAAACAAAAATTAACACAAAGAGACTTTTGGTGTTAGCCAAAATCAAGCTTCATGCTAGTATTTAGGAAGCCTTGTCAAAAAGGATATAATCAGAGGCAAAAGAAGAGAAGGGATACCCAGAGAAACCAGCCATGCATGTCATGTGAAGAAGTTAAGCAGTCATCTGCTTAAGATATTTTTGAAAAAAATTATTTTGGAGTATAATGGAAAAAAAATTTGAAAAAATAATTATTTTGGAGTATTATGGAAAAAAATTTGAAAAATAATTATTTTGAAGTATAATGGAAAAAAAATTTGAAAAATAATTATTTCGGAGTATTATGGAAAAAAAATTTGAAAAATAATTATTTCGGAGTAGTATGGAAAAAAATAATTATTTCAGAATATAATGGAAAAAAATTTGAAAAAAATAATTATTTTGAAGTATAATGGAAAAAAAATTTGAAAAATAATTATTTCGGAGTATTATGGAAAAAAAATTTGAAAAATAATTATTTCGGAGTAGTATGGAAAAAAATAATTATTTCAGAATATAATGGAAAAAAATTTGAAAAAAATAATTATTTTGGAGTATTATGGAAAAAAATTTGAAAAATAATTATTTTGAAGTATAATGGAAAAAAAATTTGAAAAATAATTATTTCGGAGTATTATGGGAAAAAAATTTGAAAAATAATTATTTCGGAGTAGTATGGAAAAAAATAATTATTTCAGAATATAATGGAAAAAAAATTTGAAAAAATAATTATTTCGGAGTATTATGGAAAAAAATTTGAAAATAATTATTTGAAGTAGTATGGAAAAAAATAATTATTTCAGAATATAATGGAAAAAATTTGAAAAAAATAATTATTTTGGAGTATTATGGAAAAAAATTTGAAAATAATTATTTTGAAGTATAATGGAAAAAAATTTGAAAAATAATTATTTGAAGTATTATGGAAAAAAATTTGAAAAATAATTATTTCGGAGTAGTATGGAAAAAAATAATTATTTCAGAATATAATGGAAAAAAAATTTGAAAAAATAATTATTTCGGAGTATTATGGAAAAAAAATTTGAAAAATAATTATTTCGGAGTAGTATGGAAAAAAATAATTATTTCAGAATATAATGGAAAAAAAATTTGAAAAAATAATTATTTCGGAGTATTATGGAAAAAAAATTTGAAAAATAATTATTTCGGAGTAGTATGGAAAAAAATAATTATTTCAGAATATAATGGAAAAAAATTTGAAAAAATAATTATTTTGGAGTATTATGGAAAAAATTTGAAAATAATTATTTTGAAGTATAATGGAAAAAAATTTGAAAAATAATTATTTGAATTAGTATGGAAAAAATAATTATTTCAGAATATAATGGAAAAAAGTTTGAAAAAAATAATTATTTTGGAGTATTATGGAAAAAAAATTTTTGGAGTATTATGGAAAAAATATTTGAAAAAACAATTATTTTGGAGTATTATGGAAAAAAGTAATTATTTTGAAGTATAATGGAAAAAAAATTTGAAAAAAATAATTATTTTGGAGTATAATGGAAACTAAATTTGAAAAAAATAATTATTTTGGAGTATAATGGAAAAAAAATTTGAAAAAAATAATTATTTTGGAGTATAATGGAAACTAAATTTGAAAAAAATAATTATTTTGGAGTATAATGGAAACTAAATTTGAAAAAAATAATTATTTTGGAGTATAATGGAAACTAAATTTGAAAAAAATAATTATTTTGGAGTATAATGGAAAAAAAATTTGAAAAAATAATTATTTTGGAGTACAATGGAAAAAAATTGAAAAAATAATAACTTTTTGAAGATTTGCATTTCTGTAGAAAAGCCCATTAATTAAAATCAAAAATAAGAGGAAATGTAGAAAAGTACTTGGTGTTTGTTAAAGTTGTAATTTTCAATTGAAAAGAATTCTCACTTTCAAAAGGTGGAGTAGACGAGATCCAGCATGAGTTTCTCCATCATCTTCACAGCCTTGAATAACCACAGAACAACCATTTGGGATAATCCTTTCAAAGAAAATATATAAAAATAATACAATATCTATTTATACAATATGCCATGTGTATGTATATGGGATTTTATGTTTGTTTCTAGACTGAACAGTGATTGGCAAAACCTAGTTTTTCTGCAGTGCTAGATCATGGTTGGAGGAAGCATCCTCTGCTCAGATTCTACAGCTAGATTTCCAGAGAGAAAATTTCATGTGTCAAGAAATGCTTTCAAAATCCTTCATTACTCATTTGCATTTTTCAGAGGCAAGCAATGGTGAAAACATGGCCATCTTATATCCTCTAAGCTTTGCAGAGGATTTATTATTTTCTACATAACCAAACTACTTTCCTCACAGCTAAAACATTGCTAGCCACTTGCTACTCTATTGCAAATGTTCAGACAAGCTACATTCCTTAGTTCCACTAGTCCAAATATTCACAATTAGGAGCCACCATGACACATACACAGGGCTGACTCATCTTCATTCCATTGATAAGAAGGAAGTTCCACTCAGCTTCATCTCCAGAAATGTCACTCTGTGGAACAGACTCTAAAGAGAATGCTTTCACAACCACTACAATTTTAACCTCTTCAAGTCTAGATTCAGTCATTATCTATCCTACATAATATGCACTTCTTATCTCCTCCTTTTATGCTGTTATAATAATTTCATTTCAGTAACCCTCTACAGTGAGTGGCTCTTGGGACTTGTATTGGATAAACAAAAACATAATAATATATATTTTAAGAATAAAGAAAACTAAACACTGACCTGTAGGCAAATATATTATGAGTTGCATTTACTATTTTCCTGTTCTCAAACAATTTGTCCAGAACCATTTTCACCTGAAATAAGTGAATGGTGAGGAAGATTTAATAAAGAGAACACATTATGTAATGTGATTTCATAAATTTAATGAACCAATCAAAAGACAGGAATATATTAGATCAAATAATGGACAATGATACTAATGGAACATTGATTGAATCTGGCTAATTAGATTCAACAAAACCAATCAATGGCAATGAAAAAAGAAAGAATTAAAAAAAAAAACAAATATTAAGCCATGTTTGTCAAAAAAAATTTGAGTACCTTGTGAAAGTTTTAATTTTTATGAGGCCTTGTTTAAAGTTCCCTAAATTTATTGAAAAGTGAAGGAACAACAAAGTTTTGTATAAATGTAGCCCTTTTTTATGTAGCAAGTTAGGATGCTAAAGCGGGTCAATTGGCTAATGCCTCCATTATACTGCTTTATCTTTCCATAGAAATGTTGATGTTTATTTTTTTAATCAATTCGACCCAAGCAAGGCAACAATGCCAGTAGGATGCAAGGGACTACTGGAAGCAAAAGAGAATGAGAATTTTTTTTATAAAGAACTGGAAAAACAATCCTAAACAGAGAACAAGTGATAAACCTGTATTTCTGTTCAAAAAACTGGGAAGGAGTGTGAATCGGGTAATAGGTGAATCTATCTACTATTGAGGAGAAAAAAATAATTAGCAAATAAAATTTCAGAGTTCAAATGAGGACATTAGAAGTATAGAGTTAAGTAGACTTTAGAAGAAACCAGTTGATTGATTTTGTTTAGTGGCATCTCAAACTTTATGGCTTATTTTATGCTGAAATCTAAATATTTTGTACCTAATTTTATACTTTCACGATAAACATGCTTTTTTTAGATATATAGTTTGTAGATAATAAAATATGTTGGTAATTTTTTTTAAATGTATTGCTAGCAATTTCACTAAAAAAAATGTACCATTGGTAATTTTTTTATAAAAATGTATTTTTATACTTTTTACTGTTGTATTAATTGTCATTTTACTATAAAAATGTATTGTTTGAAATTTTATTATAAACATGTACTGCTGATTTTTTTTGGGGGGAGGGGGCACTATTTACTACTTACCCAAGAGGGAAATGGAAACTCAATCCTAAACAGGAAACAAGAGATAAACCTCTACTATTGTTCAAAAGACTGGGGAGGAGTGTGAACCGGGCAATAGGTCAACCTGTCTACTCCTATTTTTGGGGTGTGACAAGAGTTTGGCACAATAATCAAGCACATACAATGCTCAAGTTTTCATTGCTGCAATTGTTTTTGGTGATTTTTTGTGATTAACTTTTTTGTACGATAACAATTTTTATAACTTGGAAATAAATTTGGGAATAATCAAAATTAATTGCCAAATCCAGTGAAAGTCACCCATGAAATAAAAATAATTGTATGGAAAGTAAGGACCAAAAATGTATTACTGGTAATATTTTTTCCAAAAAAAGTATTGCCAGTAATAACGTATCTTCAAAAATTTATTGCTTGTAATAATTTTTTACAAAAATGTTTTGCTGGTATTAAAACCTATTTTTATACGTTTTGACCCCAGTTTGGGGGTTAACTTTGTGCATAGCTGAGACCCTAACAGTTGCTACCATCCTAGGTCAGAGTGGACCTGGGAACACCAGCAATTAAGAGGTGGTTCCATGCTCCTCAAAACCTCCTGATCAGAGGCCTTGCTGTCGGATGTAGTTTATTGTTTACCCAGAACACGGATGTAGTTTATCATCATACCCAGGACAGCTTTTAAGCTAGTATCCTTTATATTTAATTATATTATTATTGTATTAAATGTATTATTTTACTTGTTAATATAGCTTCCTAGATATTCTGCAAAAGGCATCTGTTTTTTATGCACTTTTTTCTTAACTTTTCTGCTATTTCAAGTTTACCATTAATTGGAACATTTTTTATTGTTTCTCAGAAATCTTCTTGACTTGAATATTGTTTTCTTTCATATTCCCACATACATTATGGCATTTAAAAGGTTATGTTTTTTTCTGTGTATCTTAGGTTGAGGTTCGTCTTCTCATGTAAATAATTAAAGAAGCAGCATGCAAAAACAGTTCTACTACAAATTGTTTATTCTTTTTTATGGTGACTGTAGTGAAACAAAGTTCTTAATCTCTCGCGAGTATGTCCATTTTCTTTTTGGTCCAGAATTTAGTGAAAGTAAGTATAAGCATCCTATTTGGTCGAGCCCAAATCAGCCTTGCGCAGAGTTGGAACAACCAAAGAAAAGTTTGTACTTACTTTATCATTGAAAGGTTTAAACTTGGTTATGTTATGCCTGTTTTCTTTTTCTTGGTTCTGAAGTTAGGGTTAGTAAATATAAGCATCATTACAATGCTCACACTTGACAGCCTTGTGCCAAGTTAGAAAAACCAAAGAGAAGGCTAGACTTACTTCCTAGGTGGTTTTTGAAAACATGTGCAAGTGCCATGCATTGGAAAGTGAGAAGAGAGTTCAGTTGTCTATGGACCAGGGAAACTAACATTCCCCAGTGAGAATGTAATTACTATGTGATTCCACATCTTGGAGCAAAAAGGAAAAAGAAAGTGAGACAGAAAAATGTCTTTTGATAGACTTCAACAGCGCCACCTAACAACATTTTATGAAACCAAGTGGAGGGTAATCATGTTTCCAGTTCCTTTACTCTTAACATCATAGGAAAATGTAATTTTTTTCATTTTTTTTTTTTATTATTCCTTATTATTATTTTATTTATTGATTCCATTTTCCCACAGTAATGAGTATGGGTATGAATATAAAAGAATTACTTGTAAAATCTTTTTATGTCATTTTCAAAATACAGATCAACAACAAAAAGTGAAAGGTGGGGTTAAGACAAAAATGCAATTGATAAAAGAGTAAAATTATACCTGACATTTGTGGGTGATTGGTGCCAGATGTGCCTGGAATGTACTTCTTCTTTCAGTAAATGGTTCACCATGTGTGATAGGTGGACTGTCATAGTCTAAAAGAATGCCAACAAAGACACTTTGGTGAATATGCATTTGGTTGATAGAGGATTGATTGATTTGTTTGTTTAATGGCACATCAACACCTTATGGATCATTTAATGCTGAAATTTAATTTTCTTGGGAGATTGGAAGCAATAAAAATACGATATATGTTATTCTGCTTTTACAATTGAATACATGGTAGATGATACTCAGCTTTTGTGCATATACATGTTTGTGTGAACATAATTACTAAAGGCAGTGATTTGTGTTTTAGGTTGTAGTTTTGGAATACAGTTTGATTTCTTTAAAAAAATTTTAGGATATTATATGGATTAATGCCATGAAAAAGTTCTTCGTGTTGATTGTTTGATTTTGTTTAGAAACATATCAACCTCTATGGGTTATTTAATGCCGAAATCAAAATATCATGAGTGCAATTATATGCTTTTGACTACAGATAAAATGTATTGCTGGTCATTTTACTATAAATATGTATTGTTGGCCCTTTTTATATAAAAATGTATTGCTGGTATTTTTGCTATAAAAATGTATTTTTGTAATTTCATAGTGTTTCGTTTGGGCATTCAATACTTGCCCATAGTTGGGACCCTAACAGATGTTACCGCCCTGGATCAGGGTGAACCTGGGAACAACAGCAATTAAGGGGTGGTCCTCAAAACCTCCAATCTCCAGATCAGAGGCCTTGCTACCAAATGTAGTTTATCATCATACCCAGGAATACATTGATAGAGGAAGATTTCTATTTAAATTGAGAAGTCATTCAACAAAGATTAGAAATAGATAAATGGAAAGGATTTTTTTTATTTTTTTATTTTAAAGAAAAATATTACATTTTTTTTTCTTACCTTCATTTTTTTTTGGTTCAGGATCCAAAACTTCATCTGGATGTCTTGAATAAATTTCTGGTAGAAGGAAGTCTTCATCAGAATCATCATAATCAGAATCATCAATATCATCCATCAGTTCCATTGTTACATTTTTAAACCGATTTTCAACTTCTGCTGCATCTCCAATAAAAAAAAAGACTATACAAAAATAACTGTCATCACCAGAAAAGTGTTAAATTTAAGATATTAATTAGTATCATGAAATACACATTTATATATTAATATATCTTGTCAATGCACTTAATTTACTGGTAAAAATTAACAACACTCATTGAATATTATATACTGAAAATTTCAGATTAATAGCCATACTAAAAAAAAAAAATCTACTGTGTGATCTGTCGGTCAGATTTTGGAAAGCGTGTTTTGCCAAAAACTTCAGCATCCACTCTGCAAGCAGACCATGGCAAGCCAACATCCTACTATCTGGGGAGCTGCCTGGTTTAAGAGAGGTGGTATTTGAGTGATGGAATACAATGATCCCTTCTACCATCAAATGACAACCCATGGCATCCAACTCTACACCAGTTGAGCATTGACATATAACCCATAAAATTCTGCCTTCCATATTGTGTGCTCTCACCTGGTTGTGAGACTGGAGTGACCTCTTCAGGGGCAGGTCTAGGCAGTGGTATATGGAGGTTGTCTTCTGCACAGACCACATGGCTCCCCACTCTCAGCTGTACTGACAAGATCCAAAAGAATACAGGGCATTACATTTGGGGTTGGTTTAGCTGCAAGAGTTGCCAGAAGGTTATTAGTGTTGACAGCCAACTACATTCAGGGTTTCTCTTTGGGTTTCCTTCCAGAGCCTTTTCTGTACTTGGATATGGCTGCAAAACAGCAGAGTTTTGAAATCAGGGTTTTTCTTCGACTAAAATGGCTGTCTTCCCAGGCTCTATCTATCCAAAGCAACAGTTGGTTATGAGACACAGAAGTGTATATATATATATATATATATATATATATATATATATATATATATATATATATATATATTTAGTTAAATTCCCAGATCAATTCTGTGGACAAGACAGATTGGTATAAAATGATAATTAACATTACCAGAAAATTACATTAACCAATTACATTAACCAGAAAAAAAAGGCTTGAACATAAGCGTCTATCTTTTTAAATTTGGATTTTTAATGTAACTATAACAATAAAACATTTCGATTTCATTTTTTGCCTTGAAAAAAGTTGGAAGATGAAACATGTCAGCAAAATCTAAGATTTTTTTCCAATTGTCATTTTATACCATATATATGTGTATGTGTGTGTGTGTATATATATATATATATATATATATATATATATATATATATATATATATATATACAGGGTGTCCATAAAAGTTCGTGTGCACTTTTGTAAAAAAAAAAAAAAAAAAATTTTTTTTTAAATTATAACTTAAAAGTGCACACGAACTTTATGGACACCCTGTATATTACTAGCTGAATATCCAACATTTGAAGGAAACGGAAGCACTAATTTTGGTGACCATTTGATTAATCTTTATCACTCTGTATCTGACTTCAATTGCTGTACAAAAAGTTTATCCTGCCATTGAAGGTGAATATGATCCCTGAACAATAGGGTTTAAATTTAATAGTTGGCTTGAAGATGGACTTAGTTGTCAGACGGTATTTGAGACATTTTATAATGTCCCTACTACCACCCACTCAGCTATGACAATCTTTGGAAAATTATATGTTTTTTAAACAAAAACACAAGGAAGCAAGACAAATTACAAAAAAGTTCTACATAAATGAAGAAACATAAAGATCAAAAAGTTTGATAATTGTGGAAAAAAGTAATAGAAAGAAAAATATAATTTGGCAGTTAATCTCAAATAGTCAGAGATTATGAAGGCATTATTTATAACAGAAAATAAAAATGATTTATACTACTGTTTTGGCAGAGTATTAACATCTAAACTATCAATTGATAAAAAAATGAACAAAAGTAGAAAGTGTAAAGTTGATAAATATAACTTTAGGTAAGCAAAAACAGAAAGTAAAAATAAGACAAACGATCTTCAGGTTAGCTGTACAAAAAAACAAATACAAAAAAATGGTAAATCTGTCATATAGGAAGAAAATGAGTAACTACCAACACTAAAGTTTGAGCATGACCATGGACTTATGAGTATCTTTTCTAACAGGTGTATAAATAGTGGTGTCAGGCTACTGAGTGCAGTGACTATTGAGTGGAACTATCCAGTTGAATTAGTGTGAATTATTGTGCATCGATGATTTTGATTTAGGATTTACCGGATGTTAAGCCGAACCATGCTACTAATAAGTTATTCACTGAAATAGTTAATTATCTTTAGTTGACTTTTACTTCTTTGTTCTTGTTAAGTATTTATTTGCAGTTGTAATTAAACACTGTTTTATCTTAACATTGAAGTCTTCAGTTATACTTAATTATAAATGGCCACTGTATGTCACAAAAAAATCAATATAATCAATACAAATACATATAATAATCAATATATTATGAATGAAATAAAAGAAATAAGAATTGCAAATTATATTAAATTATTATGAGCAATATTTAGGGTTTTTTTTTCAATTAAACTTAAAATCAATTATTTTGGTAAGCTTTGAAAAAAACTTGTCATCTCTCCTAGAGTTCAGAAAACTATATATATATATAGGTAAAAATCCATGGGTAAGTAATCCAATTAGATCCTAATAATATAAAATATTAAAATTGATCCACAAAAGTATATATATATTTATTATAAAGCATATGAATTACATAAAAATTAAAAACTCAATTGTACCCCATTTTGATGGCCATTTCATACCCCCACCCCACCTGGGATAATCTCCCTGGGGCTTGTCAATGCTAAAATGTTTGTTAAAAAAAATCTTTCTTTTAGAGTTTGATTTTTATGTAATTCATATATATGTGTGTGTGGGGGAGGTAATGGGTAGGGGCCCAGAATGAGAAATCAGAGAGCTGAGTTTGAATTCTTGTCAAATACCCTTCAACAAACTATGACTTTATCTCTTCACCCACCAGCTATGGGTTAAATAGTAGGATAGACTGATATTTTTAGTTTACAACAAGGATAACCAGGTTTTCTGTATTCAGTTCTTCTGAAAAGTATGGATAGTCCTACACAAGCCTTTACCACTATAATCAAATCATTTGTGTGGGTAGTATGATTGTTAAGTTCTAGGTGTGATGGGAGGGCCCATCATATAAATATATATATATATATATATATATATATATAATTTCAACCCAAAGAAGGCAATAAAGCCACTAAGATGCAAGCAATTACTAAGTATGGAAAAATACAAGAAAAAGAAAAACATTATTATTAAGGAGAGAGAAAAATAACAGAAAAAGAAACCAGGGAGAGTTACACAAGCAAGAAGTGCAACAGAAGAAACTGCTAGCATAGAACTTACAGTTACATCTAACCATTTCATCTGTAAAGTGATAAGACCTAACCGACACTCTAGTACTGCATTGTAAATTTGTAAAGTCAAGGTACTAAAGAAGAAATCTCATCAGAACAATTACCATGAAAATATTTAGAGAAAAGTCAGTGGGAAAGTGACTGAAGCTGAAATGCCAGGTCAGGACCAATAACATTGAAGATTCTTCTTTGGTTTTTATTCAAGAGTCTCTAAATACACAGCAGAAGCAGCAGACCAAATGTGACAACAATCTTCAATGCAACCAAATGGTAGACAGATAGATCCTAATGAGAAAAAATTATCAAGCACAACACAGTGAAACAACTATCTTAGCAACAGGCCTTGTAATTGATTCAATATAATTTTTCCACTCCATGTCAGTAGAAAACGTTAACCTGAGAAGGTACAATGAGTCATTCTCCTGGAGGTCAGCATCAGCCATACTGATGGAAGTCAAAAAAGCTTCTCTAAGATTAATAAAAGAGTGCAGTTTCATTTTGGAGGTGTTAAAATTAATAACAAATTGTAGGTTATTTTTTATATCAGCTGCCAATTTGACTTTATTGAATTGATCAGACTTACCATAAAAATGGTAAATAGTTGTGTCATGAGCTGAGATACTGAGTTGAGAACTGATGACATCAGGAAGATCAAAGATGAAACTTAAGAACAACAGAGATCCAAATATACAGCCCTAGGTGACACCCACATTAATATGAACAGATCTAGAATAGTAACCATTCAAGACAACTTTCATTTTGTAATTTGAAAAGAAAGATTGAATCAGATCAAAAATTAGTCCAGAAATACCATAATACCTTTCAATTTGTGAAGGAGACCAGCATGTAAAACTCTGTTAAATGTATTTGCGATATCCAAAGGCTGAGCTTCATCATTCTTATCTAAAGCTTGATAGACTGTCAGCAATAATCGTTAACACATCAGCAGTTGACCTAGAGAAGCAAAAGCCATGTTGCTTGTCTGAAAAATGTCACATGAGGTGAGATACTTAACCAAGGAAAGCAAGAAGCAGAAAAGCATTTATTGTAGAGTTTAGAGAGCCAGTTCAGGAGCACATTTCTTAAGGACTATTGCAAGGTCCCTCTCTCTCTCACTATATATATATGTGTGTGTGTGTGTGAATGAAGAGATAACTAACTTCTGCTAGAAAAATATAATATATATATATATATATATATATATATATATATATATATATATGGGAAAACAATGGTTAATTTTTTTTCCCTAATATATATATATATATATATAACTTTAAAGACAGTGGCTCCTACTGCTATTAAGCATTACTCTTCAAGTATGAATTGAGTTCTCCGAGTCGTTGCCCTATTTCGTATAGAAAAAAAAAAACATTAAAATTCCCTTCCTTTCTGCTGGGTGACAATGGCCTAGGGGTAAGATATCTGTCTGATGTCAAATCAGTCGGGTTTCGATCCCAGCTTGAAGCAATCAGATATCTAGCCACACTGTGGAGCTGTATGGAGTGAAACAGTCTGTTTGTGGATAACAGACTATATATATATATATATATATATAGGCAACAGTCTGTTTCATGCTAGATGCAATCATCAGGCCACGATTGTGTCTAGCATGAAACAGACTGTCACCTCTAAGTGTTGGCTTCTATGTTCACTTTTATATTTACACACACTCTATCTCTGATATTAAGCACTTTATCCCATAAATATAGCACACCTTAAGACTATATTTCTTTATATATATATATGTGTGTGTGTGTGTGTCTAAAGATTCACTAAAAAAATGAGTATACATAATGAAAAATGCCAAAAATTTTATAGAAATTATCAAAATTTTAATGTTCTTATAAAGAGGAAAGACCAAATAATTTTTTTATTATTAAATTATATTTTTTTAATCCTTTCTAGAAACTACAAAATTTTGGTTAAATTTCTTTTTCTTTTTTTTTTTTGCATCAACAGGAGATCATAAATTAGTATAGGAAATTTTAGCATCTTTTTACAGTGAAAAACACATTGTTTTGGAAATTCTTGAAAAAATCAAATATTTTTTGGATTTCAATCAAATTTTCAGGACTTATTCTCAAATGTATGAAATTATTTTTGAAATATTTCTTTTTTAGAAAATCTTGGTAAAAATATTTTTTTTAAATCTGTTACTCCCCACCACTTATTTGATTTTATGAAATTTTGACAAATTCATTTTTGTGTGGATTATTGTTTATATTAGTTATGAACAGAAGTCTTTGAAGAATTTAAATCATCAATTTTATTTTTTGTAAAACAGGACCACCAGTTACCAAAAATCTACTCTGAATCATAAAATTAAAAAATGAAGTAAAACTAAGACATTATTTAATAAGAAAAGCTTTTAATTGCTTTTATGAATCAAATATATTATGGGTATTATTTTCCTAAGAAATTTTTTTTCAACGAATAATGAATTTTTACAAGAATTATTTTCATTTTTTTTTAAATTTTAATTAGAATAATTTATAAAGTTTAAATCTTAAAATTCTGCATTAATTTGTAATAGGTGATATTGTTATTAAGTAAAAAATATAGTTACTAATCATAAATGGAAAAGCTTACAGTGAGCTCCCAGTATTTTAAAAAGAATTTTGAATTTTTTGTATGTGTATATAAACTTGTTGATTTTTATAAATATGGATGTCCATATACAGACAATAATCTTATCAGAAAATAAGAGCTATAGTAAATTTAAAGCCAAAGTACCAACAATTCAATAAAACATTAGATTACTTAGAATATTTCCCTAGATTTTTAAGATTACTTTAATTAAAAAAAGTTATATAAGAATTTTTACAGATATGTCCCAGTAGAAAAAAATACTGAAACATCAGACTGTCAATAAAGCTGTCAACACCTCATAAAAGTACACAACTTTGTGTTAAAAATGATTTCCTAAAATACTTTAAACTCTAATTAGTTTAGTCATTAATATTTGTTTAAAGTCAGATTGATTAAACTTTAAATTAGCTAATCTTCCTCAAAATAAATTTCAGAAAAGTATATGTTATGACTAAAATAAGAAAGATTTTTAATTTTTAAAAGTTCATTTTAAATCTTAGGTATCACTTTTCTTTGAAGGTGTACATTATATATATATATATAAATTAGTAATTTTATATATATATATATATATATATATATATATATAAATTAGTAATTTTATATATATATATATATATATATATATATAATAAACTTTTTTCTCTTAAGCTATTTTAATAGTTATATAACATCTGCAGTTTAGAAGTTATGTTGCAGTTATTGGCATTGAACATAAGATCTGAAAAGTTCTAAGCAAGACTGTCTTCTTGGCAATACACCTCTTTGGAAAGACATGAATCCACTTCCCCTTGTGTTCATTGCCATTAACAAATATCTTGACAAGATCATGCCACAGTGGTTAACAGAGAGAAGAGAGAGTAAGTGAATACGTGAGTAAACCACTTTTCCTACAGGGGATTAATATGCTTAGGTAATGGCAGTAAAAAAAAAAATAAAATAAAAAACATGTTACTCCTATTGTCATCCTTGAAATGAAAACAATTCAGAAGAAACCTCCTTGAATTTCTCCAGCAAAACAAATACTTACCTTGATTGTCCTCATCTGCTTTTTGCACAAGCAGATTTCTAATCTCTTCTACCCACTGATAGATAATATTTTCTCCAAGGTTCTCTCTGAAATAAAAAAAAAAATGAAAATATCTGTCTATAATGAGGTGAGATGAGGTATTGTAACTATTTATACTATTTACATCATTTGGTACTGTTGTCCTCATCTTTATTGCCATGTTCACAACATTTCGGCTATTGTACGGTTCGACCTTCTTCAGTATCTGTCTATTATTTCTGAAATGAGGTATTGTAACTATTTACACTATATACATCGTTGGGTACAGTTGTCCTCATCTTTATTGCCATATTCACAGTTCAGCCGTTGTACACTCTGACCTTCTTCAGGATCTGTCTATATTTCTGAAATGTGGTATTGTAACTATTTACAATATTTACATCATTTGGTACTGTTGTCTTCATCTTTATTACCATATTCACAACATTTCGGCCGTTGTATGCACCAACTGTCCTTAGGCCTAGTGGATAAAGTGTTGGTTGAGTATTTATCATTTCACCCATGGGAAACGAATATGGCACAAGGCCGGTTTTATTGTGGGTTTCTCCGAGCCCGTAGGCTCGGCCAAAAAAATAGCCTTTGAAGCCGATTAGACGGGTTCAGACCCTGTCTACCTCCCCCGACGAAACCTTGCCCTTCGCAAAGCCTCGTTCAGGTTCCTCTCTGCTAACACAGAGATTTACCTTGAAAAGCGTCGCAGATCAAAGACATGAGCGCCACTGAAAAAGTGTTGGTTGGGTAATCCAAAAAGTGACTTGACCCAAAGAGTTGTGGGTTCAATACCTGGCCACAGTAGAGAGAACAAAAACTTGGAGAGTTGAGTTACTGAAGGGAGTTAACTGAAACTGAGATATCCAAATAAGGCATGGCATGTGGAATTAGAACAATCTACCCTCGTGAACTAAATAAAGGGTTTGGTTCAAAATTCCATTGTATATCACCCAAAGAAGGCTAGAGCATACAATATCCAAAGCATTGTGAATATGGCAATAAAGATGAAGAAAATTTCCTATAATTCTATACCTTGTATCTATGTTATCTTAATCTAGACTCTCCATTTGACTATAGAGCTACAGCCTCATCATATTAAGTGTTGTTTTTGTAGCAAGTACACTGCAGGCCCAAAGTTTGGAGCCACACTCTAGATTATGAAGAATCATCTAAAAATTGAAGGTTTCATGCCTTTTTGAAAATTTACTAGATCACTTTGGGCAAGAGTAACTTTCTCTTTCTGATAGGTTTTAACATATATTCAACAATAATAAATAGTTTTAACCTGTGAAAATTTTATGGTTTTCCTATTTTAATATTCTGATTAATTTTAATTCTTAAGTTAATAATTTAGTAAGCTCAAGGTGAGTTCTACAACAATAGTATATCTGTAGAAATTCCCCTCTCGTATTGTTAAATTGAGCTTAACAACTTTAAAATATTGCTATAACATAAATATGAATGTTGATCTTTATTTTAAGAAGTGGATACAAATGAAAAGATTGGAAATTGACTACATTTTACATTTCACTGACACAGCTGTTAAAAATCTTCTATCTTCCTTCCTTTCTTTCATTCATCAAGTAATGTCTTTTCTCATCTTTCTATGTGATCAAAATAGTCCATTATTTATGAGGTATTCGCAGGCCATAACGATTGTGCTAACTAATGAAAGGAGGGGCAAGTACAATTATAATAGGCTAATAATTAAATCAACCTCTTGCTGCATTAAGTTTCTTTAAAATTTTAAATCTTTTTGCTTAATATAATTTGCTGGCTAATAGTAATCTTCAAGCAGGGAGATTTTAAATTTTAGGTAACCTCCCCTCTAAAATATTGGATGCCATGCACTAATGAGTTAAGTAGTTTCAGCATCCTAGCTTAGTAAGAGTTAATTAAACCAAAGAAGGTAAAAAACTTACTAATAAATCCAGAGAGTTTCCTCAAACTTTTGGTCTACAGTGTAAGTTTTTATTTCCTTGCCAAACTGTGTTTGAATTCAGTGTTGCCCATCTCCTAGACTGGCTGTCAACTGAGGCTAAGGAGCCCAGTCTAATCTGCTATTACCCCCTATCAGGGGAAAGAAAAAATAGATCCGTACCTTTCCAAGGGTGTTTGTGCAAAAGTGAATGCAACAGCCTCTGCTGGAATTTGAACTTGGCATGTCAATACAAATTTCCACACAATTAACTGCTATAGTTACACTGACATCTACAATTCAATACTTTAGTTAGAATTCAAATAAATTGAGAAGTATATTCTTCTTCTTTTATGTACATGCCCTTTTAGGATGTGAGAAATCATGGCTCTCCACAACTTCCTGTCTTTTGTGAAACTAACTTAACCATTTATCAACTCTCTTTGATCTTGTTCTGCCAGCCATTCATACAGACTCATTAATTAGGCAACTTGCTGTTTCCCCCCTACTGTACATTGTCTTTTGAATGTTAAATTATTCAAGCCTTCTTTCCTCATATGTCCCAGAAATTTCAGCTGTCTTTTTCTGATTGTAATCATCAATTTCCTTGTAGTTATTATTTTCTTTAAAACTTCTTTGTTATACAAGTGCATGAGTTGACTTCTTAAACAAAATATTTTTTTCATGTGTCATATCAGTCTATTTAGACTGGTCATTGCCAATTGACAACACATGAATGAAGAAGTTTGCTTTTAGACTGGTCATTGCCAATTGACAACACATGAATGAAGAAGTTTGCTTTTAGACTGGTCATTGCCAATTGACAACACATGAATGAAGAAGTTTGCTTTTAGACTGGTCATTGCCAATTGACAACACATGAATGAAGAAGTTTGCTTTTAGACTGGTCATTGCCAATTGACAACACATGAATGAAGAAGTTTGCTTTTAGACTGGTCATTGCCAATTGACAACACATGAATGAAGAAGTTTGCTTTTAGACTGGTCATTGCCAATTGACAACACATGAATGAAGAAGTTTGCTTTTAGACTGGTCATTGCCAATTGACAACACATGAATGAAGAAGTTTGCTTTTAGACTGGTCATTGCCAATTGACAACACATGAATGAAGAAGTTTGCTTGCTGACAAAGCCAGATCACCACAAAGTATAATAGCCACATTGATATTTTTAAAAAAAGTATTTCAATATGGAAAAGATGACAAGTCTATATAACAAACACCTTGAAAAGATGACAAGTGTACATAACAAAGACCATGAAATTGATTTGTATATTACAGCTTATTTTGCAGGTTATTTAAAGCCAGAAAATATTTTTAGATTGTAAAAGTTTTTTGTAGATAATAATGATTTACTGATACTAATTAACCCATAGCTGTGGGGAGAAGAGGTGGATTCATACCTTTCCCAGAGGTATTTGCATGTAAGTGAATATAATGAACCCTACTGGAATTAGAACTTGGCTCTCCAACCTCCAATTCTAAGCAGTAATCCATTACACCTCCCACATATCCAAGCTTACAGCACCTGGTATTCCCAAGCAGTCACTCATTTAAGTACTGATCAGGATCAACATTGCTTAATTTTGATGATCATATGAGAACCAGTCTTTCAATGTGCTATGGCCATAAGCCCAAAGACCTCGAAAAGAGCCACAAGAATTAGATGACAAGTCTACATAACAAAAACCTTGAAGACCACAAGAATGGTTGAAAGGGCTTGATCACTAATATTTGGACAATATCATTTCTTCTGTATTCCAAGTGTAAAGAGGAAGTTCCACTCAGACAAGTTTTCTCCAAGAACTGCCACACTGTGGAACAGATTTCAATGTTAGTTTCATTGAACTCTGAAATCTTAACCTCTTCAAGTCATTATTCTCCATATTCTCATAATCTTATTCTTTATTTCACATTCATATCACATACCTTATTCAAGAGCCCACTACATTGAGTAGCTCTTAAGCCTTGTATCGGGCAAATCTTAATAACAAAAAAAATCTATACTCATTGGACGTAAACATATACTCTCTTATACACAAACAAGTTAACTAGAAAATTAAAAAAACAATTTTTTTCTGTCATGTTTAAGGAGATACAGTGGTATGTTGACTTATGATAGTCCCCACTAATGAGTTTTATGATAGTCCCCACTAATGAGTTTTATGATAGTCCCCACTAATGAGTTTTATGATAGTCCCCACTAATGAGTTTTTCAAGATACAAACTGTCTCTCAGACAATTTTTTGCTTTCAGTTGAGAGCCAAAATTTGGGTTATGAGCCAGCTTCAGATACCTCACCACTACTTGGCGCTGCAAATGCCACAATGAAATTCTGCAACATCTGCCCAGCATCCCATGTCTCATTCGTTCAATTTAAGTGGTTAGCTCACAGCAGAAGCATCAGTGTTGTGTTTGCATTTATTTTGCAAAACTTTGTTTTTCCAACCATGAGTCCAAAGAAAGTGACTGTGATGGACAATGCTGAGAAAAAGTTATGATGCACATTGAATTAAAGAAAGAAATTGTCGATAAACATGATCAAAGTGTGTGTGTAATCAATTTGGTGAAGCAGTATGAGCATTTCTACGATCTGCACCATACTGAAGCAGAAGAAGTCGATAAAGGCTATAATGCCAGCAAAGAGTGTTAAAATAATTTCTAAACAGCAGACATCTATCCATGAGTATGGAGAAACTACTGATGGTGTGGCTGATGGAGAAGTAGTTTGCAGAAGATACCATGATGGAGGCTATAATCTGTGAGAAGGCACAAGCTATTTGCACTGATTTGCTACAACAGACCCCAGGCACTTCAACAGATGAGGCATCAGGCAAGCCATTTAAAGCCAGTTGTGGCTGGTTCGAGAATTTTAAAAAGAAGACTGGCATTCACTCCATTGTCAGGTATGGTGAGGCAGCGAGTGCAAATATGAAGGCAGCTAAGGATTACCTCAAAATTTTGGCTGGAATTATAGCAGCCAAAGGATACACCCCACACCAAGTCTTCAACTGTGATGAAACAGGAAAGATGATGCCAAGGAGAACTTATATAACAGCAGAGAAGAGGATGCCAGGCCACAAACCCATGAAGAATAGGCTAACCCTCACATTGTGCACCAATGCAAGTGACAACTGAAAGATTAAGCTGCTGCTTGTTTATCATTCGGAAAACCCCAAAGCCTTTAAGTCACAAAAGATTCTGAAAGAATGACTGCAGGTTATGTAGAGGGCAAACTTGAGGACATGGGTCACCAGGCAGTTCTTTGTGGGGTGGGTGAATTTGGACTTTGGTCTTAATGTTAAGAAATATCTCCAGGTAAATAACCTGCCCCTGCAAGCCCTTCTTGTCCTGGACAATGCACCTGCTCACCCACCTAACCTCAAAGAGTTCAAGTTTATAAACGTTCTCTACCTTTCACCCAACACCAACCCTATCCTGCAGCCCATGGACCAGCAGGTGATTTCTAATATCAAGAAGCTCTTCACCAAGCACCTGTTCTACTGCTGCTGCTTTGAGGTGATGGTGAGCACAAACTTCACCCTTCGAGAGTTTCAGAAGGATCACTATAATATTGTGATATGCCTCTGAATTATCAATATGGCCTGGCAGAGTGTTACAAAGAGGACCTTGACCTCTGCATGGAAGAAGACGTGGCCTGAGGTTGTGTCTGAAATGGACTTTGAAAGACTCAAACCCGAAGCAGCAGTGGTGGAGGAGATTGTAGTGGGACTGGACATGGATGAAGGTGATATCAGAGTTCATCAAGGAACACTCTGAGGAACTGACAACAGAGAAGCTACAGACACAGCAGCAACATGGTGGTTTTGCAGAAAATAGGTGATGTGGAGGAGGTTATCTCTATAAGTGAGATGAAGGAAATGTTGAGAATGTGGGGGGGAACTTTCAGACTTTATTCAAAAGAAACACCGCAAAAAAGTTGCAACTGAGCATATGACGGCACTATTTAATGACACTTGCTTAACTCATTTGAGAAATATTCTTAAAGGGAGGATCAAACAGACATCATTGACAGACAGGTTTTTATTGAAAATCCCTACAGATGAAAATGAGAAAAGCATGGTGAAAAGGGCAAAAATCAGCAGATAACATTCAGTTATTCTGTTCGGCCTTTCTCCTCCACCTTCATCAGCATCTTCAAGTCATCTGATCTCCAAGTTAAATGCTGTACATTATACTTAATAAAACCAGTTTATTGCAGTACATTCTATTGTACTGTGTTTTTGTACAATATTTATTATTCATAAGTACATTGGTGCCACTTTAGCGTGTGTCCTACCAATCAGTTTCTTCTTTAGTGTGTATTCTACTAACACATCTGTATCCTACATTATTAAGGCATTGTCCCAACTTTTTTCTCAATATGTTAAAAGACATTCAGAATGTTTTTATTTAAAGGATTTAAATATCTTGTTTTATATTTTAGTCAAATTTCTTATTTTATAATTTTTTTATTTTATGATACAACAATAAATGGCATCCCTCCTTCTATTTTTGTTTTCCTCCTTACGTTAATGTAGGATAAAAATTTGGTGGTAGGATACACGCTAAATTGGCACCAGTATATTTTTCTTATTTAAAAACATGTAACAAAAAAAATTGCAGTATTTTTGGGGGTCCAGATCGGGTTGACATTTCAATTCATTTCATGGAACAAATTAAACTCATATGTCAAGGCACCACTATATATGAAAAAGATGAATTTCGTTTTATAACTACATACATGTAAATTTCATCAAGTTTAGCCTCCAGTTGGCTCCTCTCGTCTCCTCTCAGCCATGGACAGCTATAAAAATAAGATATTGCAGCAGAAAAATAAAATATTTTATCAAATTAAACAGTTGAAAAAATTTTTTTTCTTTGTTGTTTAAAAATTTTGTTTTAATAAATAGAAAAAAGAAATTGTGAATTTTAGCTTCATAAGAAACCAGCCCCAAACTGATCAATCATTAAAAAACAATTTTTCAGTTCTTTTTTGTTATATTGTCATGGTTAAAATCTTAATATGATGTTATTGATATGGGTTATTGATTATTTAATAAAAAGACAATAATATCTCACTTTTTACTCATTTTTCAAAAGAACAAACATAAACTATGGAAAACTGGACATGATGTCATATAATAGCCACTTTTTCTGTAAATATTAGACTTTCATAAATTTATAATAAGTGATAGAAAACAAAAGTTATTTTGAACTGGGCCAAATACAAAGTGACAATAAACATCCAACAATGTTTTATTTAATATTCCCTGTTAAAAATAGAGGAGGGGGATTTATATACCATAAAATACAGATTAGGTTGGGTTGGTTAATTTGGATTATTTAATGTTGAATCACAATCACAAGTTCTGTAACTTGTTTGAGTCGTAGGGGCACCACATGTACTGCGGCCACAGTAGAAGTAGTGTGTCTTCGGTAGGATAGCCTGACAGAACCCGACCTTCTCCAGGCTAGTTTGAATTCAGAGTTTTTCCTTCTCCTACACTGGTTGCCACCCAAAGCTATAGAACCCAGTCTGTGCTGAAATTTTCCCATAATTTGAGGGTGGGGAGATGGATTTATATCTTTCCCAAGGGTATTAGCATGGCAAAGGATAGCTGAAAAAATGTGTTTGGGTTGGATAACAGGTTGGGTCATCATCATTTATAAAATATATTAGGTTTTGTCTAGAAGGTGAAATATGCTAATATTATGTTCTATAAAAGCAAAATAAGGTGCGTATAAGTAATATTATTCAGCAAATATTTGCTGATTTTAAGTTAAATCAAGTACATGACTTACGTGAGTTGGTATTGGGGAGGTGCTGTAGTTGGATATTCTTCTGGCATGTGTACCTAAAGAAAAAAAAGTTCAAATTAAAAATATGAGGTAAGTTAAAAATTATCTGCACTTTCACCATAATAATATTGGTTCTCTGTGTCATGCCAGAAAGTTTTTCTCCTCTGAATCCATCCTTCAAATCTATAAATCAATCATCCAGCCTTGCATGGAATATTGCTGTTATACATGGTCTGGTGCCCCCGCTGTACGTCTTGAGGTCCTCAACAAAATCCAGAGACAAATATGCAATGTGGCATCTCATCTACAGTCGCTTTCTCCCAGACATGCCTTGGCTTTCCTCTGTCTCTTCTAGAAATATTTTCACAGCAACTGTCCCGATGAGCTACTTTCGCTGGCTCCCAGACTGCATGAATTTAAGCAAGCTACCAGGTTGGCATCTCAGTCTCACCCTTTTACTGTCAAAACAGTTAAATGTAACCATCTCTTCTACTCAAACAGCTTCTTCTTCCACACTTCTTATCTGTTGTACTCCCTTTCTCTTGCTTACCTAATAACTATAATTTTCAAATATTCAAGTGTAATGTTAATCGACATCTGATACCTTGATCTTGTTCCTCGTCCTTCTCTCTATCCTTTCCTCAAACACGTCTCTTTACTCTTGTTCTCAATCCTCTGTAACCACTTGCATGCTAGTAGCACTCCCGCCTTGCTTGGGGTGAATTGCTTAAAAAAAAATATCTTTAGGTTTGTTACATTGCCTTCTACTAATATGTGCTTATAGTTGGTACTATTGTGGTCATGCAATCAAAGTTTGAGCTTGCTCATGCCAGGTTTTCTTGCTGCTGTTAACAAAACAATACCTCCTCATTTCACTTAAAGCAGAGAATCATGAGATCTTAATAACTGTAGTCACTACATAAACCAGTTAGTTAAGTGCCATACATGGGTGATCATTTCTATTTCGATTCATGACTGACTAGGCAGAAGAATTTCTGGCAGCAGATTGCCATTACTTTCTGCAGTAGACTGGTTGCCAAACAAGGTTATAGGACCCTGTCTGTCCTACTATTCAACCCATAGTTAGGGAGGAGAAGAGATGATTGGCTATTTTTGTTTAGCTTCATATCAACCTCTATGGGTTGTTTATTGCTGAAATCTAAATATTTTGCATTCAATTTTATTTATTTTGGAGATAATAATGGTTTTAGTGATACAAGTCTTACTAATTAACCCATATTTGGCGAGGGGGAAAAGGTAGATTCATACATTTCCCAAGGGTATTTGAGTGTAAATGAATGTAATGAACCCTCATTTTGAGCCATTATCCATTACACCACCAGCACATTCCACTTTTTAGTACTTCAGTCAGTTATGTGCCATGCGTGATACATGCTTAGGCAATCACATATTTTTTGATACATGACTGACGAGACAGATTTTTTCCCACAGTAGGTTGCCATTTCTTTCTGTGGTAGACCACTTGCCATCCAAGGCTATAGAACCCTGTCTGTCCTGCTATTTACCCATAGCTCAGAGGAGAAGAATAGGATTCATACCTTTCCCAAGGATATTAGCACATAAGTGAATGTAATGGATTTGACTGGAATTTGAACTCTGCTCTCTGATTCCTCAATCGAAGCCACTAAATAAACAATCTACATTACTTTCTATATTATGTGGAGATAAAGGCAAGTGCCATGAAGTCTCACCTGTAGAAAATTCATGATAGTACCTCTTTATTATACTTAAACAAAAAAGATAATACAATCTAGACATCTGCACTTACAACCTAAGCATGCATCATATTTTAAAAATATTATTATATCCCAACATATGTGCAAATATGAAGTACATATAGACTCACCTGTAAACAAATTTTCCACTTTGGTTTCACCTGGCCATCTGTTACCTGGATACAGTAAACATGTGAGACTGCATCCACAACACACCATTCATCTGCATAAATTGCTGCCAATGCTTCCACCTCATCAGCCTGTAAGATTGTAACAAACATATGCAAAAGAACTATTCTTTATAAACACTGACACTTTTTTTTTTTTACAAATATTTCATATATCTTCAAAAAGATAAATTTCTTTTGAAAGATTCAACAATTCCTTTTAAGGTTACAGAAAACAAGAAATTAAGAATGACACAGAATGGTAAATATCAAAACTTCAAATTATTTCTGATTAGTCCTATCATTTAAGATAGGAACAATAAGTTGTGACTGAAAAGTAATTGGAAATTGAAAAGTATTTTCCCATCTAAAGAAAGGTTATTTCATGATATAATCGAATATGCATACACCTGTGTTCCCCCTCACTGGAATATGATTGGCTGGTGTCCGTCATAAATATCAACGGATGTGTAGGAGAGTAAAGAGCCTTAGTCTGAGAGCTAAGTCTATAACGACGCCCATTGGACTATGCCATTGATCTACACTTTTTACTTGCAACTACGATGTGTACCAGTCGATTACTGCTACCGTATTCTACTTGGTTATAGTAGCCAAAACCACTTAGCTACTTCGTTCAAATAGATCCCTTTCCGGGATGTATGCATATTCCATTATATCATTTCAAGAGTTGTGTATATATATATATATATATATATATATATATATATATATATATATATATATAAGTATAGTAATTTAGAAATCAGCCAATTCTGCTACCTTGGTTTTAACCTTTTGGTATCTTCAGGTGATTTCGGTCAATTGATATCCTAACGCTTTATTTTTTAAAAATAAAAAATTTATGAACACTATATTTTTAAAAAATAAATGAATAAGTGCATGATGTGAGATGTGGTAGAAGGCAAGGAGGACGAAGAGGGGAAAATCAAGTGTATTCAAAATGTATTGGTGGGGGATTAACTGAAATATATATATGCTCTGTTTATGAATTCAAAAGGAACTTTTTAGTATGTATACATCGGGTCATAACTTCTGATCTCTGACCCATTGTATAAAGCACATGCTGAAAGAAACATTAGTCGGTGACCTCAAACAAATTTTCCCCAACAACAAAGATGGTCAATGATTCTTCACTAACAATAAAAGTCTTTTCTCAACCACAAATTTCCTTCTATGGATCAACGACCCAAAGACTGGTTTGACAACTGGAAGTGGGTTAGCTTCCTTGACTAACAATGGTTTTATTATGTACCTCTATGAACCAGTGTTTCTGAATTCTGACAAAACTTTCAATGTTTTGAAAATCATGTATATTCAATACATAAAACGTTGATGAACAGTTTTGAAATACTAATAGGAAACTTTGCTTAAAGAAAAAACGATTTCCAAACATCTACTTAATTTCTTAAGTAAAGAAATCGGGAAGACAAGCCAAGTGACTGTAACAACATCGCATATACACAGAACTTTGTTGACCTCTAATCGGGCCTGCCTCACCCTGGGTTGCCTGAAGGAAGTAGAAGCGACTCCTGCCTAAATAGTGAAGCAGTCCTCATTCCTGTTTTGTTTGTTTTGCTTTTTTTATGATGTCAATGAATACTTGTTGCACCTTTTGTAATATCAATGAATACTCGTTGTCACTTTCATAATGCTCATTGTAGTAGAGACTTTGTAATTGCAGATACAACTATAGTAATGCCACTGAACAATACTGGTGTTAAACGCCTTTGAATAACACTCAAACTAATAGTACTTGCTCGATAATACTCCCTCAAATAGTAACCACTGAATAGTGATCAGTATACAGAATAGCGATCCGTATAATAATAGAGGATAGTGTAGAAATAGTTATCTGTATAATAGAGGATAGAATAGAAATGGTGATCAATTAGATGCCACACTAATTCCCATATATACATTTCCTTTGCCATCATGTGATCTACTTATCCAAAATAGGATTGTCTGTGTTTGCTCTCTGGTGATCTGTGCAATGACACTTTATTCCTATAAGACACCTTTTCATCTCTTCCTCCTTGGAAAGACAGATATTTCCTTTCCTTCTCTTCTCAGCTTACCCTCTCTTTCAGGAAGATGCAGTAATACTGCTTTTTCTTTCTTTTTCTCTGCCGTTGTTCCAGATTGGCGATTGAGCAATCCTGTCTTTCTATCAAGCAACCCAGTCCTTTGCTTTGTTTAAATTTGTTCTTGTTGCTTTGTTAATTTATTCATTGTTTTTAAATGTTAATTCTTTTAATATTTGTAGAAACACCATTATGATGGTTAATACTATCATGTTTGGTTACTTAGCAACCACACTACATTTTTGGTGCTCTTTTTCATCAGCACATCACCATATTGAATTCTACTTAGTAACACGGCACTTTGATTTGGTTTCCAACCAATTTCTGGATTTATTTAATGGCATGCCTTGTTCAGCATCTTCTTCATTCAGCATGTCACCATTTTGGGATTTTTACTTACCAGTCCCAAATCACTTTATTCAAGTGATTTCATTAGAGTTTATGAAGTGAGATTTGTCATTCACCAACACATTATCAATATCAATGTTGACGAGTTTCAACCACAAACTTTTCCTTTCATCAAGGACACTATATCAAACATGAATATTTCCAAAAACTTACCACTTGTATGTGGTTACTTTGGTCCTTGTCAGCACTATTAAATTAACCATATTTTCATATCCACACATTCACACTTTGGAACAATTTTTATGTGTTTTAATATTTCATCACGTACCAGGTGGTGGCAACTTTCAGTTCTTACAAATCAACAATTGTACATATTGTAAAGTGTTGTTGGTTGTTTGTCAATAGTAAAATTTTGGCCTTTTAATTAAGAACTCTGCCTTTGTTATAAGTCATTTTTTGGTGTCAGTATCTTTAATTGTATTTTTATATTTTGCTTACATGGTGACCCCTCCATGGGCCGCTTCAACTTTAAAAGTGAATCAACTAAAGACTATTTTTACTTCTTTTTGACTATTTTGAATTCATGTACATATGTTTTTAAATACAAATGATTTATTTAACAGGTATACTCATGTTTTCTTTATTTTCATTATTGTTTGGAATTCAGACATTTGGATATTTAATATAAAAATACCTGAACGACTGAATTTTCTACATCATGGATGGAATATATAACAAGGAAGTTTCAAGGAAAATGGAAATAAAAATAACACTTATATTTTGAATCATAAAGAAAGAGGCAGTTGCGATTTATGGGACACAATAAGGAAAGAGGGCTTGGAGAATGTGACCCTCACAGGACATAATGAAGGCAAGAGAACGAAAAAAAAGCTGTCTAATAAATTTGTAGATGGCAGAAACATAGTGGAATAAAGACAAACATTAGTAACATTATATGAAGGACAGGATAGAAATTGGTGACGATCCATGATCGCCCACGTCCTAAATGTACACGGTACATAAACGATGGTTAATAATTTATTTTTTATCTACTCAGTTTTCCTTTAATTTTAGAAAGAATGTATTGTACACTTCCAATGATGAAACCAGTGACTTTATTTTTTTTGGTGGGTAGTTTAAAGTATGTGTACTTTTCCAGCAAATATTTTTTTATGGATGTGTGTTTTCAGAAAATAATTGATATCTTTATATCATAAAAAAACACAGTGTAAAAGTAGATTTTTACAGAAAAAAAATTTATGCCATGGTAGATTAATTTCTAATAATTTTTTTTTTTAAGTTAGTGTTACTCAACTGTTAAAAAAGTAAAAAAAAAGAAGAAAAAAAGAAACTGCTCTTACAAAAAAAGCACTTTTGGAAGCATAAATCAGTTTAATATTATTTTCATATATACGAAAACTGTCGTTTATAACCAAGCCTCTCTTTAAAGCTAATAAAATGAATAATTTTTGTGTTATATGACCTGCCTGGTTAAATTATCTTCTCTCTCCATCGTGGGCTACACGTCACGGTTTGAGAAATGACATTTTAGTTTAGAACTTTTTTTTTTTTTAAGACGGTGATTACCCAAAATAGTGACTAAAGATAAAATGTTTATGGATAATTTCTGATTACAACATCACTAAGTGTTATTTCTTTCTTTGGAAGAATACATAAATTATATCATGTATTTATTGTTAGTCATTAAATTCTGGTTATTCATTAAAATTTGAGGAAAACATTTTTTTTCCTCGAATCTCTGCTTTTTAATGTATGTCATGTTTTTTTTTTATACATTTTAGTTCCCGGTGTAACATAATTTGTTTGATGATTTTTCTATATTGGCGCACTGTTTAGTTTTAGTCATAATCTCTGCCTCTAGAGTTGTTTTGATCAAGAATTTATCGTCTTAGTGTTTCTTATTATTAGCTTTTCAACGTGAGTATAATTATATTTATTTAACTTTTTTTTTATAATGTTATTGTTAACTTTACGTATGAGTTCACAAAACTTTTTTCCCCCCAAAATGTCACTTATTTGCTTCTTTCAGTCACTGAAGTCTGTTTATTTTTTTATTCGAATGTCTATTTTTAAAATAAAAGATATAGTCTGTTACTGTTATGATTAAATAATTACTCATGTCTCTAATTATTTGTTGCTGACAAAAACGATTTATTAAGAGAAAAAAAAAATGATTCGACTGTTATCAACAGACAAGTTTTGTTGAGATTTTTTACCGTTTTACCTTTTATTTTCAAACCAATATTATCTGTTATTTCTTTTATCTTAATTTCACTTGTGTCATGCTTCTTATTAGCAATTTTTTGTTTTATTTTGTAATGAAACAAGAAACAATTTACAAATCATTCGTTAAAGAATAATTTATTTTGTCCAATTTCTTTTTTTGTAAATATACAAAAAAATAACGGAAAACAAATATTTTTTTTATTTTGTTTTTAAGTTAAAATTAAAAATGTCTACTGTTCATTTATTAATAACGTGACGATTTTTTTATTATCATTTACATTTATTTATGTTTTTTTTTTTTTAATGTGTACTATTGTCACTAGGAAACATGTGGAAAAATAATTCGTTGAACTACTAAATTTGTTAACTCCCACTACAGTACACGACTTCTTAACTCTCATAATAAAAAAATCCAAACAATCTGGCAAGGCGTGGTCTTCCTAAACTATGAAAAATGATACGTCTAAAGAAAGACGCATGTGCTTTCTTGCTGCAGAGAACGAGATGATCTGATAGATTTATATTCGATTGTGTAGTGGTGAGTTCGATCCTGACTGGATACCTCACTCACTTTTTAGAGCAGGTTTTTTTTTTGTTTTGTTTTTTTAAATCTCGCAGCACACTTATCATCTTTGCAGGGTCCAATTCTGGCTAGGCATCTTCTTTTAGTCTTTAAATATTCTTTCAAGGATTCTTGCCGTGATCGATTTTTTTTTATTGATTATTGCAGAAGAAGAGCTTATTGCATTGTACCACAAAAAAAAAAAAAAGAATGCTTTTATTTTTTTATTTTTTTTTATTTTTTTTGAAAAGCAGAAAATCACCATCCCCTGTTTTAAAATACTTGCCAAAAATCAGGGAATTAATTATTCAAACGAAATTTTCAGAACTTATTTGTATGTAATGGTTAATGAACTAATTTTTTACTGAAAAAAAAAACTTTGGTGAAATAAATGTTGCTCTTGCTTTGGTGCATGGAAATTATTTGTATTTTTCACCCCCTACCCTTGATATGCTGTGTGTACAATTTTTATTTTAAGGTGTGTTCGTGCAGTTGTTTTTACAGTCAAGTTACTTAAAGTAAAAAGAACCATCCCTGAAGAAGATATTTTTCAGTAAAAAAAAAAAAAAAAAATATGCAATATAATATCGAGTGTTGGACATACGGAAAATTCGTCCGGTATCTTACCAAAGATAATTCAATAAAAGTTTTATAAAACTCAAAAAAACAATATTTTTTTTGAGAATTGGTGCTTGCATTTATTTCAATCATTTCAAACATTCTTCTTTCAGATTGGTCAGAAAAAATATTTATTTAAAAAAAAAATTACTTGTAAAAATTATTTTTCAGTGCGATTTTCAAATTCACCCTCTTCGTCAAAATAGTTTCTTTTAGATAAAGAATATTTTTGAAGATTCAAGAATGTAAAGTTGAGTGTGAACCATTTTTTAAAAGAATTTTATTTTCCTTTTTCCTTTTAGCAACTGTTAGATTATTTTTATTTATTTTTTGTATGGATGTACCAAAAGGAAATAATTCTGATATCTCGCTTTGTCTGACTACTATTCAATATTGAAAGGTTACTCTTCTGATACTCAATCAATAGTCTCTAGCTATCTAGTGATATCTTGTCTAGTTCTTATTTTTACTCCACTGAGTACACACTACCTTACCCAGATAGGCAGTGGAACAAGAACAGTCTATCTATAGATTAAATAAAGAGTTCAGTTTGAAATTTCCCAGATCAATATACACCTGATGAAGGCTGGTGAGCACAGCAGCCGAAACAATAACAGCAACAAAGATGAGGAAGACAGTAGTTTGAATGTAAGTAATAACTCCTCATCCCAGAAATTCAGACTGAAATGTTTTTTAATTGTAATTTTAACTTACTTTTGTAAAAAGCAAAATAGTTGGTTAGATATTTGGTAAAGTTCAGCTCAATCTTTTGCTTACAAAACTACTTTTTCCAGATCAACAATGTTGAGTTTAAATTAAATCTTCATTAATCCCCTTGTAAATTTACTCCTCATAAGGTTTAATCCATATTTATCTGTTCCATGGCCAATCTGCAGATTACAAGTCACAGGCGGCTCTTTGACATTGTGTGAAAATATAGCTCCTCTTCTTTTTGTGTTTTGTTTCTTCATGAATCTCCACCTCAAGACTAAAATTAAATGAGGAGTTCCAGGAAATGATGAAATATTTTGATAAAAGTTCATCAAATTTTTTGAGGTGTTATTTAAAAAAAAAAAAATTAAAAAGATTTTTTGTTTTTGTTCTCCTACTTACAAAATCATTTTTTTTTTTTTTACAACCTTTGTCATTCTTTTTGTCTGTTTTACTTGAAAGACTCATAGTGTAATTGTCACAAATGCAATTTATTGAATTTTGGTTTCATACAAAGTTTAAATTTTAATACACAATTGTACAAATATTGTCTAGATAGAATTTTTGGCATTGTTTAACCTTTGTGCCCACAAAAAAAATGATGTATCCACTTTTGACTCCTTTGTCGATGTTTGTTTTAAAAAACCAAATATATACTATGTTTATTAAAAAAAAATTTTGTATGGTTAATTGATATTTTTCTAAAATTATGAACAAAATAGTTGTTTCTTCGTCGTTATTTATAAAATGGTAAATAATAAATATTGCATAAAGGTTTATATATTTTGATAATTTTGCATAAATTTTTGAATAAAAAGTTTTTTTAATTTATTTCTTTATAAAATGGTAAATAAAATGTAACTAATAGATATCACATTTCATTTGGTTCACAAATTTTTATGATCTTGTAAATACACATTACCAATGGAGTCAAAAGTGTACAGTAATAACACTGTCAAGGGAATAGCTGTTCTTTTCACACAACATTTTTTTTGTGGGCACAAAAATTTGCTAATTTTTTTTTTTATTGTATGTTAACCCTGTAGACACCTCTGAAGTATAGAGCCACATCCTCGCTATGCTTTTTATAAATTTAATTATTTTTTTCTTTTTTAAATCCTATCCTCCCATGTCAGGCAGTAATGCCAATAAGACACAAGCAGTTATTGAGTATGAAAGAATAAGAAAAAAAGAAACATTCCATTGCTAGGTCAGCTGCTAAGAAGGTCGCTTCACTGTTGTGTCAGATTCCAGAGGGAAAAATTGCCTATCTTACATGTCTATAAGTCTACCATTTGTCTGTGCTGCTACATATGGCCTGGTGTCCCTTACCTTGAGCTCCTTGATGACATCCAAAGAAGAATCGGCAATATAATTGGTCCTGATCTGGTGGTTCAGTCACTTATCTACCACCATAAGGTTGCCTGTCAGTGCCTTTTTTATAAATACTTTCAATATAGTAATTGTTCGGATGGGCTCTCCACAATGGTACCTAGACTTTATGAATGTAAGCTCAGTATTAGACTGACATCAAGATCTCATCAATTTACAGTTGAGCTAGCTAGATGCAGCCGTATATTCTATGCTAACAGTTTCTTTTCTTGCACTTGTGGAACTCTCTTCTGGCTCCATGCTTTCCAGCCAACTTTTAATCTCCAAAAATTTAAATGCAATGTCAATTGCTATCCACTGTCCTCCTGATTACTCTTTTCTCTTCCTGCTCATTATTAATGTCTCTGTTCCTAATTCTTCTGCACTCTGTAACCCCTTTTGTTTTAATGGCTTTATTGCCTTGCTTGGGTAATACTGATGTTTGTTTTTTTTAATTAAAAAAAGGAGTGAAAACAGTAGAAGAGTAATTAAGAAGACAGTAGAGAACAATTGACATTATGTTTAAATTTTTGAAAATCAAAGTTGGCTGGAAAGCATCATGATGGAAGAGAGTTCCACAAGTGAGAAGTGAGAGAAAAGAAACTGTTAGTATAAAACTCGGTTACATCTAGCCAATTCAACTGTGACTTGATGAGATTTTGCCATCACTCCAGTACTGTGCTTAAATTTATAAAGTCTAGGTACCATAGCAAAGAGTTCACTGAGAATCTATTCTATTTCCTTCACCCACCACTTGCAAATATCACAAAAGAGATTGGCAAAGGTCAAGTTCTTTTCCCCACTATTTGTTATTACCTTAACATTCATAGATGAGAATTTCAATTCCAATGCAAAAGCTGTCACCTTTATTTTATTCCTTTGTACATCAGTGTACAATGTGCACACCATAGATGTTTTCAGAATTGGCATAGCTATTGTGAAGAATGTAGTCTGTACTTTCCAGTGACTTTACTGAACAATCCAGGAATGTGAATGTTATATGTCAGCCCATTTCAGGAAATAAACATGGGAAAAAGGTAGACTAATGTCATTGAACCAATCTTCAGAAATGCCAATATATAGATTGACTATTCTGGTTCAGTTCAAAATTTAAAAAAAAAAAAAATAACCTGAAGAAGGCCGGAGTGTACAACAGTTGAAACATTGTGAATGTGACAATAAAGATGAGAACAACAGTTCAAACAATGTAAATAGTGTAAATAGTTAGAATACCTCAACTCAAAAATATAGACAAATGACAAGATATCTCTTGCAAAACAATACAGTCAATGCATTATTATAGATTTGCACTACCAATAGGACAATAGACTTTTTACCATCCCTCATTATCTCTACTTTGTCATCAATAAACTTGTTTGGGAGATCACTCACTGCCTTCCCTTAAACCCTCCTGTCATCATTATGTCCTGTGAGTGTCAAATTCTCGTCACCCTCTTTCCTCATTGTGTCCTAGGAATTTCAGCTGTCACTTTCTGACTCTAAGTATTTATTTCATCCCTGATTTTCTTTAAAATGTCTTCGTTGCTCACATGTTCAGTCCATTGTATTCTCAGCATCCCTCTTTAGAACCACATCTCTGTGGCTTCAGGTCTCTTCTTCATCTGTGAGGAAATTGTCCAATATTTACTGCCATACAGAAGGATGAATACAACATAGCTGTTCAGTATTTATTTCTTTGTTTTCTTTAATTCTTGTACAAGAATTAGTACCATGGTTACTTAAATGGTTGCTTCATTTTTGTATTTTTTTTTTCTAATAAAAAGAAATTAGATAATTTCAATGTAACTCAGTAAAACTGGTAGAATTCTTGGATACAGTATAAAATAACTCATCTTTGTTGTCATGTTCACAACATTTTGGCCTTCATCAGGTGATTGGAATTTTGAACTGAACCCTTTAGATGAGGACAACAGTCCAAACAATGTAAATAGTATACATAGTTACAATATCTCATCTCAGAAATATAGACAGTATAAAATAATTTATTCTGTTTCAGTCTTTTTCTTTTTGAGATGTTTAGGCCACACTGATATCACTAGTCAAGTTGCTTTTTTTTCTTTTTCCCTTTAAGTTGCTGAAGCCATCCGAACATGAGTAGTGGAGTTGCTTAAGATTTAGTCAAATTTGAGTAGTTCTTTATGACCAAAAATTGTATATTTGCCATTGTTTCAGTCAAGAGCAGTTCTTTTTTTTATGTAGACTTTTGTATGTTCTTCCAAATATATGTACATGCATGCAAATTTTATCCATTTTAATCTTGCCACAGTATTAAATCATAAATGATTTGTATGACATTGTACACATTTAACTCAATTTAGTAATTAACAACTGTATTAATTTCCAACCACTGATATCTATTTGTTTTTTCCATGAATTTCAAATCATTACATGCACATTGATTTTTGAAATATGCTAAAGTGAAGTTTAAATCAAAAATTGCAAATTTCATTTCATCAAATTATTTTTTCCTGTCTGTAAAAATATTTAAACTAAAGCTAAACAGGAGAGCTGTGAAGTAGTTGTAAAGAAAGTGAGCATTAAGAAAAGCCAAAATTTTTACCTATGTTCATTCAGGATGTAAACAATCCATCTTGGTTCTCCATAGCTTCCTTTTTATTTATTCTTTTGTAATATCTGAAAATTCTGCATTTTTATAACTCATTTTGAGAAAGATTATGTAGTGGAGTTGCTTTCTGTTACGTTCTCCATGGATTTGAATTCAGAATTCTCCTTCTCTTAGATTGGTTGCCAAACAAGACTAGAAAGCCCAGTGTGTTGTATTTAACCTAAAGCCCAGTAGAGAAGAGATGAATTCATGTTTTTTTTCCAAGGACATTAGTTCTAAATAAACACAATGTCATCTGGAATTTTAACTTAGTTTGCTGATTTAATTTACAAAGTCATTAACCAATTTGGCTTCACATACACTGTCTATATTCAAATACAGTAAATGCTGTAATGCAACTATTATTGTTTATTAAAATTATTTTTCTTGAACTCTACAGCTGTATATCATTTTTTTTCTTTGACCCTACAGCCATATTTTTTTTTTTTTTTTGCTTCTACTTTACTGCCATATTTTCCATTTTACTATACTGCTAGATTGTCATAATTCAATCATACGAGGAATTAAATTTTTTTGTGCCGTAACGTAACCGTTTCATTTAGTATATATTATTTTTCTTTCAGATGTCACTGTACCCTTCTATTTCTCCATCTTCTAATGAATGTGTAACTGCTGTTGAATTGTATATCAAATGTCGAAATCTAGTCAACAAAGATTTGATGTCCTTATCAGATCCACTTGCTGCTGTCTACTTATTTGAAAGGGGATCCTGGAATGAGGTAAAATAAAATCACTTCTTCCCTTTTCTTCTCATGTCTTTCAAAATGTAAATCAGGGCTGAGTTACTGGTTTCTGGTGCATACTTTGATTTTATTCTAAAACTAATGATAAACCCAATTTTGCAACAACAGAAAATGAAATATCATATTTAACAGCATGGAAGACCTCCCACATCATTTGATATTAGTCTTATCGAGTTCATCTAGGGACATGTACTGATAGGTTATTCTATTTGGGTAAATATTCACCTATCACTATTTTTAGAACCATAATTTTTTGGAGGAGCTGTTTTTTTTTTTTTTTTTTTTGTTTGCCATATTTGATGGCCTAAAAATGTAAAAGGTAATCTTGCATTTGTAATAATTATACCAAACTATTTATCAATTTTTGAAACTCCTCACTGACTTATTTATTTTCACAGAACTTCCTAGAAAAAAAAAATTCAGTTCTAAGAAAATGATATCCTCCCACCTTATTAGATTTTGAAAAAAGATTTTCAGCCATTCCTGAGCTTAATTGTTTGATGTTTATAAAATGCAGTTAATATTATATACATAAATATGTTCTGATATGTCATTTACTAAAAAATATATGTTTAAGTGATTAAGAGTATGTGTGTTGCAGAGTGGTTAGAATGTCACCATTCTAACGATTAGGCCCGGGCTTGAATCTTACTATGGTTAATTTTTCAAGAAGTGCCCGAAAATCATACAGGATTGACTCAAGCCGCATGATTGTAACTGGGTAAGCAAAACTGTTCAGAAGCCATCAGTAGTTGAGCTAGCATGAATTTACAAGTAATCATTTTACAGTTGAAATGGCTAGATGTAATCATAAGTTTTATGCTAACAGTTTATTGTTTTGCATTTTTCACTTGTCAAACTCTTGTTTGGCTTCTTACTTTCCAGTAAGTTTTGATCTTCAAAAATTTAAAGACAATATCAATCATTATCTTCTGTCTTAATTCCTGTTCTTTTATTTTTTATTCTCTTTAATAATTTTTTTTTCTCATATTCTCTCACACTCAGAAACCTCTTGCGAGGGTAACATGTGGCACAAGGCCGGGTTTAACGTGGGATTTCCGAGCCTGTATGCTCGGCCAAAAATATTCCCTCTTTGAACCCGCATAAACGGGTTCAGGGGCAAGTCAACCACCCCGAACGAGACTCTGCCCTTCGGCGCAGCCTCGTCCGAGTTCCTCTCCGCCCAAAAGCAGAGAGTTAGACAGTTACTTGGCCAAAACTCAAAGTTAAAGTGTCAAAAGAGAAATCACAGCATTTTAAATAGTATCTAATGGTCCAATCCACATTGGTCAGAAGGGGACACAAGTCTATGCTCCTGCTGCTGCCACTGCTAATAAGAACAGTCCATTAAGTTGTGAAGGGGGAGATAACTTGTTATACTAGTTGCAATAAACAATAGTTAACACCTAGAGCCACTTGTTCTATTTAGAATTTTCCTCTTTCAACAAATTGCCTGTGAAAAGAGCTTTGGGCCAGCATAATATTAAAATATACAACAGAACCTAACGGCTACTATTTATATAATACCATATGGCTGTTTGTTTGGGCTGCATTCACCTGTCATTTCATTGAAGCACTCTGCATTTTCTTAGCAATCTCAGAGTTGGTATGGCAACAGCTGATTTTCACCATTTTAAGCATAGACCTTTTCTTCAGCTAGATAATTTAAGAGTATGTCTTGAAAGTCGGTATGTCTCTCGTGCCAGGAAATATGGTAAATAATGATTTGTCAAAGGGAAAAATTCAACTTTTAATACACACCAAAATTCAATCCAGTTCAGCTGCATTTGTGACCAACTAATTTTAGCTCTCTTGTGACACATAGAGGATGTGTATTGTGGTGTAAGGGATAATGCCTCTGGATGAGAAATAAGAGAACCGAGTTCAAATTCCAGTCAGGTTTGTTACATTTACTTATTCACAAATACTCTTGAGAAAGATATGAATCCATCTCTTCTCTCCACCCTCCCTCCCCCCAAGGTATGAGTTGAATAGCAAGACAGACTATGACCTATAGCCTTGTTTGGCAACCAGTCTGCTACAGAAACAAATGGCAACCTAATGCAGGAAAATTTTCTGCTGAGTCAGTCATGAATTGAAAGAAATCTGTTTGCCCAAGGATGTATTACATCTGGAACTTAACTGATGACACAGAGTCAAGTTATAAACTAATAAGGAGCTTAAATGGAAGTATATCTTTTATTACATCTATTATAGAATCATATATACACAAGCCTAGAATTTTTTTTTTTTTATTTATTTATTTTTTTTATTTTTTTAGAGAGAGAAATGGTAGCCTTCTCCAATTCTTGTGGTAATTACAAAAATAGAGAATGTAAAACAATTATTTTTTTATCTTAAATACCATGCACTTTCAGAACATGTGATCATGGTTTTCCACAGACTCTTTGAATTGCTTTGATTTTTTGGGGATTGATAGTAGAGTGGTTTCCTTTTGCCTTCTCCAGTTTCAGAGTGGTCCTTATTCTCACATGGCTGTTAACCAAGTCTAGAGATCCCAGGCTATCCAGCTATTTAATTCATAGCTGGGAGAAGATGAATTCATACCTTTTCCAAGAGCATTAGTGTAAAAGTGAATGTAACAAATTAGGTTGGAATTTAAATACTGATTACCAATCTACTTTCTCTACCAATATCCATTATGCTATCTTCACTCAAAATAATTATTAGATTGTACAAAAGTTTCCAGCACCATCTTTTGCACAATGTTAAGGAAATCTTAGAAGTGTCTTTCAAGTTCACTCACTCTTTTATACTATGTACATGCATACTTTTCGAGAATTGTTTCATAAATGCAATAATTCTATATTTTTATGAAAATCGACTGAATGTAATATGCACTTTTCACACTTTACTCTTCATGCTGAAAAGGCATAAAGCGTTTTCATCTGGTGTAAAGAAAAAAAGTGTCCAGCGTTTTCATCTGGTGAAAAGAAAAAAATGGTAAAGCGTTTTCATCTGGTGAAAAAAGAAGTGAAGCAGAATCAAGGCCATAGATTGTCAAAGTTTATGCTAATGATGCAGTAGGTGGAGGTATGTGTCTGAAATGATTTGTGAAGTTTAAAAAAGGGAGATTTTAGAGTCCAAGGATAAAGAAACTATTAAAAACAATTGGAATCTGAAAACTGATGAATTAGAACTTTTGATGGGAAGCTCTGATGGGAAGTTCTTTCACATGTGGTGTAATATCCTGACTTTTCACAGTCGAACTGTCTCTCTCTTTGTCTGATCAATGGTTCCAACAATATCATGATATGGAAAAATTTCTCAAGGAATTCATATCTGGAATAGAAAAGGAGAAAAAAGTAAGATAAAAGTCTAATCTATATCTATAAATGGCATTCTGTTAGTGTGTCTGTGTGTTTGTCACCTTGTTACCTCATCCTGAGCAAACCATTTATCCGATTGGCATGAAAATTCACACACAGATTGGAAATTTATGGCATTCGTACTTGACATCTTCGGATTTTTTGATTATTCCTCCAATTTTGGAAAAAATTGATAAAACCGATAAGAGGTCAAATATTGATTTGAAAAAATTCATCAGTTTTTCAGTGATAATTTTCACAAATTACAAGTGATATCCACCAAACTCACGTTGAGCAATGTCCTTACTTATAGTTTTGAGGTGCTGTTCTTTATTTTTAAAAATTGATATCAATTATCGGAAAAAATCGCTAAAATCAATCACTTTAGGACATCCAATGTAGCTGATTTTTGGTTATGTTTTTCGCAAACTGCAAGGATTTTACAAGAAAATCATATTGAGCATTAGTTTTATCAACAGTTATTAGTTGATGACTTTTTTCTTCAATATCGGTATCAATTATCAAAAAAAAAATCGATAACATCATGCTACTTTTGACTTCCAATTCAAATCCAGTCAAGCTGATTTTTGGCTATATTTTTCGTAAATGGCGAAGAATTTCCACAAAAATTACGTTGAGCATTGTTTTTATCAACAGTTATGAGGTGGTGACATTCATTTTCATTATCGATATCAATTACTGGAAAAAATCGATACAATCCATCACTTTGGGACATCCGATTCAAGTCCAGTCTAGCTGATTTTTAGCTATATTTTTCGCAAATGGCGAAGAATTTTCAGCAAAATTCCCGTTGAGCATAGTATTTTTCCGACAGTATTGAGATGCTGACTTTCGTTATCAATATCGGTTTCAATTATTGGATAAAAATCGATGAAATCATATCCCTTTTGACTTCCCATTCAAATCAAGCTTACTTGAATTTGGCGATGCTTTTCGCAACTTACTTGGGATTTTGATTAACTTTATCAGCTTTAGTCATGATAATTAAAAACTTTTGCCCTGTGAGCTCCTTTGTGACCAACTAATAGGGAAGTCAATACAATCATGTCTTTATCGGAATTTGCGAATACACCAATCAAACGTATGTTCAACTGAGACATCTACACTACAGAATCTACATCTGATTGTTATTCACACATGTGTGACCATGCTTCACATAGCAGTATTACATTGGCTGAGGACAGTACGCGGTCGCTGATTGGTGTTCGAGACCCTAGTATGCAAAAGCAATTGGCCAGTAATACTTCACATTTGAACCTGCTGTGCACAGCTGTGGGACGAAGGTCTCACTTCTGCTCCTGTTACGCCGCCATCCGGTTGATACAATAGGCTCCTTTAACTGATCATTTCTCCTACCGCATGTTTTTGTTTTCCGTTTAACTACATTTTTCAAACTACCATAAACAATTTATTCAGCAGTTTTACTTAAATACCTGCCATCCTGATTCTGGCTCACACTTTGCGATACTAAGTTAGACTTTGTACTCTTGCAATTGAACAACACTAATCAACCACTGCTAGCATCACTTTTCCCCATGCCGCCAAAAAGGTGGGTACGTCTTAGCCTTCAGTCTGCAAGAGTGTCCGCTATGAGAGCAAGAAGGGCCCACGAGTCCAAGGAGCAGACTACAATGCGACTGTCACAGGTCAATCAATGCAGCCCCCTCACGCAGGCCTCGCAGTCACAAGAGGAGTGTGCCACCTGCTTGGCTGGGAAGGCTTCCTACAGGGCTTCCTTGTGATCAAGGCTCAAGAACACAACGGTCGAGAATGAACGCACAGGGTGCAGCAAACACCTCAGCATCTTGGGCTTACGAGATTCATCATCAAAGGCTTCTTAACGTAATGTAAACACTGCTGCCACTGTGAAATCAAGGGCAATAGAGACACTTGACTGCAGACACGCCCGTCAATCCAGGGACGCTGCTGCAACAGTGACCACTAGGGCTGCTGAGATACCGCTACATAGGTCTGTTTGAAATGCTAGGAATGCTGCCACTGCTGCCAGGTCGATGGCAGTTGAAACATATGACCGCAGGCGCGCCCGTAAATCCAGGGACGCTGCTGCAACAGCTAGGTTGAGGGAGTCCAAGACAGAGCTGCAGTGGGCAACCTGCAATGCCCGCAATGCTGCAGCAACTTCTGCTGCCAGAAACTTCGAGGTCCCACAGACAAGGGCAAACAGACTTTCAAGGCTGCTACAAACATTGCCGCTGTGCGCTTATCTCAAAGACCCCAAGCTCGCCGTATATGCCTCAAAGGCGACATTCAACGCCTTGCGTTCCCCCATGGTGTTACCTGTCCCAGTAACTCTTTTTGGTCTCTCTTGGCTTTCAGTTACAGCCCCATCATTAACTTAACTATGCATGACGACATCAATGTAGGGTCCATGACCTGCATTTGACAATTCTGCAACGCCCGCAAATGGGCCGGGGTGCCTGCCGGTCTGTGCTGCTCCTCCGGCAAAGTTCAACTGCCGCCTATGCATGAACCACCCACCCCGTTGAGGGGACTAATAGCCAGCTCCCATCCCGACTCCAACCACTTCCTTAAAACAATTAGGCAATACAACAACTCCTTTCAAATGACCTCATTTGGGGCTCAGGTGGTTCAAGAAGAGGGTTGGATGCCCACTTTCAAAGTACAGGGGCAGGTATACCACTGCATTGGGTCTCTGCTGCCTGAGGAGACTTTTATGCCTAAATTCCTTCAACTGGACTTTATTGCAAACTACAACCTACAGGCTAAAACCCTGATTGGTATTTTGCTGCCGTCAGGAAGAGTTCCTCGCAGGGACGTCATACTAGTACTTCAGGCCATGCTTCACGAGGTTAACAGCTACATTCACAGTTTCAAATATGCTTTGCAAAATGCTCCCTCTCCTTCCTTTAGCATTGTAATTGATGCTGACAAACGGCCTCATGCTGAACACGAATACCGCTACAATGCTCCTGCGTGCAACGAAGTGGCCGCTATTATACATGGGGAGCAAGACTGTGTTTGCAATATTGTCCTCAAATCAAGAGGCTGGGCTCTTCGCAGAATTTCAGAGACCCGCATTACAGTACCCTTTACTTTTCCCTTATGGTGATAATGGCTACCACTTCAGCATTCCCCTTCATACTCCAGGTGGCCAACCTACAACATCTATGACATACGGTAGGCAATATGGGCAGACAGAGTTACTTATAACGTTTACATGCAACCCCAAACGGCTTGAGATACCCGGACAGGATTACACTCACAGACATGACATTACCGTCCACGTATTCCGCTTAAAACTGGGAAAATTTATGGACTTAATAGTGAACGGGCGAGTCCTACAGTGAAAACGCAACCACTATTTTACATTGCCAGAATTAAAAAACTTGACCGATTATGAACGGGTGGCATTATCTGGGTAAGCACAAAGCAGCAACACAGCAGCCACCTATTGCCACCGGTTGCCCTTGATCTCATTGATTTTGGTACCAGTGAGATTCCTGGCCTATCAGTGACCTCAACAACTGCAGATACATGTGTAAGTTCAATAATTCAAACCCCAAAGCAATTTAACTACATAAAACCCTGAGCAATGCCGGGCTTTACTGCTAGTGTATATATGCAAAGGGATTTGTTTAATTTTTAGTGTTCCTTTTTTTTACTTTTTGAATTCACCACAAGCAAGGCAGGAATGCTACTAGTACACAAGGAGTAAAAGTGAGAGAAAAGACTAAGTATAGGAAGAATTGAGAAAAGGACAAAAGATAAACGGGATTCAAGATAGAAGATTGCATTTAAATTTTTGAAGATTGTACTTATCAGGGAAGCAAGTAAACAGTAGGGAGTTCCACGTTCGAGAAAAAAACTGTTGGAGTAGAAGTGGCAGTTACATTTAGCTATTTTAACAATAAACAGGTGGGACCTAGATGCCAATCTAGTAGCACACTTAAATTCATGCTGTCAGGGCACCAGGGAAAAAAAGCTCGTTAGAGCAGTTGCCATGAAAATATTTGTAGAAAAGACAGAGGGAAGCCACGTCACATCAGTGTGGAAGTGATTGAAGTTGAGATGCCAAATCATGATTGATTACATTGCAGATTCTTCTTTGGATTTGGTCAAGAACCTTGAGATGAATAGCAGGAGCACCAGACCAGATATGGCAATAGTATTCTTTTTTTCCTCTATAAGAAGAGACATATGTAAAAATGAACAAGCTATTAAAGAATACAAACAAAAAAAAAAAAATTAAGTGGTGTTACTCTTTCCTTCTCCTCACCATCTTGAAATGTTTAATATTTGTATATTTTCAGGTGGGAAGAACAGAGAAAATAACCAACAGCTTAAATCCAGAATTTTCAAAACCAGTTCCAATCCGTTATTATTTCGAAGAAGTCCAGAAGCTTAAGATTTGTGTGTATGATATTGACAATGAAACATCCACCCTTTCTGACGATGACTTTCTTGGCGAAATAGAATGTTCTTTAGGACAGGTGGGTCATTGCTGTTTTTTTTTTTTTTTTTTTTTTTTTTTGTCATTGATGAATTAAATTTCTCATGGTAAGATTAGCTATTTCCTTATAGCAAAACATTTGGCATTCATTGACACCAATGTTACTCAAGTTATGCTTTTCTTCATCTCCCTGGCCATCAGGCCAAGATCAGAGTGCAGTATCTGTTCCTCCATTATCTCTAATAGTAATTTTAATATTAGTTGTTTCCTTATAAGGAAACATTCAGCATTCATTGACTGAATAGCTAGTGCTACTTGTTACATTTTTCTTCATCTCTCTGGCCATCAGGCCAAGATCAAAATGTTGCATATGTATCTAATGGTAATATTATCCTTTTCCTTATGAGGAAACAATATTCATTGAATAATTAATCAGTGCTACTGTCAGTTGAAATTTATAAAATCTTAAAATAAATCTCCTAGCTATGGGTTAAATAGTAAGATTTGCATGTGAAAAAAATCCACTTTATCTCCCCAAGCCCCCAAATTGCTAATGCAATATTATCTTGCAAAAAAGAATCGAATTATTTGCACAATTCAAAGTATGACATCAAAATATGTTTGGCTTGTAAAAAAAAAAAAAAAAAAAAACTGGTTTTTCAAGTCCAGTAACTATTATTGCTCTTTCTGGTATTGATGGGGGCTTCAATCTTAACCTTTTGTTTGAAGTAGTGTAGAAAGTCAACATTTTGATTATGTCATTATTTTCTTTTTGACTTACATGTGCTATCCATTTTCATTGTTGCTGCTGTTGGTAGTCCTCAAGTGATGTCATCTCTCTTATTTCGTACAGTTTTTAGTTTATCAGATACTTTGCAGCACAAACAAAGCATAACATTCAGAACATGAAATAAAAAATATGTCACAAAATAAGTTGTATGGTACTATATGTCTGTTTGTTTGGAAATAGTACTAGTTAACTTATAATGCAAATATTAAGGACTATGGTGTCTTGAGAACCTATATATACATTGTTGGCAGCAGAAGAACAATAGGAATCTTCTCTTCTTTGCAGTCATCTGTCATATTTTAAGAGAATTAGATTCATAATGTACATTACACAGAAGTTATGAATGCAAGATTTAACTTCAATATTTAACAAGAATTTTTCAGTTTCTTCAGTGTTTGGTAAATAGTAATTCTAACTATACTCTTCTACCCTAGAGGAAATTAATTTTAAAAACGTTCAGCTTCAAAACCCACAATTGATTTTCCTATTTTGTTTTGTTTTAATCATCAAATTGTTTCCAAACAAAATTTATTGTTCTCCCTTACCAACAAAAGATTTGATCAACATTTGCATTTTTCTCCTCTTTTTATGTACCATGTCCCTCTACTCAAAGGGGAGCTCCATTTTGAGAAATATCCTCTATTCTAACAATTACAATTTATATCTGTTCAATATAAGCCTATACCTTTTCTTTTACTATTAATAGCCAAGCAAGAAAAATATTTATGCTTTAAAAAAGCAATTTACAAAACCATTTCATCTTAAAATATTAGGGGTAGTATTCTGCATATACCCATTATTTTTTCTTTTCTTTTTTTTCTTTTTTTTTCAGTTTCTTGTAATAAACATTACTAGCCTGACATGTTACTAATGTTGTTAAAGCTAAAAATTTGCTGGTAATACTTAATGTTATTGTTTATAAATGATTGTCACAATTTGATAATTTTGATAAGTCAGAAAGCTAACATTTATTTGGATGACTGACCTCCTTTCTGGTTAGTTTTACAAATCTACCATTCATCTGTGCATTGAATACTGTTGCCATATCTGGTCTGGTGCTCTTGTTATCCATCTCAAGGTTCTTGACAAAATTCAAAGAAGGATCTGCAATGTAATTGATCTTGACTTGGCATCTCGACTTCAGTCACTTTCATACAGATGGGATGTGGTTTCCCTCTGTCTTTTCTACAAATATTTTCATGGCAACTGTTTTGACACACACCAGTGGTCGCAGTCCAGCGCCAATATGTGACGTCCACTGGTCGTGATGTCAACATTTAACGCTGCGTGGTCAACTCCCAGTTGCAGCGCGAAGCTGTAAGGTTTCTTCCACCAGCGTTTGGGGTTGACTCGTTGTCACTGCCACCAGCCTGTGTCCCGATCGATCTGGTTGTTTCCAGTTCGATACCAACTTTGTCGTTCTCAGCGCACATCCAATGCCTGGTCACCGAAGTAACTGCTTTGATCTCAAGTCTAACCTACCCACGTTGTGACATTGATCTTAGGTAGATGAAATCCATCAGGCGTAGGGCTGTAGTGCAAGCTGAATCTGGGGTTTTTTCTCCCTCGTCCGTGAGGAGAGATCAGAGGAGAATTATCCTCCTAGACTCTTCCTTTCTCATATTGGTATCTCATACCAATCCTCTTAGTGGGTGTCAAAAACTTCCCCGCCTTTCTCATATATTCACCTTCACCCATCACTCACACCACCACTCAGCCAATGATCGTTCGGCAGCATGGATGTGGGTAGACTTGACATTCTTAAAATTATCGTCCAGAAAAAAAAAATTCTCTTTTCCTTTCTTTCCTTCTTTTCTATCAGCCAGAATTCTTATGAATTTCACGTGCCCCTAATTAAATTCTTATCTTATCCTGAGCCACCCAAAATCCACTTAGCAGAATTTTCACCGACTCATTAATCACTGCTAGTCAACCTTCAAACTGGGTGGTAGTTTTTACTTGATAAACAAATTCTTTATTTTTCTTGTGTATTAAAATTTTCGTGCCACCAGATGCTCATTTTCGAGTCACCATGTCTGACAATAATGATCCGCCTTCTTGACCCTCTCTTCTCATGTCACGATCCGGACATACAACAGATGGGTCTCCTCACTGGACACAAGAACCAAAACTTTTCTTTGTTGCGTCACTATCTGATCATGACATTAATTAATTCTGACAGAATCCAAAATCTGGTTTTCTCTTACGGATTTTCTGCCTTCTGTGGAAAAAGTATCTTTCCTCGTAAATGTAATAAAATCTTTTCCCATTCATTTTTTTTTTTTTGTTAAAAAAAAATGTCGCTCAGTCTCTTTCGTTATAGCTCTTTCTCGCCTTAAGTATTTCTCGTTTTTAATTTTTATGCTTAATTAGTTAGCCAATTACCATAGCTAAATAGTGTCACACTGTTCTGACATGCTTTTTTTTCCTGGTGTTCCAACTACATAAATTTAAGCATGCTACTTGATTGGCATCTAGGTTCCACCATTTTACTGTTGAAATGTAACTGCCACTTCTACTCCAACAGTTTCTTTTCTCGCACTTTCTACCTGTAGAACTCCCTTCATTTTACTTGCTTCTCTGAAAACTACTGTTTTCAAAAATTTAAATACAATATCAATCACCATCTTCTGTCTTCTTGAAACCCATCCATATTTTATCCTTTCCTCAATTCCCCACCTCTATACCCAGTCTTTTCTCTCACTTTCACTCCCTGTAAACCCCTGCATAATAGTGACATTCCCAGCTTGCTTGGGGTGAAATGATAAAAAAAAAAAAAAAACAAATATTTCAACTGATGTATTTTTCTTTAAATGTACAATCTCTAAGGAATGGGAGAGTTTCCTTTTTCCTTGTAGATTGTTTATCTGAACAAGGCTTTACAATGGATTCTCCAAAATATGGTAATCATAAAAGCAACAAAATTAATTGGTCAGTTTGAATAGCTCTTCAAATGATTATCAGTTGTCTTTTGTTTATCTATGTACAAATCTGAACTTTCACCTATTGTAATGAATGGGTATTCTTTTGGGCAGGCTCCGTGCCTTGTGCACCTATTGGAACTTTAACTCAACCCAGATCTCAATCATCCTGGGTATGATGATAAACTACATCTCTGACCTCTGATGGGAGGTTTTGAGGAGAGTGGAACCACATCCTAATTGCTGTTGTTCTCAGGTCTACCCTGACTCAGGGTGGTAGCACCTGTTAGGGTCCTAGCTATTGGCAAATAGTGAGCCCCCCAAACTGAGATCAAAACATTATGAAAGTATAAAAATAGATTTTTATAATAAAAATATAAGCAATACATTTTTGAAAAAAATATTACCAGCAATTTGTTTCTGAAAAAAAAAAAGATTCATACGAATCTATCCCAAAAATCTTGTCTGTATTAAATAACCCACTGAGGTTGATATACCATAAAACAAAATAAACTAAACCAGATTTCAAGTCAAACTCTTACATATATAATCCATCACTAAAGATACAAAAAGGTCACTTCCCTGTACCATTCAAGTGAGTATGTGACTCCAGCTACACACTACCTTTATAAGATAAGGCTGAAAATGGAGTACTGCTGTCATATGTGGACAGGGGCTGCCCTGTCCTCACATTCTAGTCTTGATAGTCTAAAAGTGTCTCTGTGTCCTTGTGGGTAATGAATTATTTTCCAATCTATAACCCCTTTCCCACAGATGAGACATTGCAAGCCTCCTGCTACTATATCACTATTTCTGTGGAAAGTGTTCAGATGAGTTACATTCCTTCGTTCCACCAATTCTAACCTTCACGAATAAGACTCACTATGTCAGGTACATAGTAACGAACCATACTCATTCCATTTGTGAGATGTAAATTTCACTCTAGCAACTTTTTCCACAAACTGCTGCTTTGTGGAACTGACTCTCATGTGGATGCTTCCCCAATCACTACAAGCTTAACCTGTTAAAGTCTAGTTAATCATTATCTTCCCCACATATCCCCAGAAACTGTACCTCTTACTCTGTAATCCTCTACCTCTAGCGGCTCTTGGGCCTTGTGCATGGTGAATGTTATTTTAAAAGATAATTCCTTTTTAACTTCTGATTTTCAGTATATTTTGAAAAATGTTATTTATTTTTAATTTTAAATAATTACTATTTTTAAGGTCGTCTCTTGTTCTCCGTTTACAAAAACTCTGAGTCGAGGTGGATCAGGGTCAATAACTGTAAGTTATTTATATCTATTTGTTTATTTTTTTTTATAAACTTTGTTGATGACGTAACAATGCCACTCATTGCTCTAAAACATGATGTGCGACGTAGTCACTCATGGTAGCACTAAATTCTCTTCCTGCATCTTATAAAAAAAAAACACATGGATGTAAATTTGTTGACTACGTCAATTGATTTCTTCCATATTTATTTTTTTTTGATTGTGTGAATTGCAGAGAGAGAGAGAGAGAGAACTGATAGCCGTGTCTTAGCAGCAGGTTATTAAACTGCCCTCTACAGGGGAACATTCTTAAATTCGTCCTCAACTGACTCTTCCTATTATATTTCACCTTTTGTGTGGGGGAACACTTCCGGGGCTTCTAGAATCACCTAGAGTCTTCTCTGGAAGTCCTTTGTCATTCATTAATTTAGCAAATTCAATTCCCAGCTTAATTATAACTAGAACTGGTTGATTGCATTCACTCATTAAAGCCTGGCGTGCGATTGCTAGCTGCATTGACCTTTCTCAATGAGGGGTCAACTTTAAAAGGCTTTTCACAAAATAACATCTGTTTGGCAATGGAATGACCAGTTAGCCCACATGGTAGTAATTTCTAGTGTTTCTAAAATTATTCTATATTTTTTTTTTTTTTTTTTTTTTTTTTAAATGTGGGAAAATTGTGAAAATGGCCTACCTCGAACGCCTCTTGAATCTGTGCGATGTGCAAACTCCAGTTTGCTAGCGGTAAAAGGAACAAAAATGTTGGCGCCCATGTTTTATGCAGGCGGTCTTGGTTATTTTACGATTGGGAATCTAAAGTGTCTCGTCATTCACATGCAAATCATGGTCAGTCCTCGGCTGTATAAAGCAGGTGCGTTTTTCTGTTTCAGATCCCTTTCATGAGAAGGTTGGACGTGTGACACCGGTTTTGTCGGCTACCCTCCTCGCGGTTTTTTGTTCCTACCTGCTATTATCAGTTGAGTTGTTGTGTTACCCCCACATAAAAGAACCTAATATAAATTTACTCTAAAATTTCTCACATGCCACTCATTACATAACTGATGACAACCAAAAAATCATTTCCTATTTTTGTTGTATGTCTCTTTTGACTTATGTAGTTGAAGTTGCTAGAATCATTAATTCTGGTAAATACACTCCAGAACTAGAATCAGTAATAATTTCCTTTACATTAAAACTGATCTCTGATAAGATCTGAAACTGATCTTTTTTTAATTTATATATCAGCCTGTACACATTTATGATGCCCCCACTTTCTCTTACAATAGTGAAAGGGTGTGGTAACCCTGAATACAATTCCTTAGCCTTAGAGTGAATATGCTATCAATAGTTTGTTAGAAATAAGGAAAGTTTTGATTTGATTTTTTTTAAACACACAAGATTGCTATCAGTCCATTAAACATGAGGTCTTCATGAAGTGTTTTCTTTCTGTATAAAAATGATATTTTAAATGAAAGTGTTATTAAAATTTAATAATTTTAAAAATGTTATTTTCAAAACAACTGTGTGTGTGTGTGTGTGTATATATATATATATATATATATATATATATATATATATATATATATATATATATGTGTGTGTATGTATGTATATATATATGTGTGTGTGTGCGTCCGGATTATGACCTTAGGTTAGAAGGTTATAAAAATAAAATGCCCAAATTAACCTATTGTTTCATACGTGTACCTCTCTCTATTATTTCAATGTATCTTCTTAACAGGAAGCAATGGTGACATGTCTAATACAAGATGGCTCATCTAGACAAGCATGAATTACATACCCACACCTAACCTCTAACTTACATTTTTTCACTTTTCTACTTTAATTTAGATATGACTTTGCATTCATCAAATAAAACAATACCCATAAAAATAATTTTGAAAACTTATTCCCCTTCCTACTTAAACTTTTCAATATAATACTACTTTGCTTTCAAAAGTAAATCATTTTTTTCTGAAGTTACTGAATATCACTTGAAAATGGAACAATAATTTTACTTCCAAAACATTGAAATTTCTGTGTTGCAATGAAAAAATACTTTTAAATTGAATAGTTTATTCACAATTTCAGTCACAATAATCAACACCTTATTTGAAAATTAGAAAAATATAATAAAAAATGTTAAACAGACTTCAGTTCCTTTTAGTCAAACTTATTTGGATAAATACTTGTGCCTAAATATGTTTATTTATATATTTGTGTATTTAGGCAGCAATCATGCTCATTTCATTGAATACGACAGACAAGGTGCTTTTATTTAGTTTTTTATACAATATCTCATGCAATTTAATATTTTTTTTTCTTTTTGGATGATAGATTATAAAAACTGTCCAAATTTTCTTTTTATCCAAGTGCTTTCAGCTATACATTTAGCCATTTTCAAGGATGAAATTTTTTAAATGTTAAATAAGAAATAGTTTGTTGTATGTATGTTTTATAAAATGTTTTCATTTTTCAAAACACGGTCAAGATATGTGTCCATGTTCAAAGTTAATATTATTAAGTGTTGGTTTCTTTGTTTTTTATAAATAGGACTTCCATTATTTTTAGCCTTTTTTTGCATGTAGATGATGCTATTATATTAGTGTTGTCAACAAGTATGTTGCGAATAGTGCCCAGTAGGTCTCCATGAATATATATATATATATATATATATATATATATATATATATATACGCATACACACACTCTCTGCTGTGTTAAAAAGTTCTTAGCCTAACCCACTTCCCAAACCTGAGTATTTTTTATTGGTGGGGGGAAGAGCTTTTTGTTAAGTTAACAACTTTTCTCTACACATATGTGCGATTTATTTACTTATTTATTTTAAACAGTTTCACCAAGTCTGGTACAAGGCCATAATAATATAAGTCTGGTACAAGGCCATAATAATAATAATAATACACAGCTGGTAAGAATCAAAACTCACTACACTATCAAATGTTTTGTGAGGTGAGTTTAACCATGACAGTATCTTTCATCATATTCTTTAGTTTCAACATTGGCTTTTAATTCAATTTATGTCTTCAGATAAGTACTTATGCTTTTCATATTTTAACAAAGATCTTATTCTTGGCATCAGGTTTCTGCAGAAGAGCTTTCAGAAGCAGGTGAAATTATTACATTCAATTTTTCTGGTGAAAATCTGGACAAAAAGGTAAGATTTTTCAAATTTACAACTGCATTTTTTTAAATTTTAAAGAAACAAGGCATTTGTTTTGAAAAGATTTTATCTTCAGTTATGAGCAAATCTTATACAAATAATTATTGTTTTAAAAAAATGGTCTTTATTTTACACAAGAAGTCAAACTTGGATACAGACAATTGTAATAATAATAAAATGATTCCTTAATCTTATTTTTTACTGTTGCCCTAGTAGGATATGACAACACAACTGCACAATTCGAACACAGTATTATTCAACACTCAGTATCATTTGTATTGGCTGGACATGCATTTTGCTTGACAAAGGAAATCACCTTGGAGTGCTAAATGTTAAGAATTTTTCACTTTTTTTTTCTTCAGTACTTGGTAACTAGTAATTCTAACCATACTCTTCTGTCTGGGAGGAAACTAATTTAAAAATTCCAATTTATAACCATTCAGTGTAAGCCTGTTACACTGACCAGTTACAAATTGGAATTGTTGGAATTTAAGATATTTCTAAAAATAGGTGGAGCTTCCCTTTCTTCATGAGACAACTAAAGTTTTTTTTTTTTTTTTTATATTGAAACCTTCCCACTGGATCTAGCAAGTATACATACCAAATCTGAGGACTCTACATGAAACCAATCAGTTGTATATAATGAGTAAACACTTTCTAGTATATACTTTGACTCTGTGTTTTTTTTTTTTTTTTTTTTTTTCCCTACTAATGTTCACCCAATACAAGGCTCAGGAGCTAATCAAGGTAGAGCATGAATGTAAAAATGTTTATAATGTAAGAGATGTGTAATATGAATAAAAGAGGAAGTAATAGGAAGTGAAGATTGTAAGGATAAGAAGGATAGATAACAAGTGACCCTTCACTTGAAGCATTTAAGATTGTAATATCCAGGGAAACATGCATGTGGAAGCCTGTTCTACAAAGTTCTTGGTGTTGGGGGAGGGGGACACTGAGTAAAACTTACTCTTTATATTTGGAATACAAAGGAAATAAAGATGGTTCAACTCTGTGGAAGTGGTATGGCTTGTCTTAGTTGTAAAGGTCTGAACTAGTGGAAGTAAAGAATGGAGCACTCATCTGAACATTTGCCAGGTCATTATTCCTACACTACTGAACATTTTAGTATCATGAGTAATAGAGCTGGAAGCATATTCTCTATGTACCATGTCCTTTTAAGACATGTGTGATCACAGTTCTCCATGGTTTCATTTCTTTTGTTGTTTTCTATAATACCTGCTTATTTATGATCCTGTTTGTCTTTGATAAACATTCCTCTATCCATATGTTCAAACTTACCAAATATGCTCCCCCACTGTTTTCCTTTTCTTCTGTTGCTTTTGTTATTTCCTTGAGTGTTAAGTTCCTGAAGCCTTCGTTCCTCATTGTTGCTAAAACATTCCAATTCTAATTTTTGGAAACATTTCATTGTAGTTCCTCTTCTCCTTAAAACTTCCTCATATTCTTTGTCCATACCATTTGTCAGTAGAATTGCATCTCAGTTGCTTCAAGTCTTTTCTTCATTTGTGATGAAAATTGTCTAGTATTTCTGCCATAGAGGTGGTTAGACATTACATAGCCGTCAGAACTCTTTTCTTTGTTTCTAATGAATTTTTGGCAAACATGGATAAACATGCCTGCAATAAAATGTAGTGTCAAAAGGATTTTTTTTTCCACATGGCATTGCTTTTTTAACAACCTTCATTTTTCAGCAATTGTTTTAGAAAGCAATGATTAAAATTGGGATAAAACCTAAACATAGGATGAAAGGGAATTTATATATTTTTTGTTCTTGAGAATTTACAACAAAAATATTAAATACTATTTCATTATTTATTTACACTATTACTTATTAGAATGGCTGACAAAACATCAGCTAATTGCCAATTTATTTAAACTTTATAAAATGATGAATAATAAGGATTTCCTAATAGGTGGTTGACATATTGTCAAAGAGTTAAGGTAGTTTAAAAAGTGGTATCATGGGAAAAACTTTCCTTCTCTCTATTTTTTTTTTTATTGCAACTGTTTTAAACCCTTTGACACTTCTAATCTTGTTGGATGGTGCATCAGATGTTAATGGAATTTTATTCATGTTTTCTATTTGCCCCAAATTCAAAACAAGTTTCCTCTTATGCACTTATAACAAATTTTCATCAGCTTGTATTTTTTGTATAATATGTGTTTTGTTCATAGATAAACCCTGCAGTTTCATAAACTGGTAACACTTTCTAGTAATCTGGCCTTGTGTACCAAAGAAAATGGCACATATACCCAAGCCTTTCCTGTCTCATGCTGCTTTTGCAGAAAAAGAAAAAAAACAAATGCTTCATCACAGAATGAGTTCAGCAATGTCATGTAAATTAGCTTCTGCTAATTAATTGTGGGTCAAGTATCACTGAGTGGATTGGTTTGCATAGAAAAATATGCTAAAAATGTCCATGCTCCACAAATAGAAAACCATAAAGTGTCCAACAAACTGCTATAAAAGCAACTGACTTTTTCTACCAGAAGATTTTTTTTGTGGAGAGGCTGTGTGTGTGTGTGTGTGTGTGTGTGTGTGTGTGTACATGGAGATTTGAACTTTGAACTTTTATTATACACCCCATTAATTATTATTTTGCTAGAAACTCCCCTGATCTATCACATTTTTTGTCATCCTCAAATACAACAAATGTGTGGCTTGCCAACAAAGATCTTATTTAGTTGTCTTTAGTTAATCTTGCTGCTGCCAGTAGCTAAAAGGCCCAAAACCTTTGTTGCTGCTTTGTTCCCATGTTCCTTAGCATAGTCTATCAATTATAGCAAATTGTGTAGCTTAATCTCTTACCTCTTACAGTTATATTCTTGAAGGTAAAATTCTGTAAACTCAACTAGCGCCATTGGTGTTTTATCAACTGGTACCAAACAGCTCTACTGAATGCACTCTCCAAATGTAAAACATACAGCCATTCGGCATTCTTCTTTGGCTGCTTCATATGTTGGACATATTTCTGTGACACCAGATTTTCTCAGGTTAGTGTTTTACCGTTATCAGTGTTATCTTTCAGTTATGTCTCTTTCTTCACTAGATAAATGATGAGAGTGTGGCAGTGTCCTCCTTGCCAAAGATTTTAGTAATGTATGAATAATGTTTTGTGGCTGGAGTGAACAAAGTAGTTATCTATATAATAAATGCAAAAATGTCTCTGTGTGTCACACTTTTTCAGTCAAAGGGACACAACTCTCTAACTTTTAAATATCTCATCTTGTATATAAATGAATGTGAATGGCATTGTGTTCAACTTTACTCCTAGAGTCCATAGCTCAACATATCATACCATTTTGGAATCAGGTCGACTCCATGAGCAAATTAAAAACCTATCGGGCTGTATCCAGACCTGAATTTTTGTATTCCCAAGTTTTTATTACTGTGATTATTTGGGCAGGTTTTTTTTTTATTTTATTTTGCAACAATTTGATTACAGTTTTTATAACTTGGAAATAAATTTGAGAACAAGTGAAATTAATCCAGTAGAAGTCACCCATGAAATAAAAGTAATTGTTTGTGCAGAAAGTAAGGACCTACGCACATCAAATTGTCTTTAAATTAAAATGCCGACAGAAGAATTATTGTTGAACTTTTAAAAGGTAAGCCTAAATATTAATGCAATACTGAAATGCATCAATCAATTTTGAGTTCTTCTGTAGTTTACTGTTGCCTATTGTATATGGCAGCAGAATGCCTCACAAAAAGAAAAAATCTCTTTCAACAGAGGACCAGATTGCAATCAAAAGAAAGTCCTTTGCAAATGAAAACCCAGATCAAACAGCAGCCAGGAGAGCTTCCAGTGCTGAAAATATGCAAAGACTTAGGGACTCTCAAACTCCTGAACAAGCCAAGAAGCCCAATCATGAACCCTCTGCAAGAGCTGGCTTAAATGCTACTACTAAATAAATGAAAGTGAGTATGGAGATACTGAAAGTTGAGAAAACTATAATGGGAAAAACAAACCAACCAAAAAAAAATTAGACTATATAAAAAAGGCTTGGAATTGGTGAGGTTCAAAACCAATATTCCTAATTTAAAAGAAGGGTATGTGACAATCTTCAAATGATCAATCAAGCAAAAATTAACCAAATTTTTTTCTTTTCATCCAAAACACATGTATTTCTTATTGCATGACCCTATCTAGTGACTCCAGTTAGCCAGTTAAGGACATCTGTTCTTTGTCAGAAGAAAAGGCCTACATGACAATTTTAGTATCTAAGGACATTATAAACAGAAAAGTCCACAACCACAGACACTGGGAGAGAGCTACCCCAGTGTAGTAAGGTCTATTTTGTTCTGTTGCTGTTAGGGATATGGACTTTTCACCAAAGTCAGAAGAACAAAGTTGAGTTTTTTTTTTTTTTAAAAAAAAAGAAGGAAAAACTGACTTAAAATAAAGAAAGATGAAAGAAGTTCCTATTATTGCTATACAGACCATTCATGGTAAAAGGACTGAATGGAAAAGAGTCCTTGTATATAGATTAGTATTCACTCCAGCTACAAACATAAAGAAGAAAGAAGACAGAATTATGTAGTAATTTTCAATAATGAATAGTTGTTTATTATCACAACGGCCTTGTGATTTGAATTTGTTTTCAGCTAAAAGGATTACTGTAGGCTCTAATGGATATCCAATTTGACAAGTAAACACAACCCCAATTGCAACATAGCAAGGACAGCTCATGGCGTGGCTAGTTGCAATGTAATGGAAACAGATGACAGCAGGTGTGGTAACATTTACAACTCTTCATTCCCTCTAGAACTGGCAAGGGCTGTTACAGGTTCTATCATTGGTTCTACGAAAATATATTGAGGTATATTTAAATATGATGGATCAACTGGCACCAACAAATGTTGCCAATACTTGGTTTTGATAATTCCTATTAGAGGAAGAGGGAGGAGTAGTAGTAGTAGTAGTAGTAATAATAATAGTAATGATGTTTGAGTAAATGATGTTATTTATTCAAATGACATTATTGAGTTGGGTTAGGTAGAAGTGACCATCTAAATTTATAGTCTACAGTACTGAGCATTGGGTGGGAGTGACCTCAATTCTGTGTAAGATGTAGAGTGATATTTTTTTTTTTTGTCATTGTCATAGGAGGGGGGCTCATATGCCAACAGTAGTTATTTGACCATGAATTTGGTTCTGCTTGTTAACCCTCCAGAGCCAAATCATTTAACCTGCTGATACCCATTGTAAAATCTGGGATTATAAAAATTAAAAGAAACATGTGGTATTATAGGTTTCTTGAGACGATTTGGCATTAGAAATTTCTTTAAAATTTCAGTATTAATTGTAGCTTTCTGAAAAATCTGGTATCATACTTATTATAAAACCCAGGTTGTGTGTGTGTGTGTGTACGTTTATATATTGGATCGGATTTCCTACATTTTTCAACCGATTTCAACAAAACTTCACAGAACTACATAAAATTACCTTGCGGTGGTTCTGACAGTGCCAAAAATTGGAAAAACACAATTGTTTTTGCATGAAATCAATTTGAAAACACGATTAAGAATCATCGCAAGAATGAAAGGGGGACAACTCATATCGAGTTATACTTATTATAAAACCCAGGTTGTTTGTGTGTGTGTGTGTGTGTGTGTGTTTGTTTATATATGGGATCGAATTTCCTACATTTTTCAACCGATTTCAACAAAACTTCACTTTTTTTTTTTTGGTAGGTAGTGTTTCTTATTGTCTTGCACACTTTTTTCTTTATTTTTACATTCAGAATACTTTAAAAATTCCATTTACAAGACAATTGTTTATAATAAAATTCTATTCAATCGGTAGACTCATAATGATTGAAAACAATGTTTTTGTTTGAGTTTGGGTTTGACCAATTCGTAAAAAAAGACCAAAAAAAACTAATTAAGACATGTGTGTCCATCAACCTTAAACAATAATCTTTGTCAATTTTATTTTTCAGTCTTTATGATGGTCGATACTTGATCTATCTCTTACTGTTACATCCCCGGGCAACGCCGGGCTCTACTGCTAGTTAATAATAATATCCACCCTTTCATTTTTTGTGACAGTCAGCATTAATGAGCTGTATCTATATTAGACGTAATCCCAGAATGTGGGATATGAATTCAAATCTCATTGGAGGCTACTTCTTTATTTCCAATTCACTCTATTTAATATTTAATGATTGTGCAATGTAACAACTTAAGAGTCAAAAATTATTAAAACATTTTCATGTTTGACTTAAAGTTTGCAACCAAAAACAAAAATATGGCTTAGTTGTGATATTTAAATTTCTAAAAAGAACACATTGTCAGTTATTAATTATTGACTGGTATTGATTTCAGTTTAATTGACTTTTATTGTATTATTATTATTATTATTATTATTAGATGTGGTAATATTCAGTTTTTTCTTTTACATAATGTATTGTTGATTATTAATAATCTTTGACTTGTATTTCTTTTTGTCTTAATTTCTTTTGGGTTTTTTTTTTGTTCTTTTTTATCACAATTCTCAAGACTTTTATTCTACGATTGATGACTTATCAATCAGACATGGAAAAAATAAAGAATGAAAGCTGTATAATTAGATTTGAGTTTTTGTAACTGATAGTTTTTTTTTTTTTTAGCCTATTTGGTAAATCAGCTGATCTAGGTAGACATGCTTCTCAAGAATGATGGATGTCAGTTTGAATTTAGCTAGAGTCTTATTTTTGGTCAGTACTGCTTACTATGATAGAATGAAAGTTTGAGAAATTGCAATAAAAAGCAGCTGAAATTAAGATGAAACAAATAAATGGAAAGTTTAGGATAATTGAAATAAAAAAAGCTTTTTCTAAATCCCTAAAATGCATTATATGCATGCTTATTAATTTTTTTTTTTACACAATATACTCATTTAAATGCTGTCTTTGTGTGCCTCCTGTCAATTTTTATTTATATTTACAGAATTATAATTATTTGTAAATCAATAAATTTGATAATAATTATTAAAGTATTGAGTAGTGTAAGGGTTATAAAGTGGAATCTGCAAGCCAAGTTCAAATTCTGACCTAGTTTGTTTCATTCACTTTCACACTAATGCCCTTGGAAAAGGCATAACTCCATTTCTTTTCACCCTAGCTATAGCTTAAATGGCAGTGTAGACAGTGCACTCTAACCTTGGTTGGTAGCCAGTCTAGAACAACTCTGAATTCAAATCCATGGAGAAGGCAACAGGAAACCACTCCATTATCGCTCCTGAGAAACCATAACAGTTCACAGATGAAAAAAAAAAAAAAAAAATGGAATCTGTAATGTTTACCTACCTCCTAGAGACGTGGCAACAAAAAAAAACAAAAAACATGAGGGGAAACAACTCTGTAATTAGCAGTAAATAGGCTTGGAGTTATCTCCCTTCGATCCCCCCCCCTCAAACTTGCCAATTTCATTTTCTATAACTTTTACATTACCTGATACTTTAATAATAATTAAATTTTGCTTTAAAAATACTGTATTTCTTGTTGCATAACACACACATTCCCATAAGATGCCCCTCTATTTTACAAGGATATTTTATGGAAAAAAAATTTGGTATGTTTCATCATGTATTGAAATATATTTTAAAGTGGTTTGGTAGAGGAAAATGTATGATTCTGTGCATGCAAATACAATAGTATAATAGTAGATTGCAATGGAGTACGAAATTATATATTGTAAATTTGATCTTTAAAGAAAAGTTTGTCAAAGTAGAAAAAAATATTCGTGCAATGCTTATCAATGCTTTACCAGTGAATATAAACAAACTGATATAAGGCAATCCGTAAAGTACAATAAATGTGAATGAATTCTTGTAGATGATTACAGTACAAGCAAAATATTTTAGTGAATATTACCAGTAGGATACAACAAGCAACAGGGGAAATAACTGAATGCATTCTAACAGAAACTGGTATTTCAGCAAACAGTATAGGCTCCTATAGATTAAAAAAAAAAAAAAAATTTTAAAAAGTACTAGTAACAATTTTTATGCCTAGTGGACTCTGGCTTGTCTGATGTCCTAATATGTCCTGGCTGTATTAGATACAGTTTTTTTTTTTTTTTTTTACATCAAAATAATGCAAAGACAAACTTGTTACTTAGTTAAAATTTACTTGGGAATTGGTGTTCTGATTGGGCAATAAATTGCTTTATTCTTCAAGTTAGCACAATACCATTCAAATGCTCTAACAAAAATTGTGCTTTGATGTGCTATTTTTGCAGTTACGGCTGCAAGCATAGGAAATCTGATCATTATAATAATATTTTTTGCCTGCACATTTCTAATTGAGTCATGATTCTCTTGTATCATTTCATTTCAGGATTTCTTTGGTCTTTCAGACCCTTATATTGAAATTTTCCGACAAACACAATCCAACTGGCAATTGGTCCATAGAACTGAGGTAAAAATAGGCTTTGAAATTTTCTTTTATTGTTTTTATATAAAGTTAAAGTTTGAATAAGAAATCACAAATAGAAATCTTTACTGAAATTTATCTTATTGTTATACATCGAGGAAACCATTTATTGTGATTATTTTGGGGCAGTGTTTCTCGACCTTGTCTTCCTTATGACCAATTTTTGGTGTCAAAAAACTTTCAGGCACACATAAACACAAATAGAAATTCCATGTTTACAAAAGTAAAATGTAGTAGAAAATATAAATCCTGACTAATGACTACACTGCTCCTGGCATCTCCAGTCCCATTTAAAATATTTCTCAGGTCGACTTTTGGGCTTAAGAGCTCACATTAAGAATCACTAATTTAGATGACAATAAGCAGCTGATGACATGAAGAATAGGATGTTAAAAAAAACAAAAAAAACTGGGTCAATTTACATTATTATAAACAACTTAATATAAAATTAATATACAGTTTATTAACTTAAAATTATTAATTCATTTTAAATAAATATTTGGAACCAACTGATTTTGATAACAAACATTTTATAACATTGTCTATCATTATGGTAAATAATTTTTGTATATGATAAAAATAAAATGTATTTATCTCTTCAATTTTGTTCAGGTCATAAAGAACAATTTGAATCCCAAATGGAAGCCATTTGAGTTGAAGGCACAAACATTGTGTAAAGGAGACAGACAATTAAAAATCAAAGTAAGCATATTTTTTTTCTATTTTCTATGGTTTATCAACCCTTTGCAAGTTATTTAAAGCCTGAAAGTATTTTTAGATTGTTATATAGAGCAAGAGAGAGAGATTTTTTTTTTTTTTTTAGATATAATAATAACTTAGTGACTCTATGCTGTAACATAGCTTCCATGTTCCTCTTCTAATTGTTCTGATGAACTTTCCTCTATGGTTCCTAGACTTTAGGAATTTAAGCGCAGTACTAGATTGGCAACAAGGTCTTATCATTTTAGAGTAGAAATGGCTAGATGTAACTGTAAGTTCTATGCTAACAGTTTCTTGCACTTCTCGCTTGTGGAACTCTCTTCCCAGTCAACTTTGATCTTCAAAAATTTAAATGCGACATCAATCGGTATTATCTTCTTAATTCTTATTCTTTTTTTTTAAGTAATGTAGATTTAAGTATTTTTGTTTAAAATTATGTTAGTCACATTATACAGTTACATTTTCATGCACCAATTATCCATTTCTCAAACAATTATTTCTACCTAACCTGATGATGACTTAGTTGAAAACTTGGACCATATTTCCTGTACTTTTCTTTTGAAATGAACTTCAGACAATTTCTGATGGAATTTCCTCTTTGTCTGAGAAGAATTATTTGTAAAAATCGATCATTCAAATTAATAGACACAAATGTCAATTAGTTTTTAGTATAAGAAAAAACATTAAATTTTAAGTAATGTAGATCTAAGTATTTTTTTTTTTTTTTAATTATGTTAATCTTGTTATATAGTCATGGTTTTGTTCACCAATTGTCCAAATCTTGTAATACAGCATTTTGATTATCATTTGCCATTTTTGGTTTTGCTGTATGTTTTTAAATTTCCACCCAGGGTTGATATTATCTGGAAGAAAATATATGAACACAGCAGGGGCAATTTTTAAAATTTAAATTTTTGTTGCCTAAAGTGATTAGCTAGTTCAATAATTAAATGTGTAAGGATTTTACTGTTATATTTTATAGCACAAGGAATAATAGTGGTATAAAGATTACATGCACAAAAAAACTGACCAATTGATTAGCAAAGCAAAGATAACATTTATTAAAACAAAAATTAACAAAGTAAAATTTAAAACAAGTTTCTTTTAGTAGAATTAAATTGTACACATAACAAAATGTTCCTGTATATGTTATAGTGTGACTTACTGTGGATATGTGAAGTGTTTCACAGCTCTTTTTAGCTTCAGCATGGAAAGTTCATGTCAGCAGTTCAAAAAGGAAACCCAAAAGAAAGAGTTATTTTAGGGTTCACAAGTTTTTATATTCAAGCTGCTGCTGATACAGGGTTTATTTACTTACTACTTCTACTAAAGGGCACTACACTTTTTACAGTTTTTAAAAAAAAATATTAATTCTGTCAGATTTAAACATCACATGAAATGTTGAATATTTTACATTGGGGAGGGGTACTGTTCAAAAATAAACACTTCATATTTCTTTAGACTTGAGTCATCATTTTAGATTGCCAGTACCACCTCAGAATCAGCTTCACCTGTTGAAATGAAGACTTGTTATTTTTAAATTCAATTTTCATTAGGAAAGATTTCACAAATAATCTGTTAGATATCTTACTTACCTAATATATATATATATGTGTGTGTGTGTGTGTATGCAGTATATTATATATATTATTTACATATTATATGCGCGGTACTTATTGGAAAGTGCTCGATGTCAAAGATAGAGCTAACATTTAGTTGGATTGATGTGAGTTTGTGACCCTGGGTTTCATGCTTTTGCAATCGTCAGACAAACTGATTAATTTTTGATTTATGTAGGTTGTGTGTATTGGTGTTTTTGTGAAAGTAGGAGGAAAAGTTGTCATTGTGATGCCACTCATACTTATGCAAACATATATACACGTCCATACACCCATTGAGGTACGCAGACACACATACACGCACTTGCCCACCGGAGTTCACACAAACATATGTGAATAGTATGGGACTAGATATATATATGGATATGTGTGCTGTTGTGTACATATGTCCACATTTGATTGCTGAATTCAATGAAGGATTGTATGGCAAATCATTTCCCTGAATGTAGCAATGTCACCACGCAGACCATTTTTCTATTTTTCCACTAAATAATATTTCCTTGCACGCATGCATATACGTATGATGGGGTCTGTGTAAAACTATGATCGGTAAAAATTGCTATTATTTTAAATTTACAATAACTATTTGCTACTAAAATCATTATCATCAACCGCCGCCACCATTACTACCACATCACAATTACTATTGCCATATTAGTCCGCAATCACCATTAACGTAAATTACTCCTCTCTCCCTCAGCAAAATTAATACCACCTCATAAAAACTAATAAGGATTACAAATTGGAATTTCTACCATTTACATATGTGCAATCACCAAAAACAAGCAAATAACTGTCTTTAAAATAATAACAAAACAGCCTTAAAAAATTAAAAATAATAGCAATTATTATTATGTGTGTCTGCGTACCTCAATGGGTGTATGGACGTGTATATATGTTTGCATAAGTATGAGTGGCGTCACAATGACAATTTTTCCTCCCACTTCCATAAAAACACCAATACACTCAACCTACATAAATCAAAAATTTAAAAAAATTAATCAGTTTGTCTGACAATCGCAAAAGCGTGAAACCCAGGGTCATAAACTTACATCAATCCAACTAATATATATATATATATATATATATATATATACAAACACACACACATCTTATCTGTGTAAGAAGTAACATCTATGATATATATATATTATTACTTCAAATGCTATATTTTGTGTTTGAGTAGACATTCCTGATTTCTAAACAGTGTAAATATATGTCTATTGAATTGTGCATAATGAAACCCCCGCACATTTATGTGAGATGTTTCATCCTTTAGGACTTCATTGGACTAAAGTGATGTCTACAGTAATGCGACTACACATGTGCATGAAGAAGAGCGGGAGGGATGGGGTTGAGAATTTGAATTTTTTTTTTTTTTTTTTTTTTTTTTTTTTAAATATGTTTTGGGTATATTGTTTAGCCAATTTCATTTATTAATTTTTTGTTTGTTTTTATCACTTTTTGTCATAAAATATCCCACATTTTATAATAAAAAACTCACTAAGAAAAGTGATAATGGACACAAGTTTACTGTGGATAATGTAGCAATTAAAGCCCTTTCTATACATTTTCATCTTAGTAAATTGCTTTCTCTTTTAATTAGAGTATCATTTTGTAAATCAAAATTATGGTCAGACTCATTACGGTGAGCAACTAATGCATTGAGTATGTGTTTTGTAAAAGATCTTTTTAGTGTTCATATAATCTTTTTATTTAAATTCCTTTATGTTTCTCCAATGTATTCCTTATGGCAATTATTACAGGTAATAATTTTGATTTGTATTAAGTCTTTTATTGTTTTAGAAGTAGCTGCAACAAATTTGATGTTAAGCTTAGATAAATTCTTTTCAGTTGTAGTTGATTGATTGTGTTTATCAGAAAGGTTCACTATTCTCATTTGAAATATTTTACTAGCCTTTTGTTTCACATTGAAAATGAAATAATTAGTGTATTGGAGGAGCTTAAAAGTATTTTCAATGTATTTCTTCTTTTTAAATATTGAGGCCTACAAATTCTGATTGCTCTTAAATAGAATCTGATGATTATTCTGGATTTCATTTTGTTGTTATGATGAGAATAGAAATTTATGAGATCATTTTTATTAAAGGAATTGCAATAGACACATAGTGTCTATTGTCACTACAGTGTAACCTTATATCTAGGAAAGTCGAAGTATTGTTTGTTTCCATTTCATAAGTGAATTCTATCATATGCTCAACTTTGTTTAGTTTATCTGCAAGTTCAGGTAATGTAGTTCTTCAAAGAAAAAATCCTCACATGTTGCACTCATAAGATATTAAGAAAATCCTATCACATCTTACAAACTTATACATGAGTTTTTTCTTTTTTTTTTTTTTTTTTAAGCCATCTACTGGGAACTCAAAAAAATGAAGATATAATTACAGAATGCTATTTTTTATAAATGCTTTTTTTTATATATACACTAACTTTCAAATTTTTCTACACTTACAATCACCAATAAATCAATGAGCCAATAAATTATTAATGAAAAATGCATCTGTTCTACACAACAAATATTGATTTTATTTTTTTGTCTATATTTCTGAGATGAGGTATTATGTACACTATTTACATTATTCAGACTATTGTCCTCATCTTTGTCGCCATATTTATTACAACGTTTTGACCATTGAAGAAGAAGGCCAGAACGTACAACAGCTGAAACATTGTAATAAATATGGCGACAAAGATGAAGACAATAGTCTGAATAATGTAAATAGTGTTATTCTTTTTTTATCTTTCTTTCAAAAATAATCACCTTTGTTGTCGATGCAGTTAATCCATAGGTGAATATTAATCATCAATTGTAAAAAGTTAAAATTTCTTATCAAGATTCAGCTATAGACTTATTGATTCTCTCACTCACTCACACACAATTATAATAATAAAGACTGAATTTACTTTTCAAAAAGAGAGTATATAACTTGCAAGTTTTAATTATAAATCTATATAAGTGTCCCACCTGAAAACAATAAAATAATTAATAATAATTTTTTTAAATCCCTAGATTGATTGTTATGATTGGGACAGTGATGGATCACATGACTTCATTGGCTCTTGTGTTACAACCCTGGGAGACATGGAAAAAGCCACTGACAAATCAGTAAGTAACATTCCTTAATATTTGTTGATCATTATAAGTGTATGATCAAGTTTGCTTTCTAAAGATTTACAATAATAAAATATTTACTGAACCTGCAGAAATTCCACAAGTGTTGACAAAGAAGATTATCTCATGCCTCTGCTCTTCTCTGACCCCTTTGTCTCATTCTCTTCCTTATCCTTTCCAATCTTTGTTGCCCATCCATTTTTTAACAGTATGGCTATTGTGGATTTTACATGCTGTTTTAACCTAGGGAAGGTTACTGAATAGAATAATTGCACAAAGGTTGGTAATGAATGATAATACTTAGGACAAGAACAACACATATGAGATTCACCAACAGTGCGTAGAAGAAGTAGTCAGCTGCTAGAAGTGAGTCAAGTGAATTCCACAATGAATCTCCAACTGAAGACCAACATGCAGTATTTACTAATGTATTTATGGGAATGGGGTCATACCCATTATCGTCCATACATATGCTACAGCACATGCTTGGTTGTCAATCACATTTTATTTAAACTGATTTGGATTATATTATTGAAATGCTGATGAATTCAATTTTACTATCAAGCCTTCTAATAAGTGGGTTTAATCTTTGCAAAACCCTTATCAGATAGATAAGTGAACATTTTATCTGTTGCTATTAATGCTTAACTCTTGATAATGAGCATCTGATGATTGTTATATTTTTTAAAAATTTTTTTTTTTTAAGCATTTCACCCCAAGCAAGGCGGGAAGCCACTAGGACGCAAGGGGTTACAGAAAATTTAGAGCAAGATCAGATAGGAGTGATAGAAGAAAGGATGAGGAGAAGGGTAGTGGATAGATCAAGGCAACTGGAGATGTCGATTGACATTACACTTGAATAGCTGGAGATTATAGCTCACAGGGAAACAGGAATAGGGAAGGGAGTTCCACAGGCGAGAGGTGCGAGACATGAAGCTATTAGAGTAGAAGAGACGGTTACATTTAGGAGTTTCGACAGTGAAGGTGTGAGAGCGGGATGCCAGCCTCGTAAGGTGCTGGAACTCGTGACGTCTGGGAACCAGCGAATGCAGCTCCTCGGAGCAATTTCCATGAAAATATTTGTAGAACAGACAGAGGGAGGTGACGGCACGTCTGTGAGAAAGTGACTGTAGACAAGACGCCAGGGCAGGGCCAAGTACATTGCATATCCGCCCCTGGAGCCTATCAAGAACCCCGAGGCAAACAGAAGGGGAACCAGACCATATATGGCAGTAATACTCCATGCAAGGGCGAATTGTTGATCTGTAAATCTGGAGGATCGACTCTAGGGAGGAAAACTTCCTGGCGCGGCTCAGGGAGCCAACTTTCCTTGCGGTGGACAAGGCAATTGACTCAATGTATTTATTCCATCTCAGGTCAGCAGTCAATGTGAGACCAAGAAGCCGCAGAGAGTTGCTCTCGAGAAGTTGAGCATCAGACATTCTAATGGAGGGAAGGGAAGGATCTCTGTGATGATTAATAGAGAGCAGTTTTGTCTTAGAAGCGTTGAAGTTGACGAGCCAATTCATGCCCCAGTTCACAATCGATTGGAGGTCCTTCGATGCACATCAGCATGTTGAAATCCTCATAGTGCGGAAGTTATCACTAACATTTTTGTCAAGATTTACAAACTCTACGTTTCGTTCAATTTCGCAAACCAGTTGATGAAATTTGAATAAGCTGATTTGTTTGAAAAAATACTTTGACAAAAACCCTACTTTGTGGTTTAATAATTTCTTTAATTTAATTTTATAGGATTTCATAGACAACAATATTTTGTAAGAATTTTTTTTTTTTTTTCTTTTTAACAGCTAATAATAATTTCTTACTCTTGAGCCTGCAACATACAACTGGCCATGCATAAATATTTTTTTCTGGATCCAAATTCCAATTTTTTGAAGCATTTGGCCTTGTGATTTGTTTATAATTCTCACAAATGCAGGAGAGACTGGAAACTGGATTCTTGTATATAAAAACTTAAAGAAAACATGCAAAAAAAAAACTCTCTTGCATTTTTATTAAATAATTATTTGTTATTTTAATCATTAAATTCTTTTTAAAATAGTGGGAGTATTTTATATGATAAAATCTTTAATTTTTCAAAAAAAGTTAATGAAAATTTATTCTACTAAGATATGCACCCTAGTAAAACCAACTGTATTTTGTACCCATCAGATCATTGATTGCTGGACCTTTTCAGATACTCTCACACGGTGTTGAATGGTTTTGCATGCCCCCGTGACATGTTGATGTAACATCTTTGCATTATTGTTGTCTGCTGCATAAACTAGTTGTTTTAGGTGACCCTATAGATAAAAATTCAAAGGATTGAGGTCAGGGGCACATGCAGTTCATGAGACTAGTCCTCCCCTACCTATCCCACTTTCATGGTAGATTTCAGCCAGTGCATTGTGAACAATGTGAGTAAAATGTGCTGGAGCCCCATCATACCTGAACTACATGCATTTTTGTATTAGCAGGGGTACATCTTCTTGCAGGTCTGGAAGTGTGTTCAAAATAAAGTCCCGTAGACAGCTCCTGTAAGATGTGCTGGAAGAACATATGGACCTACCAGACAATCGCCTGTATTGTACATGAGGATTTTCATCTGCTTACAAATGTTGCTTGTGTAAATTTGTTATTCCATCTCTTCCAAATGTTGCTCATCCATAAACAAGACTGAAGATACAAACAATGGATTGGCAATAACGTTTTTGCAATAAACAGTTGACAAAAATTTTTGTAGCAAATGATACAAATACAGGAGTTGCTCTTAACACTTCATGCAGTACTATGAGATGTACAACATGCAAGGACCACTTGACATGTGCTAATACCTGGATCCTGTAGAATCTGTTCTTTGTGGTCAGGTGTACGAGCAGATGTCAGTGTTCTTTGATCCATAATTTGTGGTGCCACAGGTCCTATCTCAGCAACTTGGCAATAAACAGCAGCAACGGTTAGCTGACTCAGTTGCCTTCTATCTAGAAATGCAATCTGACACACCATGCAGCCTTGCATTCATATGTAAAAATCATATCTTCCTGCTCATAATATGATTATGCTGCCATTGTTAAACAGAATACTTCTCAGTTAACTCACTACTAAACATGTTAAACATTGAAGATTGTCATTCCTGTACAGTTGTGGCTAGACTAACGTAACCTAGTCTATATCACAACACAGCACCATCTACTGTAAACTTCCTTTAAACTTAATAACTCAAAAACTTTATAAATCACCACACACACATTTTATATATATATATATATATATATATATATATATATATATGTGTGTGGTGTATCAAAAATACTTCTACAAATTTTAGGGATGGGTTCCTCACACCAAAACAAGAACAAAAGTCCATATGTTTATATGTTCGCAAATTCTTTGTGTATATATATATATATACACCTCTCTGTCTCAAAGAAAGGTTGTATTCCCCTTGCAGGATCGAATTGTACAATCGAACCTCTTGTAAAATAATTCATACAGAAAACACCAAGTCCATGAAAAAATAGACTAATAATCAGATTAAAAAAAATTGAAACTTCACATGTTAAAATCTAATAATCATCACAAGGACTTAAAATATCAATTATATTTTTGATGGTTTAGGTAACCTAGTCAATAAGAAACTCAATCATAATTTTTTTTTTTTTTAATGTGATTCAGTGGATTATATGTTGAGTTTGTCTATTTTTTTTACTTTCTTTCTACAGCTCAGCTGGCCATTGATGAACCCTAAAAAGGCAGCAAAGAAAAGCAGCTACAAAAATTCAGGGAAACTCGTTCTCAGATCAATCCGGGTGAGTATAATACTGAAGGCTAAATTTTTAAGGCTTTTGACATGATACCCCAAAAATATTGCAATAAGATTTCTTGATATGCAATGAATGAACAAAAAGATGTGGTGTAGCATGACCAATTAATATTATACAACACGCCACACAACAAACTGAATTCTAACAGGCTGATGTAATGCAAACAAAAAAATGTGAATGGCCACTTGGAAAATTGCTAATCTAAAAAGAAGATAACTTTAAAAATTGAATTCTTAGAATTAAATTCTTAAATTAACAAAATACAATAACATAGAATTTATCAGACATTATTTCAATTCCCTAAACATGTTTTCAACACTAAAATGCATATTTACACCTGTTTTTTTTTTTTTTACTAATCCATGAATTATAAATGGCTATGAGTTACCTTGATTTTATGATTTTCAATTGCATATACGGCCTGTTTTGTAAATGAACACTATTAGGTAAATTTTCTCCCTTCTAGTCCATTACATTTAAAAATTAAATTATAAAGTTTGTTGTGATATTTTGTTTAACAAAAATGGTTAACAAAAGTGTTGCATTTGGCTGTTCTAGTGGATATGTTACTAACAGGGAAAAAGTATCAACATTTTCTTTTCCTCTTGGAAAATCCAATTTCGTAAAAAAATGGATAAAATTTGTTAATCGTATTGATTGGTTTCCTACGAAAAATTCAGTTCTCTGTATGAAAGATTTTGAAGAGAAATTTATTTTAAAAGGAAAATGAAACAAACTGAATTGAGATTTAGATCCAATTACCTGCATTCAGAAAAAAAAATAAGAAAGCTGTCTCTTTTTGCCAAATACAAGGGAATTCAGAAAGCCTCCAGAACAACGACTGGTCCCAACTGATGAATTACATGATTTTATTTTACCTGATACGATAAAGGATTTTACTCAATTGAAAGAAGGAAAGTGTTGTTCTAACAATTTTGAATTAAAAAAAGGCTTATATTCTAATTTATAGAATGGTCTTTGTTCCTGAAACACATTTTCCATCTATAAAAGAATGTATTTGCATTGACCAAAACCTTCACGTCCAGTTCCAGTGCAATGGAACCCCTATACCATTACCACAGTTGTTTAGACATGGACATAATGCTAAACTCACAAGATTTAACATGTTAGAAAATTTTCAAAACTACATACAAAACATGGTGGAAGAACAACCATACTCAATTCTAAAAGAATTACAAAAATGGCAACATTACCAAGCAAGAGGTCATCCTTCATTTTTTTTTTTTTTTTTTTTGAAAAACTAATATGTTATACCTTACTACTGCGCTATATGTCTCAACAAATCTACAACTTACTTTTGGAGAAATTTCCATTACCATCTTTATTAGAGAAAATTCAAAAAAAAATTTCAATGTGAAATGTGTTTCCTGGTCATGGTAGGCAATGATAGTGATGATGCTACAGAGAAGCAGTACTTTGACTTACTTTCTCAAGGAGGTCTTATGGTTCCACCTAGCCAAATGGCAAAGTTTGTTTGTGATTCTTTTACTATACCTGACTATACAGATGAATTTATTGTAAAACATAATGAATCCTCTACAAGAGAGTCTGCTGAAAGAATTTTGGAAACTTATTCTCTAAAATGTTTTTACTTGTGAACAACACGCTGAAAAAGGAATTTACTTTACAGCAAAAATTGTTATCAATATCTTTTACAGCAATAAACAAAAGTTTTCATTGGATGAAATTCAAAAAATATTGTAGAATGTTTTAAAAAAGAAAGGTAAAGTTCAAAAGAAAATTGATTTATAGAGAAACTGTTGGTAAGTTTTTTTTTTACTTGTATTTGTTTTATATTACTCATTAATTCTTTAATAACTTTTTTTGTTTGTTTACAAATTTTAATGAATACTGTTCTGTTTAAAAAGAGAAAAAACAAACTGTGTATTTTTGGATGGTTTTAACATGTTTTAGATAAGACAGATATAAATTGACTATAAACTAAATAGGCCTTTTAGAAATTAGCCTGATATGTGGGGCTGTATATATTAGTGGGCTGTGGGTGTAGATGCTACAGTAAAAGCAGTCTCAATTGCAATCCTGCTTGCAAAATAGATTTTCTTTTTTATCCAGTACCACAGTTGGCTATCAATTCTTTTTTTTCTTTTCAGAGTTAATTTTAATCAGTTGCATGTTTGATGCTATCATTAGGTTTGTATAGGTGCAAGGACAACAGTTAATATCCACACATATAAAATGCAATATATATATATATATATATATATATATATATATATATAATGTGTGTGTGTGTGGGGATCTAAACCAAATAGCTATTAACAACTGTATATATGTGTGTTAGCATGCATACACAGATAAACGAATAAATATTTACTTAATTTAATATGTGTAAACAAAACAGTGCTCAATGAACTTGTGAATGAGGCCTTCATGCCTTTTGAGTTGGCAAAACCATAAAAGTTTAAGTTGCACTATGAATGTATGTATGTGTGTGTGTGTGTGTATATATATATATATATAAAACTTAGCAGATCAGCTGATTCCACTACCTTGTTTTCAGTCTTTTGGTATCTTCAGGTGATTTCAGTCAATTGAGTTTCTAACACTTCGTTTTTTAAAAGTAAAAAAATTTATGAACGCTATATTTTTAAAAATTAATTAAATAAATAAGTGCACGACGTGAGGAAGAAGAGGAGGTAAAAATTAAGTGTAGTGGAAATGTATCAGTGAGGGATTAAATAAAGTATGCATACTTTCTTTTCAGCCCACTTCAAATGAACCCAAAAGGAACTTTTTAGTATGTATACTACAGGTCATAATTTCCAATCTCTGATTCGAAAGGTTTTTTTGGGGGATCTGGAAATGTTATAACTAATTTTTCTTGTTAACAAAGGTTGCAAGTATTGCTATGATTGTTGTAAGGTTTTGGTTTTTTTTTTTCTTGTTTTTTTAATCTTCCAGTTTACAATCGGATCTTTTATTTTTTTTCCCCTTAATTTCCACACATGGTTGGCTTGTTTAGTAGAATTTCTAAGGCTTTCTAGCTTAACAGGTGACTTATCACCAGAAGATACTGCAAGGTTGAAAGTAAGGTAACAGAATAGGATGATCTCCTAATTTTCTATACTTAAAAGCTCTACATGTTAATTTTTTATCTTTTTATGTGTATTGAGCAGTTTTTTAATAGTACTGTTTCCTGGTCTAATTCAAATCTGACTATTTAACTTTTTTATTATTATTATATATATTTTGTTTAAATTTGACTGACAAGGTTTGTCTATTTAATTTTTTTGTTGTATTTTTCCAATTTTCAAATAAGATGTTGTCCATCTAAATCAAAATTGTCGATAAACTGTTTGCAGTTCCTGTTTAATGTTGTTTTGACCATCTCCCGCAGAGGGATTTTGATCCTTTGTTTTTTTGTTTTTTTTACCTTCTGCATCCTATGTGGGTAAAAGTTATAAGAATTTAGAAATAATCAAATTATTTTATCTTTATTCAATATCTTAATTTGGCATAATCTTTCTTCATATACACAACCAATCTCTGTAGTCTGTCTACATTTTGCATGTTATTTTTTTCTTTTAAAATCACCATTCTTTATGATCCCTTCATATAAAGTCGCTCTTAAAAGATATTAGAGAACCCAAACTATGTATGTGTGCTAGAAAAAGAAAAAAATCATATGAGCAACCTACCATGCCCCAATTGAGTTTTAATTACAGTTTAATTAGGCAATATTAATTGCAACTGCAATGAAAAGCAAAATTAAAGTTAAACCTTTTATAAAGAATTGTTTAAACCTTTCATTCTTTTTGATATTTAACTTTAAATGAGTTATTTATTTAATTTCTAATTTAATTTTTCTAATTGTGTCTAATGACAATAGTTATTACCTGTTAGTTCATGTTGTTTATGATTTGCCGAGATCGAAAAATGGACAGACGCTGCGCTTTATGTAGATTTTTTGTGTGTGCTGGTATTTAAAATAGTCTAAAGTACCGTCATGTTTAAAATTGCTACACAGAGCTAGAGTGCACCAGAAAAGTATTTGAATTGCAGTGCCTGTATAAAATGCAAAGATGTTCTCTTAAAAGTCTTTTGAGATCATTGTATATTGACCTCTGACATGAATCTTTTCTCTTTCAGGTCATGAAGCTAACTTCATTTTTGGAGTATATCTTTGGAGGAATGCAGATTAATTTTACCGTATGTTGAAATATTTCTCTTGACAACCATTATTTTTGCTTTTTCTTTCCAAGTTAAAATATTAAAAATTTTTGCACATCACATTCAACCCATATCAATAAAATATTTAATTATTTTTTTTTTTCTTTTCTGAATAGCATGGAAGGGTGATTAATTGTTTTCCATGTTTAAGTGCCTTGTCAATTCATTGTTTCCATAACCTAATGGCTTGGAAATTTCATTTTATTTTTCTTGATTTGGGAGGCTTACAGTTAGAATTAGATGAGGCACGGTGGAGTAATGGATAGTGGCTTGGATTGAGTAGGAAAGTTCAAGTTCGAATTCCAGTCAAATCTATTACATTCACTTACGTGCTAATACCCTTGGGAAAGGTATGAATCCTCCTCTTCTATCCCAGCTATAGGTAAATAGCAGGACAGACCAGGTTCTATAGCCTTGGATGGCAACTAGTCTACCAGAGAAAGAAATGGCAACCTACTGCAGGGAAAAAAATCTGCCTCATCAGTCATGTATCAAAAAATACATGATCGCCTAAGTGTGTATCACGCATGGCACATAACTGGTCTCAGATTTGCAGTTCGCACTCATGGTGGAGTAATGGATAGTGGCTCGGATTGAGGAATCGGACAGCCGAGTTCGAATTCCAGTCAAATTGAATCAAAACCGCTATTGAAATTTACCGAAATATAAATATGTGTCCAGGATATTTTCAAATATCTCCTTTCCTTACGTTCTAATATGCTTGGGGAAGGTATGAATCCTCCTCTCCTCCCCATCTAGCTATGTGCAAATAGCAGGACAGACCGGGTTCTATAGCCTTGGATGGCAACTGGTCTACCACAGAAAGAAACGGCAACCTACTGTGGGGAAAAAAATCTGCCTCGTCAGTCATGTATCGAAAAATACATGATCGCCTACGTGTTTATCACTCATGGCGCATAACTGACTGACTGGCATTTAGAATTATTAATACATTTTGACTTTTTAAACAACTCCATTTTTTTTTTTTTTTTTTTTTTAATTTTTTATATAATTCACATATGGTATTTTTTGATTATCCTTGATCTTTTTCGTTTTTTTTTCTTTTTAATTGCAGATGACTAGGTTCTCTTCTACATTACACTTTAACCCCCTTGTTATGACTTGTTATAAAATATACTTTTGAAAATCCCTAATTTTATAAAAGTTCTAGATTTTCAGCAATTCTGTTAACTGTGCATATTGAAAAAAAAAAACCACTACCAAATTGCACATTCAGCTGCACCCAGACTATAAGTGTGGGGAAATTTGTGGACACTGTTGGGCATTTCTGGTGTTAAATGGTAATATTAACTGTTTCCTTATAAGGAAACATTCAGCATTCATTAACTGAACAGTTTGTACTACTGTTGGTTGAAATTTATAAAATCTTTCTCTTAAAATAATTTTTCAGGAAAATAGGTTTCTCATGTCCAGTAGCTGTTATCGCCCTTTCCAGTATTGATGGTGGTTTTCTTTCTAAACTTTTATTTGAAGTAGTGTGGAATGTCAACATCTTGACTACGCTGTTATTTTCTCTTCAAGTTGATATCTATTTTGGTTGTTACTGCTATTGAAAGTTCTCAAGTAATATGGTTTCTATTATCTGGTACGGTTCTTTGTGATTCTGTAATACTGTGCTACATGTGCTATCCATTTTCTTTGTTACTGCTGTTGAAAATCATCAATTGATGTGGTTTCTGTTATTTGGTACAGTTCTTTGTTTGTGATTCTGTAGCACGAATTCATGAGATTTGAAGAAGTATTATCTTTGCCAAGTTCTACAGGTTTCACTTGATCAAAATAATTTTTACTTTTTGATCTTAGAAAGCAGTTGAATACAACAGACAGTTGAGATATTTTTAAATGGATTTGTTGCCGTGCATGGCATCCATATGAAAGTCTTGATGAGGCTATTTAAGAAGGGTTAAATCAACATAATTGATAACTGATGGTCATCCACTTCTGGGATTTATTTCAATAGACAAGTCACTACATTTAAAAATGTGTTAGCCCGAAATGCAATCTGAAGGTCGGGAACACTAGAATCAAGCATACGCGTAAGTTTAAATACTTGGGAAGCATCTTGACACTGAGATCCATAGGTGTATTGGGATGGCCAAGGACACATTCCAAAAGCTGGGCAGAGTACTGCAAGATAGAAGGATATCTTTGGTAACAAAGAAAAGAATATTGAACTGTTACGTGACATCTGTCCTTTACGGCAGCAAATGTTGAACGATTTCCTCAAAGAAGAAGGCTCGAGGTGACAGATGTGGTTCTACAGAAGGATGCCAAGGATATCATCGACCGAGCATCTGAGCAACAATGAGATCTTAGGTTGGAAACAAGGAGGAGGTTATACTTAACATCATAAAGAGGCAGCTGAATTTTCTGGGACACATAATGAGTAAGGAGGGCCTGGAGAATCTGATACTCACTGGTCGAATAGAGGGAAAGAGAGACAAGGGAAAACAACATGTGACATACTTGGCGGAGTTAAGCAAGTGGATGATAGAACACAGTCTGGGGGAGGAAGCAGAGGGAAAGGACATGGCACATAAAAAGAAAGAAAAGGGTTTAAAAATTTTTCTCCTTCCATTCTTAGAGCTATGAAATCAGCTTCAACAACTCTGAGGCCCAATTTATAATAAAGCCTCAAAATAGCCAGAATTTCATTCCTTTCAGATGGACACTCATGTCTCTCCACAACTTCCTGCCTTTTGTTGCTCTAAGTAGCTTTTAATCCTTCACCATTTCTTTGTCTCTGTTCTTCATCCATTCACACTAACTTGTTTAGTAGGTTACTTTCTGTTTTCCTCTCTGGTTCAATATGTCCTGTGTGTGCTAAATTCTCACCCTTTTCTTTATGTCCCAGAAATTTCAGATGTCTCTTTTTTTTGTAGTTCCTATTCTCCTTAAAACTTCATTTCTCATGTGTTCTGTCTTTGGTATTCTCAACATTGATAGAACCAGGGCTGTGGAGTTAGCTGGAAGCAATTAAGGGGTCACTGGAAACCATTTTTACCAGTGCTCATATTGCAATTTTGCTGTTATTGCATGTTTTTACCAGGGCTCATATTGCAACTATGTTGTTATCATTGCTTTTCTCTGGCACTCTTTATTACTGACTTTTGATACATGCTGATATTTTGACTAGTTTTTCTTTACCTATTTTGGTGTATTTTTTTTTTTTTATTAAAATATAAGAGATAAGTAAATTGATCATAGAATAGATAGTAGGAATACTTTTGTCCAACATCACAAAATGCTACAAAAGCAGGACATTAACCCAATATCTCAAATCATGTTCTTAAATAACCTTGTCAGATTTAAATTCTCATATGGATGCCATGTATGCCATACAACTCATTCAAAACTGTTTCAACCATCATCTGTATACAATAGTTTTCTCAGATCAATAATTAAAAATGGCTTCATGTAAATGAATCCTGTAGGTCTTAAAGCAAAATCTACTTCATCAGATCTCATAGACTAGCACTACAGAATCACAAAGAACTTTACCAAATATCAAAAGCCATATCCCTTGAAAACTTTCAATAGCACACATAACTCTAAGAGAAAATAATTATATAATCAAGATGTTGGCTTTCTACGCTATTTTAACATTTAGCACTCTGCATCATTTATAAATATTACTTCCTGTATATGGAATCCCCATCAAAATATAGTGTTTTATATATTAGTTCTATATATTTGAAACTACAGTAGCCTGACTATCAATTTCAGTCAAGATTGTTTTAGGCATTCCCATACAAGGGTATGACTTCACAAACAAAAAATTAAAATTTAGGCAGGACTAACATTTTGCTTGGCAAAGAGAATCACCTACAAAGTGCTAAAGATTAAATAAAACGTTATGATGGAAACCTTCATTAATATTAGAAAGAGCAATAACAGCTAGTGGATTTGAGAAAACTTTTTTTCATAAAAAGAAAAATACAGTTTTAAGAAGGATTCTATAAATTTTTACTAACAATAACTGCTGTTTGGTTGGTTAATTTTTTTTTTACTTATGTTTTACTTTTTTACTTATATATTTTATATATATTATATTATATTATATTATATAAAACATATAATTACTTATATATATTATATATATAATTACTTACATGTTTTACTTTTTTTTTACTTATATATTATATTATATATATTATATGGAAACCGCTAAATCTCACCATTATCTTTTACCATTTTGGTAGTTGATCAATTCTTCAGCTATATTCTTCATATATCTGAATTACTTCCTATCTCTGGCCATACTGGGCCGAGGTACGGGGTTAGATTGTTAAACCATCTTGCTTTTTGCTACTCTTTAGATCTTTTTAACTGCCTTGGTGTCCACTCTGTTGTGCTAATAATTCACTTGTTGTCTCTGAGAGATATTTGCCAGCCCATCTATAAGATGATTTGAAAAGTAACTTCCCATTTTAAAATATAAATATTATAAATATATATTTATTAACCATAATTTTTACAAGAAATAGATATGAGAGGAAAGTATTTAGCATGAGGTTTTATTTAAAATTCGATATGGGCACCAGATTTTGCTACAAGCTTCTTGAGCTGCCCAGGAATTGTGTTAACTGATTTCACCAGAAACTCTTGTGATATGGAAGACATAACTTCTTGTATTCGCCCTTCAAGTTCTTCCAAAGTCCTGGTTTGGTATAATAGACTTGCTCCTTTAACAAACTCCAAATAAAAAAAGTCACAGGGTGTTAAGTCAGGACTTCTGGCTGGTCACTCATACATAAAATAGGGAATTAGTTTTCAATCACCCTGTATGCTTAACCTTCTTGATGATCTTGATTATGTCCTTCACTCCAGTCCACTGTCAAAGTGTTGCTCTTCTTGTTGCTAATTTAGCGAGTACAGTTTAATCTGAAGCCACTTGCTTGTTTTTAATTTATCCTATGCAAATGATTGAATTTTAAATTCCTAACAGACAAATATGACTCAGCATGAATAAAAATTTTCATAAAAAGCAACCACACAAAGCTGTGGGTGTTACAGTCAACCACTTGAGAGTGATGGAATATGTTGCAAGAATTTTCTATGGCCTTACTCTGGCAAATAATCAGAGAATGATTCTAGACAATTTATAGATAATAAAGGCATTTAATGTAATAATTGTCCTAGAGTGGCTGACAAGATATTGTCATATGCTCTAGTCAACGAATGGGTTTATAAGGCGATCATACGCCAACCAGAAGATATACATACATTCTCACACCTGTGGAGAGATACAGGCTCTCTCTCTCAGATCGTGACAATGGACAATTGGTAAACAAAAATATTTTTAAGAACACTGTTTGATTAGGATAATCGAACAGTAATCTTTTCCCAGGTTCACTTCATTTAAATTTCTCTACGTCTTCAATTTGGGCTTATCGAACAGAAATACTTCTTATATTTCTTGTCCGGAGTTGCCTGGGTTGAACTGGATAAGTTCCATCACTATCAAATGAGTCTTATCTTTCCGTTCGTAAACTATCAGCACTTTGACTTCAGGTCTTGCTCCTTCAAAGTCAAGATAGCAACTAATTCCCAAGTGGATCTCTGACTATCACGTGTCTTAAGTTTTGGCGCGAATTCCAGCTTACATCAGTCCCCTGTCTAGCTTCTGCCTAGACATTTGTTGCTACGGGTAATTGGGTCAGTCAACCTTTTGACTTGCTTTCTCCAAAATGTCATAAGACTTCCACGTGACCTCTATTCTGTTGCTAGGCGGAAATTAACCTTAATATATGCGTGTCTATGCTGTCTGCATTCGTCACAATATCAAAAGAAATTACTGTTTTCTAAGTTTGGCAATTAATCAGAGAGTGATCCAAGACAATTTGTAGATAATGTTGAAGGCATTTAGTGTAATGATTGTTCTGGAGCATCTGTCAAGATATTTCACTGATAAGACATCACAAAAAAAATTTATTACAACATTTCGGCTGTTGTATGCTCCGGCCTTCTTCAGATGGTTGGAATATCAAACTTAACCTTTTTATTTCGCTCACTGGGCACATGGATAAAGGCATTGTTTAGATTCATTGACAGGACCCAAAGAGTGTGAGTTCAATATCCGGTTAAGGCAGTGGAGAACTTTCAGAGGGAAATTAACAGGCGATAACTGACATCTATTAAAACATGGCACGTGGAACTAGAACAGTTTACCCCAATGAGTGAAATAAAGGGTTAAGTTTGACATTCCAACCACTTGAATTATCAAATAATGTAACTTAATTTTTCTTGTGACTTGTCAAATTTCAGGTGGCAGTTGATTTTACTGGTTCCAATGGCAATCCCAGAAAGCCGGATTCTTTACATTACATGGATCCATATCAGCCAAACCAGTACATGCAGGCAATTAGAGCTGTGGGAAATGTATGCCAAGACTATGACAGGTGGTGTATTAACATTTGTACCTTTTATGAACAAACAAGTTGTTTCTTCTTTATTATGTACTAACCACTTATCCTCATGTAACATAAAAGGCAAATTGTAGAAAAGGGAATAGAAAGATTATATAGCTCCAGTCTTCCAAATGGGAAAGACTGCCTTTTAATTTAATTTTAATTTTGTCAGTGGAAAATAGGTCAGTAATGTTTAACATTCATACTCAAATAAAAAAAAAAAAAAAAAAGTGTGTCAAAAGGATAGTTATACCATTGACATCGCTATTACTGTATACACTTTTAACTCCCTCAGCAGTGTTTATTTACAATATAATAAAAATATGTGAACCAAGTACAATGCAATTATCTTTTTATAAAGAGTTATTATTTAACATTTTATGAAGAAATAAATTTGAAAAGAAATCTTTTTATTCAAAAATTTATAAGAAATTACAATATTATCAAAATATAAGAAATTTCAATAATTTCCGACAACAATGCTATTTTTATTATTTACCATCTTATAAATAACTATAGAACAAGAAAATTTGAATAAACATGGAAAACATAAATTAAAAATGTTTGGTTCAGAAGAGATGCTCTTAATCTATTTTAGTCGATTCATGTGTGGAGAGTAAATGAAAGAAATACACAGGAAAATCTTTTTTCAAAAATTTATAATTAGTTATTCCTTATGTGTTTACTTAAATTTTCTTGTTCAGACATTTTTATAAATATATGAATAAAAATGTCTTTTCATATTTATTTCTTTATAAAATGGAAAATGATAAATATTTCATTATAGTTGATTCACATATTTTTGTAATCTTGTAAATAGAAAATTATATTTGTAAAGCGATTTAATAAATAATGTTTAATATATTTATTGTCAACAATAAAGAAAATGTATCTACTTTCATGTTTGGTTTTATTAAAAATTCTAATCATCACTTTTTAAATCCATAAACATTGCCAAGGGAGTCAAAAGTGGACACAGTAATAGCAGTGACAAGTGAATAATTACCCTTTTGACACACCATTTTTTGTGGGCACAATGGTTAAACATTGCCAGTATGTCAGCACTATTTAAATTGACTGGTCTTCCCCTAAAAAATTGTGGAAAAAGGACATCATTCATAGTACACAGTTGTCAATGACATAAGCACAGTTTCAAACTTGGCATTTGTAAATAAATCAAAGTACAGATAACTCTAACAAGTTGAATTTGACACTATATTTATATTATAAACAGGACCCCACTCCTAAAATCATAAAAATCAATATTTTTTGATTTTGATTAATATCATATGTAGATCTAATGAATGCTAATCTACAAATGGAAGTTTAAGTTACAATGGGAATAGAGTTATCTTCCCCTACTTTAGACCCACAAATTATACCAGCCAATGAGAAGCCAGCTTCTGTTGGCACCAAAAACCCTATCTTAAATTGAACCTCTTTTGTTTATTGAAGACATCCATAAAAGCCATCTTAAAACATAAGGTTAACATCATGAGTCAAGTTAAGCAAACTCAACTAAAAGCTTACAATTGCCTTCATTCTCTTCTTGTATATGTTGCTGTTTATAAATCTATTAATTAATTATCCTTGCATTTGTTCATCCTTTCACTGATTAAATTTCATTTGCTTGTGTAAATCAACTCATTTACACATTAAATTTTTATTTTTATTTTATGAACAGAGCAAAAAGTAAATCTTATTATACCAGATGTGGCAGAAATACCACCCACATTATGGTAAAACATTTAGTAAATGAAGACCCCATTGACACTAATGTCTTAACATTCTGTGGAAGGTATTTCTGCCACACCTTGTAGTTAAGAGAAAAAGCAAATCATTTTTTCATGATAAATATTTTTTCTGAAATTCTTTTAAAAAGATTTTTTTTTTTTTTTAAAGAATTTCAGAAAATATTAAAAAAAAAGTTGCCAGCTTTCATTTTAATCTTCATCAAGGAATAAATTATAAATAATTTTCTTGTGGGTTACTATTAAGATAAT
>CAHIKZ030005248.1:1135000-1272500 GCA_903632075.3 Acanthosepion pharaonis | reverse complement strand
TTTTTTGGTGCTTTAATCATAATTTTTCTGCAGTTGTCTTTATCTCCCATCCACTTTAAAAAATATTTAATTTTTATTTTTACATAGGAATTGATGGAGTTCTAGCAGCCTACCAAAACTGTCTCCCCCAGATACAGTTGTATGGCCCTACAAATGCAGCACCCACCATTAACCATGTGGCCCGCTTTGCATATTCAGCTCAAATGGAAGAGCCACAAAAAGGTGCACATGTAAGTAAAACATTAAGTTTTGAATTTATAATATATACCTGTTCAAGGATGTCTTTAAATATACTTATAGGATAACTGAGTCATATCTCACGACCAGTACTGATTCAAAGTGGTGAATATTTAAATATTTAGTTTGACCCAAGGCCACAAAATAAGAGCAACTAGTGGATAACAATCTCACTAGAAATAACTTATATGATGATCTTGCAGTGTTTGTAAAAGAAAAACTTTAAAAAGCTGTATAAATTAAGATTTTGTAAAATGAATAAATTTGACAGATTCAAATTAGTGGAAACATACTTAGAAAATGTTCTTTTAATCAGACAAAATAATAATTTTCAATAAAAAGAGGTTTTTAAGATATATCACTACTGAGTGAATAACAACTGAAAATAAAATTTAATTTATGGAGGAAGAAAATGGCAAACTTGGACCTTTGTGCCTGCAAAAAAAAAAAAAAATGAGGTGTCAAAAGGATGGTTTTTCCTTTGACACTGCTATTATTTTAACTACCTTCACTCCTCGGTAATGTTTGTTTTTAAAAAGTGACAATTAGAATTGTAATAAAACCTAAACCTGATGAAAGTGAAATTATACATTTGTCCTTGAAAATTGACATCAAAAATAATAAATACTATTTATTTATTACATTGTTTATTTGAACTATTTATGTATTGTATTATTTATTGGAATTGTTGGCAAAACATTGGCTAATTGCCAATTGGTTTGAAAAATGGTAAATAACAAGGATTTCCTTATAGTTGGTTCACATATTTTAATAATTTAATAAATGTTTATAAATTGGTAAATGATAAATATTGCATTGGATTAGTTTTAATTGTATTAGATTTTAGAATGTTGTAAATATAAAATTATTCTTGTAAACAAACAATATAATAGTATTTAATATTTCTGTTAAAAATTCTCAAGAACAAAAGAAAGTGTATAGATTCACTTTCATTATATGTTTAGGTTTTATTACAATTCTAATCATTACTTTTTAAAACAATATTGTCGAGGAGTAAATGTAGTTAAAATAAGTGCAGTGTCAATGGAAAAACTGCCCTTTTGGCATTGTTTTTTTGTGGGCACAAAGGTGTAAGTTTGCAGATAAAATTTACACAGCATTTAAAACATACCAAATTATTAATCTGCAAAGTTTCAGATTTTAAGCATGTATTATTATTAAAAATGTGTTACTTTGCAAGTAAAATACTTTAAAATGGAGCTGAGCATTTTTCTGTTAAATGTTCACATGCATTTTGTATCTACTACTACATCTGTATGGTAGGTATAAATAAAAGAACAATGTATTAAGTATTTATTTCTACATAATAGTCTGAGTAGCTGTTGTATGTAGCAGTCTGGGTTGAAGTAGTAAGAGATTTCTTTAAGAAATCTTCCTGTCTCAAGTTTATTTGAAAGTATTTTTTCTTCTTTGTTTGGTTTCGTTTTTTTTTTTTTTTTTAACTCCAGTTTCTTCTTATAAAAAGAAAGTAAAACATTTTTTTGTAAAACAATACTTTCTGGAATATCAAAATTTTGGATTTACACTTCACTGCTTTCTTTTCCTTTCCTCCTTTTCACAAGCCCAAATCATCACCCCATCCACAATCTTACTACTTTATGATTATTAGCTTCCTCTGAAACCATATTTTAAAGTTGAACTTATTTTTGTTTTGCATTGTTTTGTTTTTTTATCAGAAGTAGGTTATTAGTGAATGTAAATGACGGAATATAGCAGTAGGTTTTTAAGAGAATACTTTGTTCCAAAAATCCTCATTTAATTGATGTCAAACAGTTGTATTTCTCTGGGGGAAATTGCCGGAAATGAGAGCCGACAGAAATTGTGGCAGTTGAAAGATAAGCTTTGTGTCAAAGACAGGTTAGTGGAATTTGCTGAGAAAGGGAAGATAATTCATGTTCATACTGTAATTAGCTGCTTTTTTTTTCTTTTTATTTAGAATACCAGTAGCATTTTTAACGTATATATGTGTTTTTGTTATACTTGCACTTAAACCAGCAAAATTAATTTTACTAGTTTTTTTCATGTTTTAATGTTCTTTATTTTCTAAAATTCAAAAACTGCTAATGCTGTCAATGTCTTTATTTATTTATTTTTTTTTTTTTTGCAATAAATAAAAACCTTATGAAACCATGCAGTTTAAGTTGAGTCAAGGAAAGTAACCCATGTAACTTATCTCCCTTGTGTTAATGACATTTTTTTTTTATTTAAAGTTTCATTTACAGCTAATTTTGACAATTTTTATTGTATTTTATTTATTTATTTTTTTTTTTTTTTTTTTTTTTTTTTTTCGGCCTTTGTCCGATTAGTTCTAAACAAAATGAATATTAGCTTGTGCTACAGGGGAGTCATCCCTCCGAACAGTACCTCTCATTTAGTAGTGGGTTCTGGTGTCCGAGGTGTTGACAAATGGAGAAGTGCCAAGATTTTTTTTTTTTAATAAAAATCACATAAAACTAGACCCAGTGTCAAATTTTTGCAAAATGGACATACAAAGAATAAATGCTTTCATATTTTAAATCTAAAGGTCTGTAATTATAAATTTTTTTGTTTTTTTTTTTTTTTTTTGCATTGATTCTAAAGAAATAGATTTCTACAAACAATCATTTTCTTTTTAATATCTTTATTGCCACTAAGGATACAAGTTGTATTGTTGTTTTTGTTCTGCTCAGAATCTAGTCTGTGGTTGATTTCTCTTTGTTGTATTCTTTTTATCAACTTGCATAAGTTCTACTGAATATTCTCTTATAAAAGCAGGCTTTACAACATTGCTTATATTCTAGTTGGCAGTACCTTTTACCTAGATTTCAAATTGTTGCAGTACCTGTGAAAATATCTTGTTTTTCCTATTTGAATTTTCTGATGAATCTTAAATTAAAGGGGATGTGCAGATGGTGTAATGGATAGTTGCTCAATAAGAGAAATCAGAGAGCCAAGTTGGAATTTCAGTTAAGTTCATTACATTCACTACCCTTGTAAAAGGTATGAATCCCTCTTCTCCCTCAGCTATGGGTTAAATAGTAGGATTTGTATCTGGAAAAAAATATTAAAAAAAAAATATTCTTGCAATTCAAAATATGTTTTGGCTTTAAATAACCCACAAAGGGTTGATAATCCATAAAAAAAATCTTAATTTAATAACTGGAAAAGATCATTGTGAGTTTCATAAGTATAAAATACCTATGAACGCTCCCTTATTAGTTAAATATTTGAGCTTAACCACTTCAACTCACTATTGCATTAAGTATGTATGCAAATCATTATTTAAAGAAGTAAGAGGGTATAAATAAAAAGATTGAAAATTGGCAAGGTTTTCCATTTCACTGATGCAGATGTTAAATACATGAGAGCCTTATCACCTCCTATCTCCCCTTTCTTATGCATAGATGCTCTTTCTACACAAAAACAAAACAGTGTCTCTGATATATGTTTTTCTTCTGTCTTTGTTTGCATTTTAAAACAGAATGTTATTTATCAGAGATAATGGCAAGGTATATCACATGTGGTTACTAACTTAAGAAACAGAATTATATATTTGCCACAACTAAAAGTTTAGGTTCAAAATATTGCATGTTTTTTCCATAGCTGGTCCACTTGCAAAATGTAAAACTTTTTCCAAGAAGTGAAGATAAAATTTATAACATTGCAGTACAATATTCTGAATAAGTACAAAAGGTGAACAGAAACCAAGCTGGATAGATTATATTTAACAAATTTAAATTTTGTCCACAATATTTGCCATTTCAAATAGTTGCTTTTATTCTCTATTATTAAATATATTAATTTGTAATTTATAGATAATTATCCTTGTAAATGAATATTTTTCAGTTTATCATTTCTTTTATGTATTTCATATTTATTCCTAGTTAAACACATAATTTAATGTGGGATTTTTCAAGCTAAAAAAAAAGAATTTGAGAGTTTTAATTTTTTTTGTTTTACCAACTCCTATATTTCAGGCTTACTTCATCTTGCTAATGCTGACTGATGGGGTCCTAACTGACATGAATGATACTCGAAGTGCTATTGTCCAGGCTTCGTATTTACCCATGTCCTTGATTATCGTTGGAGTAGGCAATGCAGACTTTACAAATATGAACATGCTTGATGCTGATAATGATATTCTAAGAGATCCTGCAGGTCGACCAGCTGCAAGGGACATTGTGCAATTTGTTCCGTTCCGAGAATTTGCTAAGGTAATTGATAAATGCTTATTTGAATATAAACTTTTATACATCACACACAAAACATGATGTACAGAAAGAGATTGTTTAAATATTTTCTAGTGTCTTTATATGCAATCATATTCTATTACATATATAGATGAGGTGGAAAAAGGTGTGAGATTGTCAGTCTTTCTTATATATATATATATATATAGCAGTTTTTGTCTTTGAAAATTTTCAAAAACGCTTTTTTTTTTTAATTAGTATATTTTCTGTGTGTGTATGTATGTATATATATATATATATATATATATATATATATATATATATATATATAGATAATATTAGTGGTAAATATACACATACATATTCAAAATATATATACATAGATGCATACGCATACATGTATATTTTTTGAATAAAAAATTTTCAAGAGGATAGAATCCAGGTAGAACTCAATGTCCAGAACAGAGTAAGGATATAATAAAAAGGCTGAAACACTAATATTCCATGGTCATAATTTATTCCATTGGAATCGTATTTACAATTCCAATGGAATAAGTTATGACCATAGAATATTAGTGTTTAAGCCTTTTTATATATATATATATATATATATATATATATATATATATAAATACACAAAGAGAAAGATGGTGAGTCAGGTAATATAGAAAACTATATTAAAAAAATGTACACATGTTCAATTTAGAAAATTATATGATGATGGCTTCCCTCACACAATGAAACTCTATACATAGTAGTCCAAGTGATTGAAATCAGGTGTGCTAGGGGACATGATCATGCAAGTGTATGGCCACCCACCATGGAGAGAAATGGGATCCAAAGCTCTTGTTCAGCTGGCTACTTTCAAGATAATAGATATCCCTATCTCAGAGTCATTGTGTTTTGACAAAATCTGAATGCATTAGAATTGTTCTCAAATGCATAACATGTTCTCTGTGTGTGTGTTAAAATTTAAGGCGTTTTGGGCATCAGCTAAAGTAAATTTGGCTGTAAAACCATAAATCTGCCGCTTTTGACAAGCAGAGTTCTATTTCCTTTTTTTGTTTTTCTTGTTTTATTGTCAGAATCCAGGAAGTACGAAAACAAGAGAAGTATGTATTTACAACGATATTCTGTTATCTATTAACCTCATTTACAGGAAATACTTTCAGTGGAAATTCTAGATATTCAAGTTTGTCGATTTTGTTTACATAAATGTTGTAACTTAGGGACAGTTACTGAATAGAATAACCACACACATAAAATTTGCAAGTATGCAGAAGTAGTCAACTGCTAGAAGTCAAGTAAATTCCATAATGTATCTCCAACTGCAGACCAACATACAGTATTTACTACTCTATTTGTGTGAATGGAGACATACCCATTATCGTCCGTAGGTATGCTACAACAATAATAGAAAATTAATTTGATATGAAACCACAAGGAGATGAATAAAGTTCCCTAGTAATGAATATGATTTTCTTTGTGAGGAATGCATACCAAAGAATTTTCAATAAGAAGTAAGTCTAAATATCAGTGAGCCTAAACATATTTAATACAATCTGATCTCTTTAACCTGGTACCCTTGGGACTGGGCCACTGCCAGGCCTCAAAAAATGCTGAACAAGAATAATTATAATAAGTACTACAATAATAATAATGTTTAATATTTTTGTAAATTCTCAACAACAAAATATATATATAAATTCATTTTCATCATATGTTTAGGTTTTATTACAATTGTAATCATCGCTTTTAAAAACCAACATTGCCGAAAAATGAGAGTAATTAAAAAAAAAAAAAAGCATTGTTATGGGAAAAACTGCCCTTTTGACACTGAATCTTATTGTACCCATGTTTGCCCATTTGGCATATAAGAACAAAAAAAATTCTTACAATTCAAAATGTCTTGATTTTAAATAACTCACATAAGCTGTAAAGAAAAAAAAATCAATCATGACTTAAATGGGTCCATGTTGGGCAAACATGGTGGCCACACTATTTGTCAGAAGTCTGTAGAATGTTTTTCTAAATCATTCTTAGCAACTCTTACAATTGGAAAAGTATTTTTGGCTTTAAATAACAAAGGGTTGATAAGCCATAAAATCAGTCAATTAAATCTGTTGTCTGCATGATATTAGAAATCTAAAATGATCAAAATGTAATATATACAAAACTATGTACTTTTATTTAAGAAAGGTTTAAATGAAGTCCAAATTCTTTCAGCACAAGGTTGCTCTTTTTCTTTTGAAAAATGGTTTCTATGTAGTGTAACTTTTTTTTATGCAAATTTGTGTTTAGAAAGGCCTGTGAAAATTTTAATAATTGAATAAGCTCATGGCAAGTTCTATGACAATAAAATATCTGTAGAAATTCCCTTATTGCATCATTAAATATTTGAGCTTAACAACTTTAACAAAATATTGCAATAACAATCATAAATATGAATGCTGGTTGTTATTTAAAGAAGTAAAGAGGTAGAAATGAAAAGATTTTTCTTTTTTCATTTGACTGAAACGGCCATTAAACACTTCTCTCTTCCCTTCTTAATGAAATCAAGTAGTGTATTTTCCCCCACATTCTATGTGATCAAAAGAGAATAGTCTATTATTTATGAGGTATTGGCAGGTGATGTTAAATACTTTTATCTTTCCTTATTTCTTTCTAGCTGAATCTCTGTCTTACAAATATTGTTATTTTAATTTTTGGTAATTGCCTTACTCAGTGTCAGTCATTCAATAGAGTGTGTCTGAAAAATGGCACTTTTTATCCATGGCTTCTTGGCTGATATCAAACTGCAGTATCTGTTCTTATCAGCTTAATCTGATTCTCATTCTGTCTCTTTCTTCTTTCTTTCATTTTCTAACTGAAACTAAATATTGTGTTTCCCCCTCTCTTCATGTCATGAAGATGTGGAATAATCCATTATTTTATGAGGTATTAGCAGCAAGTAATGGTTGTGCTATCTAAGGAAGACAGGGACAAGCACAATTTTAATATGATACGACAAAGAAAGTTGGTTCACTGTGTCATGATAGACTTTTGCAAGGAAAATTGTCTTTGTTACACATAATTCATTCATGCATCAAATATTGCTGCCACATTTGGTCAGGTGGTTCTGATATATATTTAGAGATTCTTGATAAAATACAAAGAAGAATCTGCAATGTTATTGCTCCTGAAATCTCTGTTTCAGTTACTTTCCCATTGCCGTGACATAGCTTCCCGTGTACATTATATTGTCCTCATCTTTGTTCGATATTCCAACCACCTGAAGAAGGCCTGAGCATACAACAGCCAAAACGTTGTGATAAATATGGCAACAAAGATGAGGACAATAGTCCGAATAATGTAAATAATGAAATTTGACATTGTTTTGTTATCTTCTCTCTTGTTAATTGCTTTGCTTTGGGTCAAAAGATTAAAGAAAAAATACCCCCCCCCATTCTGTCAGTAATTGCAAACATGTAATATCTTTATTGTCAATATTAAAAGCAGCAAGTAATTAAACAAAATCACTTCATTTGATGACAGTTGGAGATTTTACCAATCAATACAAATTTCACAAAGATCTGTGTCTATTTCACATAGTCAGTCAAATTCTGTACAGACTATTGTTTGTGTGTCTCCAACTTTTCATTAATAGAACAAAACAGCATGCATTGTTGCACTGTCATGAATGTTTATCTGCTTTTTTTATATATTACTAACAAATGGCATTTACAACATTAGCAATAACTTTAAAAGCATATTTCTTCAGTGTTATTTAATTTAAATTCTAATTTTTAACCTTACCATATGCAAGTAGTGCTTCTATCAATGTTTGTATGGAAATAACATATCTGACCCGTCAAAAGTTATAAAACCTACAGCATTCATAATAATGTTATAGCCTGTTATTTCACATTTATTACAAATTATTCGAGCAGAGCTGAAAAATATTTTCTTTTAATTTTTCTATAACATTTTTATAATCAAGTAAATTGGCTTGGAGAAAAGATGTTAAAAAATTTAAAAGAAAACGGTTAAATTACTAACCTTTTTTTTTATTATTTAAAATCCATGAGTAAATGAAATGTGTTGGCTAAGATGAATTTTCCTTTTGTCTTTATTCATATTGTCCTTTGACAGATATGTTTTTTAGTTATATCTGAAACCTTACACAGTCATAGACGTTTCATTAAATTATATAGACAAGTGTTGTCTATTTATTTTAGGTAAACTCTTTTCATAACATCTAATAAGTCATGAAAAGCCAACATAGTTTATAAATTCAAGTGCCCTTTGGAAGATTGTATCTCCAACGATTTAAATAATGTTTATGTTGGTCACACCACAAACTCACTTTCATGATGCTTGACACTACATTGGAATGAAAACTAACATTTTTAGGCATTTAAAACAACATGCCTGCTCGCACACACAATTCTGTAAAATACTTGTCGAAAACATATTATACTTCGACATGAAAACAATAGACAAAAACTAAAAATCCTTGAAGCATTATGCATTAAACAGTTGAAACCCAACCTAAACAAAATCAACTATCCTTAAATGTCTGTAGTTGGTGACAGAGGCCATTGGTTTGTGCCAACGGCTTTCCATACTTCATACTTCTCCAATTCACTCTTGTGTGGTCATGTGTGACGTCATGAGATGCGGTGCGATTTTCGCTCCTAGCGTCTTATATGCACATGTTTATTGTTGCTTAGAGATCATCTATGTAAACATTCACATACTGTCATCACTGTCTTGTCCATATATTGCTTAATATGTTGTAATTGACATCTTTGATAATGGCTTATGTAAGCCAAAAGCTTAGATTGTATTAAAAAAATATATGGATCAATATTGTGAATTTCTTTCTTCGTTCAATTATAATGTTATTAAACTTATTAGACATTACGAAAAGAGTTTACATAAAATAAATAGACAACACTTGTCTATATTATTTAATGAAACGTGTGTGTGTATATATATATATATATATATATATATATAAATTATGTGAAGTATCTGGTCCGGTAGTGTAATGCTTACCTGGACTAAATGAATGACAATGCCTTTCATCAGATTTGATTCATACTTTTGTGATGTCAATGAACACTTGTTTGAAACTTTTGTAATCTCAACAAATAGTAGTAGAATCTTTGTAATCGGAGATACAACTATAGTACACCATTGAACAATGTTGATGTCAGATGCTTTTGAATATCACTCACACTAACAGTATTTGCTTGATAATACTAGCTCAAACAGTAATCCGTATAGTGATCCAAATAGCATAGCAAGTATAGAGAATAGTAATAGAGGATAGACTAGAAATAACGATCTGTATAGTATAGAGGATAGACTCAAAATGCAGAGATCATTATTAGTCATCAGCTCCTTGCATACATGCATTTCCTCTATGGTCATGTGGTCTACTTAATTCAATAATGGGATCACTTGTGTTTGCTAACTGGTGATCTATGTTCAAACTCAAGTGTTGGCAGTGACACTTTATTCCTATATAACACATATATATGTGACACCATAGATCAAGGAATGTGAAATGTCCTCATAATATCAGATCCATTATCATGTCCTGTCCAAACTTTGTTATTTATGTTGTCTTGCCATGAGCAGTGAAACAGCTGTTCACATTGACTCATCAAAGGTCAGAACACAACTGACAGAGATGTCAGCATTTCCTTGATGTCAAAGTATAGTGGTACTACATACCCTAACCTTTGGTATGGGAGTGTATTAGTGTTATTAAAAGATAATTGAATAATAATATTCATATGAATTATAAGTTAAAATTGACAAACTGAATATCTAAATTTCCACATTACTCAGTTATTTAACTCTTTGCTAACATAATGCCTGCATGACACTCTGCTATATGCTTTTTCTAACACTGTGGTGCAGCCCTAATTTTGAGTTACTAAATTCTGCAGGTGCGTAGAGGTATGTATACCCCTTTTTGTCATAAGTAGAATTTTTTTTTTTGCAACACGCTGGTATGTTGAAATTCTCACCAACATTTCCTTGTTGAAATTTACAAACTGTATATTTTGTTCAATTTTGCAAAGTAATTGATGAAATTTGAGTTTGAAAAAATTCTTAGACAAAAACCCTATTTTGCTGGGTTTTTTTTAATTTAATTTTATAAGAATTCATGATAGACAAAATTTGTTTCTTTCCTTTTTTTTTTTTTTTAAATAAATAATTACTGGGCCTTCTACCCAAATAAGGACATTCACAAAATTATATATATATATATATATTTATTGTGTGTATGATAAAAAGCATACATACATGCAAGAAAACATTTTGCACCTGAAGATTGCAGCAACTGCATGAAACTCAGAGTTGTACTGTCGACGTTGGGTATTATATATATATATATATTGTAAAAGAAAAAAAGAAAGTGTTATATGCTACATTTTTAACTTACCCCTGCAATCTATATTTTTGCTTAACATTTCTCTTCATCTTTCAGAGCACAAGTATAGAACTTGCAAGGCATGTCCTTGCAGAAATCCCTAAACAAGTTGAAGGTTATTACCGGATGAGAGGTATTCCCGCCAATCCTAAGCGTGCAGCACCACCACCACAACCAGCACCCTCAGCAGCAGCCCCAGCCCCATATCCACACAATACGCAGGCTCCATCAGCACCAGCCCCATATCCACAGAATATGCAGGCTCCATCAGCACCATATCCACAGAATATGCAGGCTCCATCAGCACCTTCATTGTAAAAGCAGCAACATCACTACCAACACTTTATAAAACAAATAATTTGAAACCACTTAAGAAAATTTTTTTTGTGGGAGTCAGAGGTTAATTATAATCAGTTTTAACAAACAAAAATTTTGAATTGTAAAATACATTTCATTTATGTCTCTTTAACCTGATAAAATTTACTAATTTCATTGACTAACAAGTCTTACAAGGTATTTATTTTTCATGCCTACCAGATGCAACATTTCCCTAAACCACAGGTATAGTATACTCCTGACCCTACCTATCTCTATCTCTCTACAGTGACAAGGGGGCTCACCAGACAAATGTTTGATTTTAAGCTGCCATATCTAAGATAAAATTAACATTTTTCTTTTCAGAATTTTTCATTGTTGTAAACTATAATTATTCACTACTCTTTCTCTTGTAGTTTTGCCTTCAATGTTAGAATTTGTTTAGCCTCCAGCTGTATCAACTGCTATTTATAAGGTGGAGATTTGCATATGACTACAAGAGTCATTTAAAAATTTTAAAAATTAATGTCTTGTATTCTTTTTTGGAATACTTAAGATACTTATGTCTAATGAAATACTTATCTCTGAATATCTTGTCTTCTTCAATACACATAAACATGGCAAAAATATTAACCTACATAACACAAGTTAAATTTGATTTTTTTGGTAAAGTTTAGCATACATACCTGCAAAGAAATAGACAACAAAAAGGGGTTTTTTTTCTCTTGCTACAGTTATTAATATACACACCCCCAGTAATTTTTATTACTTTATAAAGCTATTTTTACAATTTTAATAAAACTCAAAACATATGAAACTAGATTTATACTTTTTTTTTTTTCTTTCTGAGAACTGACAACAAAAATGTTAAACACTATTATAGTAATTAAACAGTCTACAAAAATATGAAACATTATTTATTTATTAATCAATTCTCAAGAAAAAAAAGAATATATAAAAATCAAAATTTATGTTTGGGTTTTATTAAAATTCTACAAATAATTTTTTAAAACAATACAACTTGCCAAATAAGTATACAGTAATATTGACATCAAGAGAAACCCTATCCTTTTCACATACAGCTTTTCTTTTTTGCAGATACAAATGTTAAACTTTACCATTGTTTTTTTTTTTATGTGGCTGCTTAAAATATATTATTGGGCAGAGTCATAAGTAATTTCCATGACTGTAGCATCCTAACCCACTGTTCCTTAAATATATCTGAAAAGATGAAAAGAAAAAAAATGGATTACATACGGCCATGTTCAACCAACCTCAAAAGCTGAGCTCCATGGGATATAGGTAATGTCATGCATGTGGAGGTATTTATTCATTTACAGCTCCTAAAACACAATGAAACCTTGTAGATGAAGCAGCTGAAACATGTCCATAACAGTTTGATCAAATTAATGTGCTTGTCACTAAGAAAAATTGCAAAGTTGCATACAGACAGCAAGAATAACACAGAAAAACGTTTGGAACTCTATCTCAACAGCAAGTACAAAAACAGTTTGCAAAGATTTGTTCTGGAGAAACATTGTTAGAAGAATCTATATTTATGACTCACAACTTATACAAGGGTAAGTCAAAAATTATGCAAATTTTCACCATAAGATCTTTAGACAGGCGTGCAGAAAATATTTGACTTTCTCTTGTTTAAAAGACATCCTGAACCCCTGGCCAAATCAAATTTCTGTAGACATGCACGCACACACACACATAAGTAAATGGTACAACCACTCAAATCTGAGGATACGAGTCTATTAGGGTGGTGAGCTAATCTCCATTACAGATGCTTGCACAGGCACATTTGTGTTTATTAAACATCCATAGAGCCCACCCGTGGCTTATACTGCAACTATGCTGAGCTGACTTTAGTTAGAGTTTCTGGGAGAGAGTGCATCATATAGCGTGATCAACAGTCTGAACAAACCCTCGTTCACGATGACTTGTGACTTTGTGCCAGCACAACCACCAACAGTTCCCAATGGTTCCGTCTACCCAATTTTACTCACAAGGCTTGGGTCAACCCATGATGGCATGATTTTCAGGCACTTTCCAGAGGTACTGCATGCTGTGTTCACCCCCTCCAGACCAATAACATCAAAAAGTCACCTTCCTAAAAAATTGACTATGGTGAGATTCAAAACCAGGTCTTATAATCAGAAAGCAAATGTTCTAACCACTTACCCATATATATGATGTAATGGAATAACCTGCCATCCCCATGAGTGACTACACTAGAGGTAGTAACTACCTATAAGTATCTGTAAGTCAACGGACTATAGAGACTAGCTGGGATCTGTTGAGTACAACTTACATGAGAACTACCGACCTTCCAATAGTAGCACTCACTACTGGATTGACTTGCAACGACTTTGTGCATAAGTGTTACCTTTATTTTTATTGTACTGGTTTTTACAATAAACCTTTACTATATATATATATATATATATATATATATAAATAAATAAAATAAAGAAGTAACGGACTATTTGATTCACTTGATCAGCAACACATTCCATGGCTACGTCGGTATAAACATGTTAGATCTAACAAATATTTCTCCTGCAAAAGGGGATGCATGTTTGAATCCTGCCAGAGAACACATATTTTTTAATAAGATTTCTCAAATATTTAGCCCAATAGACATAAATATACTGTTTAATAAATAAACAGTGTCTACCACTAAAGATGATATTTAAGTTATATATATATATATAATCTCCAAATCTAAAAGAATATAAATTCAAACGTTCATAACATTAATTTAAAAAAGGCTTCAATACAAGAGTAGAGCAATAGATATTTATTATAAACAAATACATTGGAACATGCAAGTTACCACGATAGAAATGCATATTTGTTTCAATGTCTTTTTTCTTTCTTTTCCTTTTATGGAAATTTTTTATATATTTGTTTCTTTGCCTTCTGTGGAAAATTTTCAAATATGTAAAAAGAAGTGATGTTTCATAAGTTGTGTTTTTAAATAAAATCGTTTATTACTACCAATGTTAACTACCTGATGAGATGTCTAAATTAGACATCGAAAGAAATACGCATTTTTGTTGTGGTAACTTGCACATTCCAATGTAACAGTTTATAATAAAATATATATATATATATATATATATATATATATATATATATATATATATATATATATATAATGATACAGTCACTGATACCTTTTTATGTCAAACCCTACATCTGCTGGGTTCTTTGCTTTTATCAGTTCAGAAAAATGATATAATTTCCACCAACCTGTTCTAACAAATCAAGTTTTGCCAAGGGACAAAATATTGAGGTCATGTGTGTGTTAGAAGAAAACAGAGTTCTTCTATTCATATACAGTCATTATTTTCCACAGTATTATTTAGTGCAAGTATTGACCCATACTTGTTTTACATGGTCATTTTATAAATGAACATTATTTCATATATTGTTAAGATTGGAAAATCCAAATCTCTGTTGTCTTTCTAGTTCTCCCTCATATTGCCTGATCTTTGTTGTCTCCCCACATGGTGACATTATCATCTTGTTTAGAGTGGTGCCTCTTATTCTCTAACCCTCTACTTCGACTGGCTCTTGGGCAGAGTGAACGTCATTGTTATCCCCCTCCCCACCACTATTACCTGACCTTTGTTATTTGTCTTCCCAGTTCTCCACCTCACTATTGCCTGATCTTTGTTGACTTCCCACTCCCCTACCCTTTGTGGCCTTCCCAGTTCTTCCCCCACCTACTATTGCCTGACATTTGTCTTCATTCTCATCTGTCTGATCCTTCTATTACAAATATAATGTGGTAAATCAACATTCAATAAAGAACAGAGGTATCACGAATTTAGTCACTATTTTAAATTGACCCAATTACTTTTCATACATTTTTTTTTATGACAGTATTTTAGTATGAAATATTTCTCTTGGTTCTTAGGTTAGTTTTATTGATTATACGACCACATGTATTTCTGGATTTTGTATGAGTCACCCAGTGAGGATCAAACTCAGTAGTAACAGTCAATCAGACTAGCCATCAACCAAAACCAGGTAGAGGGGGCTTCTTTGTTGCTAGCTTTTTATAAGCCATCAAGTTTTGTACTCCTCCCCAGTCCATGTGATTCAAGAGTGACAATTAGTCTTTATCTAGCATCTTTGAATGGCAGAATAAAATAAATATTTGGAATCCATTTTACTAAGACAAGTAGGGTTAGACATATAACAGCAATGACTGAAAGAACCTCAACATAAAATATGAACACAGTGAGTCTGGATTGCATCAATTGGGTGCTGTGTGGGGTGAAGATAAATTTTTCTCAATATGCAATAAATGAGGGGAGGTCTTCATAAAAGAGTGGTGGTTGAGAAATTCATTTAAAAAGGGTCTTAATAAAGGTGGAAAATTTACTACCCCCCACACACACACACATACACTCCTGTCTATTATATGATTCCCCCCACACAAATACTAATAAATACCCATGTGTTGCATTCTAATATGGTGGGGTTGCAAATAAATACCCTTTTATTTTTTTAAATTAATTCCTGTTTACATCATGTATAAAAACTTTCTTTTATTTCTCAAATGTGTAATTCTAAAATTGAAGTTTCATTATCATTTGTAAATTATGCTTTGCTTTTATTTTTGGATTATTTTTATTGTACTTATTTTTCTCCTCTCATAATTTTTTTTTCTTTTATTTTTCTAATAATTTTTTTTATAAGAAACATTGAAATGATTCAGATTTCTTAATTAGTTAAATGTGAATAAAAAAATATTTGGTAGCAAAGTTTAACAATAATATCCACAAAAAAAATTACTTTGACAGAAGGATTTTTTTTCTCTTAACTCTGCAATTATTGGAAATGCAAGTTTTACTGTTTTTAAAAAGCTATTTCTAGATTTTTGATAAAACAAACATTTCAACTGGATTTATATTATTTTCTCAAGAACTAATAAAAAAAAATTATGATTTATTAAATTATTTACAAGAATAATAATTTTACATGATAAAACTACATGAACCAACTACAATACAATATTTATTATTTACCATGTTATCTGGGAACTATAAAAACAAAAAAGAAAAATGTAAATAAACACAAAATGATATGTAACTAATTATTAATTCTGGAAAAATGCATAGATTTATACATACTTTTTTCCAAAAATGTATAATTGCTTATGTTTCCTTGTTCTGTAATTCAAACATTTTTATGAATAAAAATATTATTTTCAAACTTATTTCTTTATAATATGTTAAATAATAAGTATTTCATTGCAGTTGGTTCAAATATTTTTATAATCTTGCAAATAAATAACCTAATAAAATAGTGTTTTTTTTTTTTTGTTAATTCTTGAGAAAATGCATAAATCAAGTTTCATATACTTTATAAAACAAAAATTTCAACAGAAAAACTGTCCTTTTGACACACCCTATTTTAACATATATTTTTTTTTGCAGATACAATTGCTAAACTTTGCCCATTTTGTTAATTCTGCTGAACACAAAACTGTTTATTCTTGAATTAAGTGCAAAACATGATCGACTTTTGCTCATTTCATGCTTTAAAACAAACTGGCAGCTTAATTATCAATTTTATAGAACGTAAATTTAAAGTTTTCAAATTGTTGTACATTCCTTTCACCAATTCACTGTGACTTATCTAAAATATACTCTGATATTAAAATAAGTTTTACATGAGATAAATATCATATTTGTTACAAACATGTTATGATTATATATTTTATTGAAAGTTGTCAGCTTAATATATTTGGTTAGAAGCAAAGTTCTTAAATAAATTTAATCTTCTACAAACCGTGAGAACTTTCCTACCAACCCGATAAATTAAAATCTATTCAATTTTTTTTTTTCCATAAAACCAAAAATTTGTTTGATGTTAAAAAAAAAAAAAATTATGTAAAAATTTGTTAATACTTTGATAGTAAATTGTTATTCATTAATAATAAAAGTACTTGTTACTAAGTGTATTGTAGATGTGGTACAAGGCCGCAAGTATAGAGCACACAGTGAGGATTGAGCTCACCACTTGGTCATAATTGAACAACAAAATAATTTTAATAAATTTTACACTCCCACCTCTGTCAAGGCATCCCATTCATTAATAATGATCTGCATATTCCATGTCATTTATCATACTGTTTTAGACAGAGGCCAGTGATGATGATATCATCTCTGCTGTTAATGACATTCGTTAACCAATACGATAAAGACTTTTTGAACAAGCATCAGTCTAGCTGGAAAGCAACAATGCAGTTATTAATAAGAAGAGTTGAAATTAATGCATACAAGATTTCACAGATCTAGCATCACTCTTTAGTCAGCCTATGAACTTTTAAGCCTACCCTCATGTTTTATTAGACTGCCCATTATAACAAATTGTTGGTGTTATCTCTTGTTAAAACAAAACATCATAACTATTTTTCTATTCTAATATATAATTAAATATTTGCACTGTTAACTTTCACCAAAGACATAAAAAAGGAAGACAACTAATTCTGTTCCTTTTGAATTCATACCATCTTCTAATATACTTAGTAATATGAATTCTATATTATTTTAGGTAACCTTTTCTTAATATTATATTTGTGTTAAGAAGTGTTACGTTAATATGAAATAGATGTATATACAAAAACTATTAACTCTGTCCTACAATTCAATCATACATGCTGCATCTGGAAAATCTATTCAACTGACTACATCATTTGACAAAGCACAAGAAACCTATCGTATTTGATGGCATAAAAGACACATAGCCATATTAGAATCCATTTCAGGAGGACATCTTAAGGAAAAAAAAAAAAATAACTGTAGTGTATCTAAGGATGTAATGTTTACAGCAAGCAATCAGTGTATTACAAAAGCATTTGATAGCAGGAAACATTACTGTATATAAAAAGCAAGGTAACAGTTTCATCGAACGTAAACCAAAATACACTAAGGGAATAGGGGAAAATATTTAATTTTTTCTAACAGAAACTAATCACTTTCAAAGCTAGAAAAGTTTTTGTCAAAGCCTAAACACTCACCATCGCTACTGCTGCTATTATCACTGCCTTCAAACAAATAGCCCATTAGCAATCATTATGCCACCAAATTCACAGATCAACCGAAAACATTACTGTATAGAAAAAGCAAGCTGGCAGTACAGCAGCTTAATGTAAAGCAAGAAATCCCAATAGTAAAAATATTTAAAATAATAAAATTTTACAAGAGAAAAGAAAGCAAAAATTATTTTATAAAAAGCAAGCTGCCACTAGAAATAATCTGAAATACAGTTTTACCATAAACTGGTGTCACTTTTTGGATTTTATTCTTGATAAAGATAAAAGTGCATTTTAGGCACGAGGAATCAACTGGTATCATTATAATTCCTTTTACATTAACAGTGGTAATAGGCTGATTTGTGAATATGGTAGCATAGTGACTGCAAGTTCAATCCCTGAGCTGGGTAGTGCTAACAATAGCTGAGTGGATCCATAGACAAAGAGAGCAAAATGATAATGATCTATTCCTGTAAATTAAATAAAGGGTTCTGCAGAGAACAATGTTCAAAACATTGTGATAATAAAAAACAGGAGCTCATTAGTCCAAATGTAATTTGAATAATTATTATTATGTACTTGGTAGAAGTGAATGCATAAGTTAAAATTATAGCTGATGCTAGTGAACGAGAATTGGGGATAAAACATTTATTATTTATTATGTTATCTGTGAAGTATAAAGTAAGAAAATCTAAATAAATACATAAAAACGAGTAATTATTAATTTAAATAAAAAGTTTTATAAAATGCATGTATAAATCCGAATGCACTCAATCTATTTTAGCAAACTTAGTTTGAGTTTGTTTCTTTTGTTTTACGGTATATCAACCTCAATGGGTTATTTAATGCCAACAAAATCTTTATTGCTGGTAATATTTTTTATCTATCTATCTCGGTGTATATTGGTTTCTTTTGTTTTGTTTTACGGTATATCAAGCTCAATGGGTTATTTAATGCCAACAAAATCTTTATTGCTGGTAATATTTTTTATCTATCTATCTCGGTGTATATTGGTTTCTTTTGTTTTGTTTTACGGCATATCAACCTCAATGGGTTATTTAATGCCAACAAAATCTTTATTGCTGGTAATATTTTTTATCTATCTATCTCGGTGTATATTGGTTTCTTTTGTTTTGTTTTACGGTATATCAAGCTCAATGGGTTATTTAATGCCGACAAGATTTTTATTGCGAGTAATAATTTTTTCTTAAATTTATTGCTGGTATTAAAACCTATTTTTACACTTTCATCGTGTTTTGATCCCACTTTGGGAAGGAGGTAACTATTTGCCCATAGTTGAGACCCTAACAGGTGCTACCACCCTGGGTCAGGGTGGACCTGGGAACACCAGCAATTTTAGAGGTGGTTTCACGCTCCTCAAAACCTCCCGTTCAGAGATCTTGCTGTTAGACGTAGTTTATCATCTTACACAAGACACGGATGTAGTTTATTGTCCTGCCTATGATGGTTAGCAAAACTTACATGGCAAGAGAAAAATAAAAGAAATGCTCAGAAAAATGTGTGGATTTATATATACAGGGTGTCCATAAAGCCTCTTTACAGTTTAAAACAATATTACAAAAGCAAATGAACCGACAAATATGTGGAAATTGTTACAGAATGATGAATAGATATTGAATTTTATAAATTATTTTAATTTGCTTCTATATGGGCACCATTAATTGCACAAAACACATCAAGACAGTACTCGATTTCTTGCCACGTTCGCTGTAGCATAGCCTCATCAGTGGTGGCCATAGCATCAGGGATCTTTTGATTTAGATCAGTGATGTCACATATCTTTCTTTGATACACAATATCTTTAACATAACCCTATAGAAAGATGTCCAGTGGGGTGATATTTGGTAAACAAGGTAGCCAGGGGATTGGGCCATTCTTTCTAATCCACTGGTCTGGAAATGTTTGATTTAGGAACCCATAAACATATAGTCCCCAATGTGGTGGTGCACCATCTTACTGGAAAATGATGTTTGGTTGAAGGTCATCTAGTTGTGGTGCCACATCAGTTGCCTTTGTAATATATTTTTAGACACCCTGAATATCCCCACCTACCCTAAAAAAAAAAAAATTATAATTACAGTTATTTGTTTTATATTTAAGATTCCATGTTCTGTAGTTCAGACATTTTCATAAATTTATGAATAAAGGCAAGGAGAACAAAATGGGAATGATTTACTCCTGTAAATTAAATAAATTCTTTGAACGTTACCCAGACTGAAAAACACCTGAGGAAGCCTGGAAGGCACAACAGTTAAAATGTGATAACAAATATGAAGACATTAGTCCGAATGTAATTTGAGTAAATAGTATTATATAGTTGGAATAGGTAGAAACAAACATGTAAGTTAAAAATATAGCTGATGGTAGTAAGCAGCATTGGTGATAAAATTAGCCAATCACAGGCCTTAACTTCACATATAAGATACAGGGGGATTTTTTTTTTTTTTTTGTTTTTGTTTTAATATTTCTAAAGTGCATTGTATATGCTGTCAAATATGGTATTTAAATAATGTTAATCATCTGATGGATCATTTGCTATGAAGTAAGACTTTACAAAACTAACTTATTCACCTTCTTCTAGTATATAAAGTGCTAGTTTTCTTCTATGTTATATTTCTTTATGAAATGGCTGATCTTAGCTCTCCTCAACTTCCTTTATGCTTTAGCTCTTAGCAATGTTTTTTTAAAGTATTTCTCCCATTCTCTTTTCTGCCATCCATTTACACAAGATCATTAATCAGCATTTACTGTCTTTCAGTATGACCTGTGAATGTCAAATTTTCTAAGCTTTAAAAATTTCATCTCTTCTGATTGTAAGTATAATGTGCCAGACTAAAGCTTTAATAATAATAATAATATCAACTCTAAAAAATTAACTAGATACCTTTTTAAACCTTGAAAAGTAAATGTATGTTTAAAATTAACTATTATCATTTAATTTCAATTCAAAATATGAATGTCTAAACAAAAATTTACATTGTATCATGTTTATTAAAACTGACCCTTAACTTGTATAAAAAAATATCGTAAATATAAAAACATTTGTAAAAGGCATGCATTTGCATTCAAGTGTAGATACTTAACTTTTCTGTTATTTGCTTTTTAAATGAAAGTCTTGCAATTAAATCCCTTGAACCTTGGCTACTCATTTCCTGGGGGAAATAAAAATAAAATAAAAAACTCACTAAACTCCTCTTCATAAAAAATAAACTGAACTCAAAAAAAATAAATAATATCCCTGAATTCCTTCTCCTCCAAAAGAAATATCTATGAACTCCTCCTCTTCAAAAAAGAAAAAAAAAAAAAAATCATTGAACATTTGACTCTTTATTGTCCCTGCTCTGATATTCATTCACACAAACCCATTTGGTAAGTTGCTGTCTCATCTCCTTCACTTCTGTGAGTATTAAATTTTCTAACCTGTCCTCCCTCAAAATGTGTACCAGAAATTTAAACTCATTTAATAGACTGCTTGTTATGAAGTAATATTTAGAAAGCTACTATTAAAAAACTTGGTCCTTAGCTGTTTCACTTTTGTTATAAGATAAAAAAAAAAAAGTCTCATGAAATGTTTTCAAAAATTTGCTTACAAGTTGTGAACTATTTTGTAATTTATGTACATGTATGTAAAGATAGGCATGAAATGGTGCTGCTGTCTGTAATGTGGAAAATGAAGTCGCAAATGTAATTTCAAATGTTTCTATCTAACATAAAATATAAAGGATATTTGAATTTCAGCATTTCTTTACTTACTTGTATATTCCAGGTTTTAATTTTAATCTTCAATTGAAGAGTGACATGACTTATTTTATTTCAATTTATTAATATGTAAAAAAATCATTCAACTCTGCAGAATCCTGCCTCTAGCCAAAATGAAAGACAGTAACTTTTCTAAGAGACTATTTACAAATTCTTTCTAATAAAGTAAACATCCCAATAATATTTTCTTAAATTTTACAATGAAGTCATAACTTTCTTGTACTTTTGATGGACTTCTGAATAATTTAACTTGACTTGTCTAGTTTTAAATTGACAAATTTCTACCAGTTATTTCTTTTTTCTTTTTTAACAATATACAATTCTATTCCATCCATTATAATCAAAAGTGCCATTTCATTGTCTTTAATCCATATTGGGCAGGATTAATTTTAGGCAATACAAACTTAAATATTTTAGAAGATTTTGGAGAAAGTGGGTCCTCATATAAGAAAATGTTACTTTGTACTAATTGATTTTGATTATATATATATAGTGCAAACATGCAGAAAGCAATTAAACATTATTTCTTTAAAAATTTATTTTGTTTGTATTTTAATATTAAATTATATTTCAACATTTAGATAAATGGTGAAAAATGGTTGGTAGTAATGTTTTTATTTATAGATCGACCATATATATATATATATATTTTGGTTAAATAATTTAGACATGTCTATTATTTTAGTTTTAATCCTTTCAAGTTCATGAATTAATTTCTTGGTGACTATAGAAAATTGATTAAGAAAAATTCCAAAATTTTCTTTCAAATAATTTTTATTTTCCTAAGTACTTTCAATGTGATCTGAGGCCATCTTCAGGGATTGCATATCTATAAATGTGTTATGCGTTAACACCATAAATTTAAAATATTTTTTACCTCTATGCAAGGGAGGTAACTTATGTAATTTTTTTTTACACACACAGAGTATTTAAGCAGCAAATGTTCTTTAAATTCTATTGAAAAAACAACAGATAATTTATGTCACTTTTAATAATCGTCTTATCAATAATTGTCCAAAGTTAATTTTGAAATATTTTTGCCCACTGGGTGAATGTTTCTCCATAAATAAAAAACAAAACAAAACATCTTACATAGGATATACCACAACTACACTTTGACAGAGACACTTGTCATCAAACAGATGGCAAGTAAGTCTCACAATGACTCACCTGAAACTTGTCTGACTAGGGTGCCACTAATAAGCAGCATAAGGATAGTACTAATATTAGACAGCTACTCACAAACAATTCTAAAATACTAGCAAAATCAAATAGTAAAAAAAGACTTATGATTCTTGAAGCAGTACTGATACAACAAAAGCAACCATTTATGAATAAAAACAATAATGACTTAAGAACCTGCATCCCTAAATGTATATAAAAAAATAAGTCATACCTGCTTATGTCACAAAACTCACTGGTTTAGATTAAAAAATGTGCTCTATACGCTTTTATAACATTACTTCTAACATTTAATCATTAACAGCTTAGTTTAAAATAAAAATTATGTTGTGACACCATTTCTATAGTTTTATTAAACTCACAAATTCATCTCTACCTATTCTGATGATCATAGTCGAAAATCAAATATTATTTTATTTTTTTCTTCCAAAATGAACATTGGAAAATTCTTGACAGAATTTTCTTCCTTGTTTAAGAAGGATTATTCATAATTTGGAAAAGTCGATCATTAAAGTTAATCAACATAAAATGTCTGTCATTTTCAATAGTATTTGCCTTCAATAAATATATATATTATAGATGAAGGCATGGTGAAAAATTCTGTCCAAGAAAACATTTTTAAAAAAAAAAAATTTTTGATGTTTTATCAGATCCTGAAAAGTGGGACACACCAAGAACTTTTCAGCTCCCCTTGTATGTGCATGTAATACTATTCTGTGTTAGCAGAAGTGTTTGTTACATTAATTTCTCTCTCTACACACACACACACACACACACACACACATAGAGAGAGAGGGGGGGAGAATTAATTTGATGACCGTGGAAATACAATTTTCTGTTATTTTAAACTTGACAAAGAAAATGCTTAATATGTGTCTTAAATTGTTTTTTTTCCTCTTCTCAGGTAAATATATTGTAATTTTGCAACTTCATTATACTTGTAAAATATAAATACTGCTTTTATTTTTTTTGAGTGCACTGGTAATTGCGTGTGCATTGAGGTCAGTTGTTTATCTAAACCAGTGTTTCCCAATGTGGGTGCTAGTAGGCTCTTTTATGTTGAAAGTGGGGCACTGGGAGTTTTTATTTCAGGGTGGGAGATGGGCTATTTATACATTTTTTTTTTCAAATTTTCTAAAATTAGTCAATATTGGCTGCAAAAGGAAAGCTCTGAAAGGAATTGAAAGCTGTGGGAAGCTACCAAACTTTTCTTCATTGCTATTCCAACTTCCTATGTGGCTGAATGTGGTTTCAACACAGTTACACAGATTATTAAACAAAGAAACTGCTTGCAAATTACAAAATGAGATGATTTATGATTACTTCTTAGCAGCATGGAACCTAGAGTAAGAACCTTATCCAGTAAGCACAAAAGTCAACCATTGCATTGAAAACATTGAGATAAGCAACCAAATGAACCTAGAGTAAGAACCTTAGCCACTAAGCACTAAAGTCAAACATTGCATTGAAAACATTGAGATAAGCTATCAATTGAACCTAGAGTAAGTTTTGTACCCAAAGGGGGAACTGGTTGAAAAAAAGGTTAGGAAACACTGATCTAAATTCATAAGTGATAGGCAATAAAGCCTAATGTTTTTCAACATAAACACTTCTTTCAAAGTGTTATTTGCAGATATCAAGAAATACAATAACTGCTCTCTTTACGTGCAATAGGAGAGGGTGTATTGTTTGGGGTGAAAGCATCTCTGATGCTCAGCCACATTTCAATTCTCACTACTAAATGAGAGAAACGTTGAATCTGAAACCAAAATATCAAATACACTAAGTATTTGTATACATGTATGCACTCACACATGCTTTAATATAACTTGTATTATGTATTCATGAAATAAATAATTTTTTCTTTTTCCAATTTTTTATTTATTTCATATTTTCACTTCTTAAAATAAATAAATAAACTCTCTAAATGTTCCATATAGAAGTTTGAAATATTGATCCATATCCTCCTGGCATCAGTTTAAACTGACACCTTTTTTCCATAAACTAAAATTTTGGACTGAATTTCTGGGATGAGGAGTTATTATTTACACTGTTTATATTTGAACAATTGTTTCCCCATCTTTGTTGTTGTTATTATTATTATCACAACATTTCGACCAGTTTTCGTCAGGTGTATATCAATCTGGATAACCTAAAGGGAATTCTGAACAGAACCCTTTATTTAATCCACAGGGATGGATTGTTCTTGTCTAGCTCTTATTTTTAAGTACAGCTCAGTTATTGCTCACTCATTTCTACCAAGTTCATGTACACACTGCCTGTCCCAGGGTTTGAACTCACAACCCCTATGTCACCAAATCCACAAACCAATGCTTTAATCCACTAGGTCATTGACTTGTTTTAACAGGAAGTCTTCAACAACAACAGCAGCAGCAACGGTCAAAACATGACAAGCAGTACTGGATGAACGCAGTTTCAAATCCTGCTGGAGAACATATTTTTCTCTAATAAGATTTCTCAAATATTCAAGTCTTTAGTTTTCCCTTCACTTTTACTCCTGAAGTAAAAATAAGATTAAAAAAAAAAAATCAGTTACAACTTGTAGTTGTAATTCCAATAATATAGAACATAGCCAAAACTTGAATCTATGGAGGTAAATTGTTCTCATTCCTCTGTCCATATTTCAGGATATCTCATCTTAGTACTGCTCAATTAACTGCTTCAGGGGAAACAGTGTGCAATAACCAAACAATACTAAATAATTGATTGATTGATCCATTTTCTACAGCTTAACAACCCTTTGCAGTTATTTAAAGCCAGAAAATATTTTTAGAATATTATCTTAAAAAAAAACAAAAAAAATTCTTATAATGATTTAGCCATACACATCCTACTAATTAAGCCATAGCTGGGGGAAGAAGAGGTGGATTCATACATTTTCCACAGGTATTTGTGTGTAATAAGTGAATATAACGAAACTGATTGAAATTGGAATTCAGCACTACGATTAATAATTCTGAAGCGTTATCCATTACATCAGCCACAAATACAAGGTTACAGCATATTTTATTCCCAAGCAGTCACCTATCAAGGTACTGACCAGTCTTGACGTTGTTTAACTTTGGTGAACATATGGAACTGGTGTTTCAATGTGATGTGGTCATAAGCCAAGTACTAAATAAAAACAAGATGAGATATCCATAGATATGGGTAGCAGAATAAGAATAACTTGCTCCCAGGGTTCAGTTCAATAGTCCATGAAGGTTAGCCAGATGGACAAACATCTGACAAAGTCCAGAAGGCACAATTGCAGAAACATTGTGATAACAACAAAGATGATGATGTTAGTCTGAATGTAAATAATGGCAACTCCTCACCCCCAGAAATTCAGACAAACATGAATTTTTTTTTTTTTAATTACTGAAAAGATTTCCAAAATTTAAAGCATAATCTTCCAAATATTGACCATTTCTAAACTATATTCCCTTTTCAAAAGCTGAGAATATGTGGTGTTTGGTTTTATTGGGATGGCTTTTCACACTCCACTGGCTAAATACTTCCTTGTGTCATGAATAAAATAAATCATTTCTGTTTAAACAACTCCACTCATTTAACTTTAAATAGGTCAAGAGATAAAAGTTGTGAGATGATTACTACCACCTTTATTTTTTTTTTTTTTTTTTGTTTAATGGCATATCAACTTATTATGGGTCTTTTAATGCCAAAATTTAATTTTCTTGAGAGCTATGAAGTAATAAAAATGTGATGTTCTGCTTTCACAAGTGAATACATGGTAGATAATACTCAGCTTTTGTGCATATACATGTTTGTGTGGACATAAGTACTTGAGGCAGTGATGTGTGTTTTATGCTGTAGTTTTGTTGAAGTTATATTTTCAAATACAGTTTGATTTCTTTCAGAAATTGTAGGATGTTATATGGATTAATGTCATGAAAGAATTCGTTCATGTTGCCTGATATACTGTTGGTAATTTTTTTTATAAATAAAAATGTATTGCTGGTATTTTTACTATAATAATCTATTTTCATAATTTCATAGTGTTTTGTTTTTGTTTGGTGGTTCACTATTTGACAATAGCTGGGACCCTAACAGGTGCTACCACCCTGGGTCAGGGTGAACCTGTGAATAAAGACTTTAAAAGAAACCAGAAATCTAATCCTAAACAAGAAACAAGGGATAAACATCTACTCCTGTTCAAAAAACCAAGGAAGAGTGTGAACAGGACGATAGGTGAATCTATCTACTCCTGTTGAAGAAAAAAATAGTAAATAAAATTTCAGTGTTTAGGCAGAGACATTAGAAGGAAAGAGTTGAAGTAGAATTTAGAAGGAATTGGAAACCAATCCTAACAGTGGATAAACCTCTACTCCTGTTCAAAAGACTGGGGAGGAGTGTGAACTGGATGATAGGTGAACCTACCAAAAATACTCAATTTACACTAAAATTTTATAGAAAGAGTTCCAGTGCAATATAAAATAAGATACACGGATCACATAGTGTTGATCACTCTCCAGATTACTTTGGAGTGTGCTGGTCAAACTCTCTGCCTCTGGGCAGAGAGGGTCCCCAGACAAGACTATGTCGAAGGGCAGAGTCTCATCTCGGGAGACAGCTACCCGATTCTATTTTTTATGGGGTCTATGGGGAATTTTGGGCTAAACCTACAGGCTCGGATACCCCACAATAAACTCAGCTTTGTACCACATCCAACCATGTGAGGTGGTTAGTGAATATCTTACATGGTGTTGATAGCAGATACAAAAATGAAAATAACAAGGACTCTTACAGAAGGTAGAAAAAGAAAGTGAGAAGAAAGGACTAACTGTAAGAAGACAGAATGTATGGTTGTCAGCAAGAGAAAAAGCCCAAGATATGAACTACAAATTGGAATGAAGCAAGAACAAAAATTTAAATATCTAGGAAGTGTTTTAACAGAGTACAAAAATTGCGACACCAAAAGGTTCATTGGAATAGTAAAACATGCCTTTCAAAAACTAAGCAAAGTATTAAGAGGAAAATTTTATTAGAAACAAAGAAAAGATTACTAAACTGCTATAACTAAATCACCTCTCTATGGACCTATCCTTGATGTTTCTACAATCTTATGTGAACACAGAATACACTGCTGGTGAGCAAAATAAGAACTCGCAAGTGATCTACTGCTCTGGACACCTAACCATGATACAACATGAGTCAGTCACCCAGCAATCACCTACATTGACCAGCTATATTATGACACAGAATGACCATCCTAATGACCTCCTGACCTTGATGCAGAACCATGATGATTGACATGATAGACTCATGAATGTCTAAGCTAGCTCAACCAAATAAATATAAAATATCCTATATGGCAGTGAATGCTGGACAATCTCCTCACAATTGATGAGACTTGAAGCAACTATAATCTGGTTCTACAGAAGGTTACTGAAAATCCCATGGACTGAAGGTATGAATAACATGGAAGTTTTAGGGAAATTGGAAACGAAAAGGACAATATATATAGAATCAGAAAGACAACTGAAATTCATAGGGCACATAATGAAGAAAGAGGGTTTGAAGAAAGTAACACTCAGAGGACATATTGAAGGCAAAAGAGACAATGGAAAGCAGCAAATAACCTACCCGAGTTTGTGATATTGGCTGGCAGAACAGAGATTAGGAGGGAGAGCAAAAAGTACAGCAAGTTGTGGAGAGCCATGATTGCCCACATCCTGAAGGGACACGACACATAAAAGAACAGAATTTTAACTGTTATACTCAAAACTATCAGTGGAGAGTTTTTGAACAGGGAGGCCAGCCTTTAAGTGAAGAGAGCCATAAGGAAGAATTTTCATACTAAGAATAAAATTAGTTCAAATCATTTTCACAGCAGCTGAAGAGAGAAATGATTTTTGGAGCAGACCCTTCCTTGGCAACAGGCCTCGTTGTGCTTAAAATAGTGAAGGAAAAAGATGATAATTTATTGAATCTGTCACATGCTAACAACCAAACAATTGTTTATGTAAAAAGATAACATGCACCTCCGTGTATCTCACATACAGACACTTTAATACATTAAATATGAAGGTGTTTTGTTGCCTGCTCACTAAGTGAAATAGTTGTGTGCTTACTAGTAGCACCAATGGTCAGAGTTCAATCCCAGATTAAAAAAAACCCTTTAAATATTTATTTTCAAGACAGGCAGTTTCTAATTGGATTATTATTGAAAGATATGCTAATATACCTGAGCATCAATCCTTATAGGGTGCTCCACTACTATGGCCTTCTGCCAGACTAGAGCTGAGTAAACAGGAATGTACAAACTGCCTTGCCATAGAGTAATGGTTAGCATTTTAATCTTGCAGGCCATTACTACTGTAGTGACTTTGATCTTCAGTGACTACCCACCAAACCCCATCCTCAAAAGCTTAGTCAATGTAAATAAGATTCTTGGCCATGTGATGGTTCATATTTGTTAGCATAGAAACACACTTAAATAAACGGGATGAAGGACACATTTAAATAAACCGAATGAAATATGCATTTAAATAAACCAGATATCAGACGCACTTAAATAAACCAGATAAATTTTTTATTTTTATTCAGTCAAGCTAGTTCGGACATTAAGGAGTCTACCATGCCAACCAAAACGGTCCTGGGTCATTCCAATGTCAATTCAACCAAGTAATGTAACCCCCCAAAAATAATTATTCTTCATTTTGATATATATTGCAGATCTTATAGTCATTAGAAAATTCTGAAAATTTTAAGTAAAAATTCCTAACAATTCTCAAGATAAGTTGAAATTTTGCTGAATCATCATTTTCTGTCGACAGACATTTCTGTTTTCAAACTCAATGATCTCACAAAAACCTTTATATCTTCCGATTTACTGGCCAGAAATTAATGAAATTTGTTACTCTTATAGATTTTTAGTCAAGGAATACAAATATTTACAGAGAGTAAGCAAAAAGTAGATATTAGCAGTTTTCTGGTGAAAAACTGAACATTTTTAGGCAGCAGACCAAACAGAAAAATTGAGAAATATCTTCTTCAGCCTTTAAAAATAGCTAAAGGTGGCACAATATTTGAAAACTAGAGTATTTGGGGAATAAATCCCAATAAGTTTTATTAACTTTCTCTCAAAGCTATCAATTCTAGACCTCTTAAAAGTTTTTTCTCAAAGATTTTGATTCATTGTAATCTCGTAATTATGATCTAATATTGACTCAATCTTCTGAAGGTGATGAAGCCCATAGGTAACAAAACATTGAGAAAGTATATAGTATTTGGCAAATTTATTGCCTAAATTTTAACAACTATCTCTTTTATTTCATTTTTTTATGGATGTTTGAATATGCGCTACAAAAAAACACAAGCATAAATTATCAATGGCATCCAACTCATCCAGTTTCCTTACTGCCTTTGAACATAAATCTGTTCTAGTACACAAAATTCCAATATTACACAAATCAGTTATGTCTACACAGAAGATCTGGAAATAAAAAAAAACTGAATTTATCAGAATTTTTGAGTAAATTTCTCTAAATGTGTAAACTTAAAAGGTAAGTATAATCTAACAATTAAAACAATGCTAAGGTAAGTAAACATAACTTAATGGAAAGGTGATGTAATTTACATTTAATGATTCAAAAACAAATATTAGGCTTGAATTAGTCCAGGCTCTGTAACTGGGCCCAGAGAAATTTCTTGTGGTAAGTTCTTATATAAAGATGGATGTTTTTGATTTGTCTTGTGGGTTGAGATAAATGAATTGGAAAGTATAGAATTATTTGTGCCAGAAACATTTTCTAGAATTATTATGCTTAATTTTGACAAATAATGTTATCAAATGATAATGTTTAGCTTGTGGCTAAGCAAAATATATGGAACCAATATATATGATATTAAATTTCTTAAACTTAATGTAACAAAAAAGAAAAAAAAAAAGAAAATCTTTTTTTAGTTATTTTAGTTTAAGGAAATTATGTTGGCATTATTTTTTTTATAAAGTTCCTAAAAAATATGTTTCCAATTTGAAAAAAGGAAAATAAAACATCATACTTTGAAAATTCTTTTTTTCTTTAAGTGTCTCTTTGGCACTTGCCCAAAAGCTTGACACTAATGGTTTAACTTTAATGCCTGGATTGAAGTTATGCAGCAAATATTATCATCAAGCCAATGGACATGATATATTCAGAAACTTCTCATCCATGAATGGAGAGTAACCTTATACAAGAATTAAAGGACAAATTAACTTCTTCAGAAAAAAAGAGAAAATTTGATACTACATTTGTCAACTTTAAAAGTTGTAGAATGTCCCATCATACCAACAAAAAACCAAGGCAAAAAAGAAACTGGAAAATGTGAAAACAAAAATTGCGGATGCCTGCAGTCTACCTTCCTCATCATTAAGTAAAAAAGAACAAACATCTCTAAAAGCAAGAAATGCTGTGAAAGGCACATTGAAAAGATGCAGATTTTAAAAATTGCAACCAAATCTTGGTCAAATGAAAAACTAGCTAAATATGTTGAGGTCTATAATTATTTAGCCTGAAAAGCTTGTGTAAATAAACAGGGTTTCTTGGCTTTTTTTTTTGGTCAAAAAATTAAGTCCTACCAGAAGAAACCATTATCATGGTGAAAAACTTTTATGATAATAATCAGCTTTCATGACTTATACCAGGCAAGAAAGACTATGTCTCTATTTCAAAGAACACTAGTAAGCAAAAAAGATTAATACTTTTAAATTTGAAAGTATCTCCATAAACAGTTCAAATTGTATCATCCTGATCACCAAATCAGATTTTCTAAATTCTGTATTTTGCAATCAAAGTGTTTTGGTTGGTGCATCTTGAACTCATAATGTCTGTGTATGTACTTATCACCAAAATGCAAAGCTTTTAGTTGATGCAATCAAGTGAAATGAGATCTATAAAGACTTAAGACTTTGATTAAATTACTTGTTTGTAGTACAGAAACAGCTGAATGCATACTGTATAGATTCAGTAATTGCCGACAGAATTGAAATCCTCACTGCCCATTTAAATTACAGATTGAAAGAGTTTGATGAAGAGGAAGAAATCAGCTTCAAATGATGGGAATCAACAGATCACGCAAAACTTGTAACTCACTTGATGTTCATCAAGAATTTTAAAGAGAGTAACTCTTTAGAATTCTTAAGAGTAAAATCCATGACCTCACTAAACATTCTTTCATTTCTAAAGCACAGAGTGAATACCTTAAACAGTTAAAAGAAACCCTTACAGAGACACACTGCATTATCCTTGTTGACATTGCGGAAAATCATATCTACTACTCTACTACAGAACTGACGAGTTAAGGTCTTTTTGTATGTTATCAGATCAGGATCATGATATGGCATTTGTTTACTGTGTTCAAAAATTTATAATATCCTATGTTAAAGAATATCTTCCAAAGGTTAAGTCTGTAATATATTTTTCTGATGGGTGTTCATGGCCAATACAAAAACTATAAAACTTCCTGAATTTATATTTCCATAAAGATAATTTTCGCCTTGATGTTGAATTGAAATTTTTCACATTTCATGGAAAGTCTATATATAATGGCATTGGTGATACTACTAAACGACTTGCTTTAAATGAAAACTTTAAGCAAACCACAAGAAATCAAATCTTGATTATTGAGGACTTGTTTCACTTCTGTCAAGAAAACAAAGAATATTATATATTTTTTTTGTTGTCTATTAAAGAAGTAAAAACCACATGAAAAATTTATCCAGAAGATTTGCTGATGGACTCTCAGTCCCTGGAACAAGATCTTTTCACCACTTTATTCCTGGAGATGGCACTACTATAATCTCTATGAGATTTAGTCATATAAAAGAAAATTCCATTAAAACAATGGAGTATGTAATGTGCATTTATGATAGCTTTTGGTTAGTTGGTTTAGTTCTTGAAATCGATAATGCACAAAGTGATTTAAAAATACAGTTCCTACATCCTCAAGAACCAGCAAAATTCTTTTTCCTGGCCAAAACATGAAGATATATGCTGGGTTCCTAATAACATATTTTTCTGTTGCTTTTAAAGTTTACATATGTTTAGTTTATTTTGTTTTACGGCATATCAACCTCAATGGGTTATTTAATGCTGACAAAATTTTTTTTTGCTGGTAATATTTTATTTATCGTCTTACCCAGGACGCGGATGTAGTTTAACGTCTTACCCAGGACAGTATGTATGTTTGGTGTGTATTTAAAGCATACTAGTATATTTGAGTATGTAGCATTAATATTATAATGGTACACAAGCTAGTTTATTTAAATATATATATATATATATTATATATAGAGGGGAAGAGATTATAGTTGTTTCAACGAGAGAAAAGTGTATATATTAAAAAGAAGAGAGAAACTGCAAACGTTTTTGGTTGTAATGTGGATTTTTTTTTTTTATAAAATATATATATATTATGCTTTATTTTCCATAATTTTACTAGAATTTTTATGGAAAATATAGCATAATATATATTTAAAAAAACAAATTACAACCAAAAACGTTTGTGGTTTCTCTCTTCTTTTTAATATATATATATATATAATTTATCATTTAACTGATTGATATTACCTTCAGTATTCAAACTCCAGAGTTCCATAAACAGACCCTCCAGAAATCACTCTGTCCACTGGTCAGGCTAATGGTATATCTCTAATATTTAAGGCTTTGGAATAAAGTGCTCAATATCTTTTCTTTCATTACCCCACCAACTGACAGCATTTTTGACTTCTCATTAACTTTGATATATATATATATATATATATGTATGTCACTACAATATATTGTATTTTTGTGGGGAGCAGTAAATTCAAGGTCTGCCCTGAGCAGCACACATCTAACTATGCCACTGCTGACAGCAGACAACATCAGGACTGACACTGATCAACAGTACATAGACAAAACACTTTTTTGAAAGATAGATTCATTGTGTCAAGATTACAATTATTAATACCAGGCTCCCTCATAAAAAAGAGCAGTGATATCATTAACCTGTTGAACCCTCATAGTACTGGTTTTGCAAATTCAACACTCTAGCATATTTAAGCACTGAAAAGAATTACACAGCCTAGAATGCAAACAGTTCATATGAGCAACTTTAGACTGGCTGTTGTCTACTCTCTGCTTCACATACATTTCTGAAATGGTGAAATTTATGCAGAACATACTGAGACTAGCTGAACTATTTGTCTACACCAGGCAAGAATTCAAAGCATTGATAGAAACTGCCTATTATGAGAGTAAAACAATTTCTTAACACTGATAGTAGTGTCTCAGTCGAGAGTCAAGTTATATAAAACCGAAAAAATTATTAATACAAGTAAAATCTCCATCCTGGTCTTTTGAACAGTAGTTTATCCATTGTTTACTGTTTAGGATTGGGTTTTCAGTTCATTCTAAAGTCTTTTCCTTCTCTTTCACTTCCAGTAGCCCTTTGCATCTTAGTAGCATTATCACCTTGCTTGGGGTGAATTAATTAAAAAAACATATATACACTGCCTGACTGGGAACATATTTAGTCATAATTTTTTTTCTTTCTCCGCCCCCCCCCATATAACTGTTGGGTAATTTATTTTAATACAGTTGTTCATAATAATTTTTCTTCTCAGCATCTGTTTTATATTGCTGACAATTCTATTTCTGAGGAAGTGTCGACAGAAAAGTCCCTAAAATCCTTTTTGTTATTTTTAAACAGGATACTTTTGTATCTATTTTAATAATAAAAAATATGGTCCTTTTCTTTAAAGTCACACACACACACACACACATATATATATATATATATATATATATATATATATATAATATATATAACAACAGAAAAAATATGAGGAATATGTTTTTGTTTTTTTTTTATTTTTGTTTTTTTATATTAAAAACTTCCCCTGGATTCAATAATTACACATACCAAATTTGAAGGCTCTATACAAAGTCATGGATTGGAAACAGACAGACACTTCCCAGTTATTGACAAGTTGTCTGGTCTTAGAATTCAACAGATTAATTCCTATTTTTACTTACACATTTCTTCATTAATCAAAGATTAAGCCTTCCTCACATATATTTGCTTATTTAATACCATAGATTATCAGAATTCTTAGCTGAAATAATTTCATCTAAGAATTCAGAAGACTTGAGATTATTCCTACGAGATAGTAAACAAATCATTTAAATATCTCAAAGAAGAGTAGCAACATGGCTGTAGATTTGTGCAGGCCTGTTATAAAAAGTTTTTTGCCTTCTTCCAGTCATGAAGGTTATCCCCACATGGCTTTGCCAGATTCACCAAGATATTGATAGTTGGTGCTGTGAATCAGCTATAAAAACAGGACACTTCCCGTTTTCTTTCTCTTTTCTCCTTCTTGAATGCAGTAAAAGCAATTAGACTTATTCCTAGCATGGAAATATCTTCTCCCCTGCCCAGAGAAATTGAGTTTTTCACACTCACACATACACACAATTCCCAATTGCTAAATGTTATTGCCTTCTTTCTTTTCAGCTAAATTTTTATGCATACAGATGCATTTTCTCTCCTTTGTTAATTGTTACATAAAAACATGAAAATATCACCTTGTTGAAATTTATTCTGTTTCCTTTCATCTCTACTGACAATGGCAATCTGTCATTTGCATATGTAAATTTTGTTTGCCACTGATTTTAGTCCAACTAAGTGCAGTACCGCAACAGATGTAAACTAATTTTAGTGTGTAAATTCTTACTCAGGATGCCCACAACTTAACTTCTTACTTGTGGTCCTCCCACTCAAAACATCCTGACGATGGATTTGTGTCTTGGCTAGCCATCAGCTGTAAGAGCCAAATGTTATCTCTAGAACGTGAACTATAAAATGTTAGTTCAGGTCTTACCAAAAATTATTCCTTTATTCCAACTTCATAGATTTATTATTACTCCTTTCTTATGACTTCATACACTTTTTAATGTTTACTTTGTCATGCAGAAGATATTTAAAACAACAGGAAAAAGAAAAAAAAAACTAGTAAAAAAAAAAAAATCAATGTCTTTTTTGTGAATATGAATTTTTAAGTCAAAAATGAAACTTATTTAAATTATTTCTTTTTAAAAAATAAATTCTTTAAATATTTTAAGGTGAAAATAGGATGGCTACAAAATGGACATTTTATAGCAATCCTCCGTTCACCTTAAAATATTAAAATTTCCATTTTATAGCCATAAAAACCAATAATAGTAGCCATAGAGTGGCACCCACAGGGACCATCATCCTCTCTCTTGATTGCTTTTCTCCCCTTTGGTGGCGGTGATGAAGATGGTTGTGAAGACCCAGCCTACTCCTGAATAGTCAAAGAGATTTTGATGAGACTATAACTCTGCGCAATGGAGAAGCCCACTCACTTGGCTAGAAGCGCCTCCCTCACTGCTCAAAGGGGATTGAAACAGACAAGATCTGGCAAACCTAGTCTGTCAAGTTCTGCCTTGGTTACACCAAACCAAGTAGTGCTGCCCTCTTCATAAAAGTTTGGTAAAAACCAATAATAAACAGTGTAAACAAACAATCTAATAAATAGCATTTATTATTTTTTTACTTGTCAATGAGGGTCTTTTGAACAAATATATAAATTCACTTTTATCATAAGGTTAAAACTGGTTTTAAAGGAACATAGTTCATAACACTTTCCATTTTAAAACAATAAGCATTGCTGAACATTTCCTCTAGGGAAAGGGGTTGTAAATGAAAATAATTCATCACCCACAAGGACGCGAAGATGCTTTTTAGGCTTTATTTGAAACAAGACTGGGTTTTACTTTTGAAAATGAATATTACCAGGATTTGAGTTCTTACCATTACATGTTAGGGTATTTCTGCGTCAATGTTTGTCTTTAAAACCCCCCTTAAAAAGTTGCTTCTATAAGAATTTTCTTTGACCAATCAACCCACATTGAAACTTAGGAAAAATATTGGTCGAGACGACCCTAGAATGTGTATCCATGAACAAAAATCTGTTTTCCCGCCAGGCCATTAAGCTATTTATTTTTTTATAAATAAAAGGACGAATTTCAGTCCAATTCACCAGTCCAAGAGCCACACCTAGGTAGTGGGTTCAACTCCACGCCAGTCAAAAACAGTTCATTTTGATAAAAATATTCTCTAAGAGAGCCACCTTCTCGCAGTCTAGAACATTCCTCAAACTTCACTTACTATATTTTCAAAGTGATATTTCTCACTACATAACAAGTATCAGAAACCAATTTATTTTTCTCAAGCAGATAAAGGTACGTGTTGAACAACTTTGAATATTTGTATAAACACAATGACATACAAAACGATTCAACCTGAACACCGAACATTTTTGTACGTGATCAAACGAACAGTTTAATTCTGTGAACAAATCTAATCAATACCTGAAAACACACCCAAACATTCACAATAACAATACACAATAAAATACACTAATCCTCATTTATCCATCAAATCTTAAACCCACAGTATTTAAATTGAATATAAATTGATGTTATTGTTATACTTTTGAGTTTTCAACTTTATTTGCATGATTTGTTCCAAGTATTTGTTCTAAATAATTGTTGTGGACAAATGTTGTAGAACACTGAAAATTCCTTCTGATAATTTAAACACAATCACCAGTCCGCAACAAGCTTTTTAATTGGAAACAAAAGAGACAGTCCAAGTTGTGAAACAGGGACATCAAAATCAACTAGGTAAAGAAATTTAAACTATTTGGAAAATTTAACAGACAGGTGTAGGATTTGAAAAGTTCTTTCAGAATCTAAGCAAAGTATTAATATAAAATTTTATAGAAACAAAGAGTAATGAACTTTGTCAACATCTATCTCTTATACGGCAAAATGTTGGACAATCTCCTTATAATAAAAGATTAGACTTGAAGAACAAATATAGTTCTACCAAGGAATGCTGATAATACCATCAACTTGTTATAATGGTCTCAGAAAGTTTTAGAAAATAATAAGTATCCATGGTCAATAAATCTGTTTTCCCCGCCAACACAATAAGGATGGAGGGAAAATTTAACACTTTCCAAACATAATGAAAAGGAAACGAGGAGAAACGAAATGATTTTTGTGTCCAATGGATAGCAGAACAGGGACATTAAGAAATCCAAACCTTAAATGAGAGTGCCAAATAATCAACTGTGAGAGCACGCCAGTCAAAAAAATAGGATTTTTCATTTGCGCGTTCAAAAATATTCTCTAACTCAGCCACCTTCTCGCACACCATCTCACTTTCATGTCTGCTTCCTCAAAAGCCTGTATTTACTAAAAAAAAAAAAGTTTTCAAAGTGATATTTCTCACTTGACATTCGATTTCAAACAAGTAAACTCAGAAATATAATTGGCAATCTACTTCTATATATCAACAGTTTTGATAAAGTTACGCAACTCTGAACAATAATTATTTGGGATGATTAATATAAACAGGAAACACGTTTTTTCTACCTAAACACAACCATTCAACCTTGGCAACACCGAACATTTTTTCCTCCTGGATACAAAAACGAACAAAAAAAAACTATAAACAAACTAATCAATACATCGCAAACACTTTTTTCAAACATTCACAATAACAAAATACACAAACCTAAAATACACTAATCCTCATTTATCCAAATAATCAAAATTTGTGTTTACCCATAAAATATTAAATTGTATATAAATATCTATGTTATTTGGACAAGATGTTTCAACTTTTGTCTTGTTTTTTTATTTATTTTACAACAATATATTTTATAATTTAAAACTATTTGTTCTAAATAATTTTTGTTTTCAGGAGGATTGTTGTAGAACACGGCCCCGTATCACGAAATTCCTTCCCGCTATCAATTTAAACGTTAAATCACCATGTCCGCAACAAACGGGCCCTATGATATATAGAAACAAAAGAGACAGTCCAAGTTGGAAACGGTGGAGGTGCTGGAGCTTCAGGGAGCCGGAAGCTGCAGGGTTCATCAAAATCAACTAGGTAAAGAAATTTTTACTATCTTGATGGATGTTGATTTAACAGACAGGTTGTTGGGGGTAGCAAAAGATTCCTTTCAGAATCTAAGGTTGTTGTATTAATATGTAAAATTGATTTTGTTGGAAACAAAGTCGTTGCTGAACTGCTATGCAACATCTAATCTCTTATACGGCAGTGAATGTTGGACAATCTCCTTAGAAATAAAGACAAGACTTGAAGGAACTGAAATATAGTTCTACCAAGGAATGCTGATAATACCATCAACTGAACATATAATGAGTCTCAAGAAAGTTTTAAGAAAAATAATAAGGAAATTTACACTTACAATCAGAAAGAGAGTTGAAATTTCTGGAACACAATGTCTTGTGATGGAGGGACCAGCAAGAAAATTTAACACTCTATAAAAAAATAATGAAGGGAAAAGAAACTATGGTCTAAAACACTAGATGTAACAACTAGGTTTTGTGGATTTTAACTAAAAATGGATTTGCTAGAACAGGGACATTAACAAATGGTGAATGAGATTAAATGTTAAGAGTTCCTCTGCTAATTCAAGGACAGAAGGAGGAGAGCTCCGACAAACCTCCACATCCTAAAAATTGGTAGGTCAATTTTATTTAAGCTGGGAATTCAAACAGGTTTTGATTATTGTTCTAACTGAAAAGAAAATGGGGAAGAGTGAGATGCCACCCATTCACGACACTTTCCTGTATCGTCGTCAGGCTAAAAGCCTGTTTTTCAAAAAAAAAAAAAAAAATAGTTTTCAGCATGGGAAGGCGGTGGCGAACTGTTGCCACAATTGAAGGAAAATTTATGTGCGCGCTTTATGAGTTTCAAGGAATGAAGTGATATATATTGGCCAATCTACTGTCTATATATCAACAGTTTTTGACAATGTTAGTGAAGAATTTGCATGAAAATTATTGATGTCGGATGATTAATATACCAGGAAACACGTGTTTTCTACCTAAACACAACCAGCACAACAGATTGGCGACACCGACGTGATATTTTCCTCCTGGATACAAAAACGCCCAAAAAAAAACTTAAAACAAAATCAACTATGCATCGGAACAGTGAGACACTTTTGGGTTCGAGAGACAGTGAAGAAAAACTTCGACCAACCTGGTGTTGCATACTGCTGGACAATGAAACGAAAACTTTCAACAAAATAATTGTCGCCAAAATTTCCAGTTTAGACCCGATAAAAAGAGCAAAATCGCAAATTTCAAAACTCTAAAACATATCTACACGGCATAACTATTTGGACAAGATGTTCTCCAAGTCAGCAAATATTTATATTTTTATAGTAAAATTACCAACAATATATTTTATAATTTACAAACTATATATCTAAAAACATAATTTTATATTTTCAGTGTAAAGGTATGAACAAAATAACTGTATTTGAAAGCATATAAAATTTACGTACAAAATATTTAGCTCCCGGCATTAAATAAGCCATAGAGGTTGATATGCCGCTAAAAAAACAAGATCGACCAACCAACAATACTTATTAATAATAAAATTGCCAACAATACAACTTATCTGTAATTGAAAGCATACAATTGCGTTCAAAATATGCAAATTTCGGCATTAAATGACCTATAGAGATGTTGATAGGTCGCTAAACGAAACCAAACAACCAATATGAAAGAGCTTGTGGATAATTGGTAGGATTTTCTTTACTGGAAACTTTGAAATACGAACTGACTCAATATATGGTATATTTTATTTATTTGCTTTAGAGTGAGTCATTTGATATTCGGTGTAGCAAAAGGCGGATATTGGTAGTAATTTAGAGAAAGTCCGTTTCGGCCTTTATTCGAGAGTTTGCTTCACCCGGTATATATTTGTGGTTGAGTGTGATCAAGTCGGGAGATCACCGGTGTGGTTATAAAGTTGTAGATATTCTTGGTGATGTATTTTATCGGAAACGTAGGACATAAAAACAAAACTTTGGTAAAAGTGTATATGCAAATAGGATATATTTTTAGTTATTTACTTTAGAGGAAGTTCTTTGATATTCGGTATCACAAAATATTCGTTTATAAGGCGGATATTGGTAGTAGTTTGGAGAAAGTCTGGTAGTGGTAGTTTTGAAGTCAGACTGTGCTAGGGGTAGTAGTAATATTAGAAATAGGTCAGTGTCAATCTAATGCGTTTTTCTCGGCAGGGCAAAAATATGATTAGCAGATGACCTCTTAACTATTTCTTCATACATGGATGGCTTCTCCGGCGGTTTCATTTCTTGTAGTCACTCTCGCCGTATATCCTTTTGACTATATTAAGCGACTCTGTCACGAAACTTGGTTTCGGCTAACATCAAAAGTCTGTGTGTTAATTTTTTTGATTGGCCAAAATTATTTTATTTTCTGGTGTTCCTTTCTTTTTCATTTTTTTTTTTAATAATGGAAGTTATGCGTGGAACCTCCCTGCTTTTTATCGTTTTCAGCCACAAATTAGTACGCTCTTGACTCAAAAACTTCCGGCGTTTTTCGGCCGGGTTCAATTTTTTCTTCTTTTCATTTGAGGGTTACTTTCTCATTCGTTGCGAGAGAAGTTTAGAAAGAGAAAGAAAAAGAGTTAAGAGTTTTAAAGGAAAGCGCAAATGCCTTATTTTAATTTGAATCCTTTTTATTTTTTGCTTATATATTTTATTTTTATCAGGACTAACTACAAGCTCTTTCATGACATTAATCAATATAACATCCTACAATTTCTTAAATAAACCAAACTGCATTCCAAAATATAACTTCAACAAAACTACAACATAAAAATCACGTATCATCACCTCTGGTAATTATGTCCACATAAACATGTATATGCAAAAAAAAAAAAAAAAAAAAAAGCTGAGTCTCATCTACCATGTATTCAATTGTGAAAGCAGAATAACATGTATCATATTTTATTACTTCAAAGCTCCCAAGAAAATTAAATTTCGGCATTAAATGACTCATGAAGGAGTTGATATGACGTTAAATAAACACATAATAATAATAAATAAACATAAATAATAAATAGACAAACAAACAAATTAATTCATATAAAATAATTAAAAATAATACAATACACTTTGTTTATTGCTCTTTTCTTGAGGGGTAAATATAAAAATTTATATAAAAATGTAGATTAAATAAATGATTAATAAAAAAGTGTAGATAAATATAATATTATAACAGTCTGTTTGTTTATTACACTTACTTTTAAGAGACGTGTTTGAAAAATAATTAAAGAAAGCCAGACGGTTAATAAAAAAATTAACTAATAAATTTGATGCAAAATATTTTAAACTTCCTAAAAATAGAATGATTCGAAAAAGAACCGCCGAAAATAAGTGTGTCAAAGGTGAATGGTTTATGATTTAATTCTCAAATTTCGAAAAGATATACTTTTGGATTTTTAGGCCCATCAAAAAGGTGACCTCCACCAACGCAAATTCAAAATTTGAGACGCATTAGGAGCTTATTTCGGGACTATATAAGAAATCGAGTTGAGCAGAAAATTTCAGAAGCTATCAAAAGATAAATTATAAAGATGCAGAATGAAACGAAGAAGTGGGAAGGATATCAAAATTAAAAGCAATCTTGGCTATCCCCATTGCATGAACTAGTAACGGAAAAACACAATTTACATATAGTTTGAGATAACAAATTAAAGCCAAATTTATACAATTATTAGAAAACATATATCTCTAACTATACACCAATTTTCGTCTAGCTAAGTCACATATACGCCGCGCTCCACTCAAAACAAAGTTTAACACTAACACAAATATACCAGAGTGCTAGCCATTATCGACGCGATTCTCGCTTGCCACAGATGTATACAACTACGTCCGCATGTTTCCTTTATATAGGCTATAAGAGAAGCCGTACAGAGAACAGAAAGCAGAAAGAGAGACTTCACGCACACACGCTAACCATAGAGGCTACCCGGAGAACGGTTGATTGCCCATCCGACCATTAGGCTGTAAAAACGACTTCCTGTGAACACAGAAAGAGAATGGATTATCAACGCAACAAGACCAAACTGATCGCCAACAAGCAGTCGCCCGGGTTAAGCATACTCCTGTTTCACGCTCTCACTTCACACCTCGTACACCGCACATTTGCATACTCACATACAGCTACAATATACCACTTACCAGAGACATTTTCATATGTTGTAAATGAAAATAAATCTTTTCTCCAAACCAGTGTCTAATTTGTTTCTCTACTCCAACCAACTTCCACTCAAACTAAAATGTTTCTGACAGAAGAAGAAAGAAGCAAACGAAGACAAAAACAGAAAAAGAAGCAGAACCTAAGTGAAACCAATGCAGTGAAAATTTCCTAAATTAATAATCTTAATAACTGTGTTAAAAAAAAAAAAAGAAATTTAAAATTCCAATGACTCTAGTTTACATGCCAAACCTTTCTCAGTTTCGACTTTCAATTAAATAAGTCGATCTTTTTTTAAAGAATGTGTATTTTGAGCCTTTCTTGAAAGGAATTATATTGTGCATTCAAGTTTTTCGATTATTGAAAGTTTGTTGAATAATTTATATCTTTTTTTTTATGAGCCATATTTTCATTTTTTTTTAATTTGTTATCTTGCGCACAAAAGGAAAATTTTGTGCAAACTTATTTGTAATCTTGTATTTTGTTTTATTGTTTTTATGTTAATGTAATAAATGTTTGTCTTTTTCAACTTTCACATCGGACTTTCGAGTTTTGTTTGTTTTCGTATACGCATTATTCAATATTCGGGATAAGAAAGATGAGGTTCTCTCTTCTCCCCCGAAAAAAAATAAATCCTTTTAGTTTTACCTTTAGAGCAACGGTTCATATTAAACAATTTCTTAGCAAAAAAAAATTAAAAAATTAAAAAAATGAATTACTTCGAAACGTTCACAATTCAAAATGTCGAACGTTCTAAGGTTAAAAATCGAAATACGAAGTGGACATTAGAAAAGGTTGGCTTACCTCAGGCGTAATTGCTTGATCCTTTTGAAAAATAGATTTTTGGAACAGGCATTCTCAGATTTGAGATAAACTTTCACATGTTTATAAAAGACATTTGAATGAGATAAATTCATAAGTTTATAAAAGTCATTCATATACGAGACAAAACATTTATCCACATCTAGTAATTACTTACGGTAAGGCCAAATGAAATGAGTGAAGGAAAATGACTTGTCTGAATTGAATGTCGGAATTATTCGAAGTCCTGACCATTCTTATCTGGGCTCGAACACCTACACCAATGAGAAATATGTAAACACTGCTGATTAGAGATATTTACAAAACTAGACCTAGGCTGGTACAAGACCACAACAGTGAACTTGGTTAGAAATAAACTCCCGACATTAACAATTTGGTATGCGGCACGAGCAGGCAGACTAACTATAAACATCTCACCGAGACAAGTAGTAGGGAACCGGAAGTTAATATTTATTTGGGGGTTGGTTTATATTAACCGTGAGTCTCTTAACAAAATTCGGTGAAACGTTTTACTCTTTTAAAATAAATTAATTCAAAGCATACATGAATTAACATAATAATAATCATTTTATACATATAAAACCAATTTAATGTCAAACAAGTTAGACAATTACGGTTAGAGTTTTTTTCAAAAGATATGAAACAAAAAAAATATATATATCAGGTCATCCCATAAGTTCTGTCCGAATTTTGAATAAAGAAAACAAGTTACATTTAATTACAGATTCAATCAACAATGTACTTTCCTTGATTATCTATGACTTCCTTCCATCTATTAACAAGCTTACTAATTCCATTACTGTAAAATTCTTTTGGCTTTGATTCGAAGAACTCACAAATGTCAGTTTTAACCTCTTCCTGTGTTACAAAAGCTGTTTCTTCCAAATGATTCTGTAAGCTACGAAACAAATGGTAGTCTGAAGAAGCAAGATCGGGAGAATAAGGTGGATGAGGAATTTTCTCCCAACCAAGTTATTCGATCTTTTGTGACATGATTCTTGCTGTGTGGGGTCGCGCATTGTCCTGATGAAACATCACCCATTTTCGATTCACTAGAGCAGGTCTTTTTTCCTCAAAGCTTGGTTCAAACGCTCTAATTGCTGACAGTATATTTGAGCATTAATTGTTGCATTAGGTGGTAAGAATTCAAAGTGGATTATTCCTTGGCGATCCCACCAGATTGAAAGAAGAACCTTTTGCCCATGAAGTTCCCTTCTCGGCCTGTGGCTGGGGTCCTTCCCTTTACCAAGCTACTGTCTACGACGCTTAACATTTCGATAAAAGATCCATTTTTTGTCGCCAGTCACAAGTCTATCCAAAAAAGGTGAAACAAGTTGGCGAGAATGGAGAGAAAAGCAGACGTCAACTCGGGATTTGATGTTGTTTTCAGACAATTCATGAGGCACCCATTTTCCAAGTTTAGGAACTTTTCCAAGTTGTTGAAGATGTCGATGAACAGTTGTATGGTTTGAACTGAGAACCACTGCCAATTCCTCAACTGATAAAGCAGGATTTTCTTTAAGGGCTGCTTCAAGAAGATTTTCATCAAACTCAACTTGAAGTCCGGTTCGATCTTCATCTTCAAGGGTGAAATCTCCACCTCTGAATTTTGCAAACCATCTTCTGCAAGTTCTTTCATTCACACATTCCACTCCATAAACTGAGTGAATGTTTCTAGCCGCTTCGGCTGCTGAGTTTCCTTTCTTGAACTCATAAAGCATTATGTGCCTCAAATGATTCTTGGGTACTTCCATGTTAGCAGGGTTTTAATCAAACAAAATTTAATTTTATTGTTCTCTGAAATAAAATTTGATCAGTTTAAATGCATCTAAACATAATGTTCAGCTCTATTAGACATTATAAAATACTCTTTAAATTTCGTTCATTTTAACAAAAAGTTAAAATTCGGACAGAACTTATGGGATGACCTGATATATATAATCAAAACTGCTTTCAGTTAAAATAATTACTGAGTTTATAAGTTTAATAAGTACTATAAAAGGAAGTAAAAAGAAACAAAGTGAAAAGATGAATATTGAAGTGTGCACGAAGAACGGAGATGCAAAAAAAAATCTATTTAATTTGGTGTAATTTAAATTGATTGATAAAGAAATAAGTTTCGAGTGAAATCAATTTTTTCCGATGTTTGAATTTTTGGATAAAAGCCTATATATGCGTGAAAGAGAGAATGGATTTACATAAAAAGAGAGAGAGATAGAGGGGGAGATTTATATACATACAAAAAGAATGGATTTGTTGAATGTTCTGCTGCGGCATTGGGCATAAGTTTGTCGGTAGAAGTGGATAGACGATTGAAAGCAATTACCTTTGAAGCCGGCGGTAGCCGAAACAAAATCCTGATGAAACTTCAACAGGATTTTACTGAACCTTTATCCGAGTTTATATTTATATTTCTTATCAGAGTATTGTGGAAGGCTGCGTGAATATTTAAAGTTGTGCTGTAAATAAAAGATGCAATATCCACAAACATAAATTTAAATAAAATGATAACGATATTCAATTACGACAAAAAGAATAGCTTTGGTGCAACATTATATATTATATATTTTTATATGCAGAATATTACAATTTTGTTTTGTAAAGATGCGTGCTAAAGCTTGATCAGAGTATTTTTAAAGACAAAAGTTCTTGCTTATATTTTGGAAATGTTTCGTATCTTTGTAATGTACTTTGGAAAATTTCGTACGTACGTGCATGTGTGAATATGTTTTCATAAGCGTCTGACCGCACATGGTCAAGACGCGAATCCTTTAAGGTTACATTTTCGTAGGCGAATGAAGAAAGAGGAGAGAGAACGAACTCGTGTCTGGTATTTTTAATTAATGTAACCACGTGAGAGGCTCCTAGAAAAAGAGCGGGAAAATTTGACTTGGTCGCGCTGGAAAAAAGACTTGTACGTGGGTGGATTGCAACGCCCACTTGCGTATTTGCTGACCAATTAAAAGTTGAGATTTCCTGAAAATATGTATGAAGCTGGGTAAGCTCTTTGATCCACTTTTTGCACAGATTTGTAAAAAATTCAACATTGATAAGAATGTGGTATCGGGATGCTAAAAGAGAAAATAGAACGAATCGATGAGTCAATTATATTTCTTCTTTATGATTTGGTATTGTTCTATACTACGTTCGCGCAGAAAAGGATTCAATGAAAATAATTTTGGAAATCGAGGACACGAATGCTATTTCGTGTGTGTGTGTGTGTGTGTGCGCGCGCGCATATAACACACAAGTAGCATTTTGGTTTCTGCTAAACTGTTTTTAGCGATAACAAGAGGAAAAGTAATTCAAGTGACGAGACTATTTTTCTGTGGTGGCTCGATTTTACAAATACTCAGTTGGACTATAAGGTTAAAAAGAATTTCTTCTAATTATTTGGAAGTCAATATTTTCCGTCCGTTTTGGCACTCTGAATAGAGTTTCGTATGAAGACTGTCTATAGTATGAAACAAAACTAATAACTGCTTTTATACCAATTAGTTCTTCAACATACACCTGCTTTCTTTTGCATTTTGTTTTGCAATACAAAACAAGATCTCCCTTCCAACCAGATACATTTCGATCTGCCATTTCTACAAAATCGAAGATCTATTTTCTTAGAAGCCATTACATATTACTTTGGTTTCTCTCGAATTACAAACATAAAACTTCATATTGTAGGAAACCTGAGAATTACTTGTGTGATGGCCCGTTTAGATTAATCGTGAATCTCAAACATTTTTTTAATCATTTAACTACTTCAAGAAGAAGAGAGTGGGTTTCGATATCGAGAGAAAGGGATCTGTTAAGCCTTCAGCTAGTGTCATTGGTCTTTGGCATAAGTGTGTCAGCGAAAGTGAAGAAGTATTTGGTGGCGGTTCCTTTGAAGTGGCCGATAGCAAACGGATCCTTCTGAAGCGAGTGAGTCTACTGATTTTTAGCTTATCGACTTTGTTTTTCTTTTCTTTTTTTTCAGACGTTACGAGCTCTGGACTCTTGAAAACTAAAATAGAGCGATCCGATTGATTTATTAATCTTCCTCATTGTCACGTAGTATAGTTTTCTACGACGTCCGCACTGAACGGACACATTGAAACCAATTTTGAAATCTACATTGAGAGCGTAGACGTTATTTCTTGTGTATGGATATTATAAAAAAAAATCTCTCTTCTGTTCCCTCACATGGAAGAAAATTCTTGTAATATGCGTATGTAACCAATAAAATCAATTTAATGCGAAACAAGTTTTTTACAATTTAAACAATTACGGTTATTATCGCTATAGTTTTTCAAAAGTTATGTAAAAAAAGAAAATAAATATAATAATCATAAACAGTACTGTAAACAAACTGCTTTCGGTTTAAAACACTATTTCTTTTCTTTTTAACCCATGTAAATGTGATCCATTCCAGTCATTGTGTTTTGGTTGTTTCGTTGTCTTTACTCGAAGAAATAAACAATTTTCTCGTTTATTGAGAGTAGGCCGCTTGTTGCTGCGAATGAAGACGTTCTTTGTAAATATCCCTCGAAACCACTCTGGAGGAGAGAGATAGAGAGAAATGTGGTCTAATCGAGATGCATGGGAAATGAGAAAGTGGGGAGGAAAATAAAGAATTATGAAAGAGAAAGAGAGACTGTAGGTGTGGGAGCAAGAAACAAAAAGTGAAAAGATGCGAGATGAAGTTTGTATGAAGATATAGGATGAATGCCTGTGTACTTACTCGAACAAGACACGTGATCTTAAAAACCAAAATAGTAAATGGCTAACCTGAAAGTGAAATCTAATCTTACCTTCACCCCTCTAACTACCTCCCCCCCCTCTCTCTCTCTCTCTCCATCTCTCGCTATTCCGTGGCCCTAGTATTTTTCTGGGTGTTATTTGTTTTTTTTTTATTTCTTCCATTTCATCGTTAGGTAAGGTGAAAACTTTATTTTTCTTCTTTCTTGTTTAATTTGCAGTGTTTTTTTGTTTTGTTTTTTTAATTCTTTCCTAAATCATTAAGTTTTTGATTGGTGTGATGTCGCACTTAAGTTCAGGTGTGTAAACGTTGTCTGAATGCAGCAGACCATTTTCTTTGTCAGGTTACATTGCCCGAGTGAGTTCATAAAAATCGGGAACAGAAATGCATAGATGTTTAAAAAAATAAAGAAGAATTATATACGTATAAAAAATATAAAAAATAATGCTTTGAGGCAAGACTAAAAACTAAAAAAGTCACAAGAAAAGGTGGTGATGTAGGAAGACGATAGAAAACGAAGGTGATTAGAGACGAGAGATTAAAAAAATTGATTTGTCTGTTTTTCACGTTTTAGGGTTACTGACAACAGAGTAAAGTTTTTTTGTTTTTAAGGATTCGGTTCTCTGGCTCGTCTGGTTTTTGGCAGTAAATATACTTTCCTGGCGTTTTTTATCAATTTATTTATTACTTATCTGGCATCAGTTAAAAAAAAAAAAAAAAAAAAAACTTTGCCAAATTTAAGAGACTAAAAAAAAAAAAAACGTCTTTTTTTTTTTAACTGATTTGAAAGATTTCGATTTTTCGATTTTTTTTTTTTTTTTTAGTAGAACAGGAAAAGTTTTAAAAATTAAAGATACCCATTTATTGACTTTCAAAAATATTAATTTTTTTTACCATAATACACTCGCTAGAGAAAAATAATTTAAGCGTTTTTGGAGGGAGTTTTGCCATTCAATATTCAGTTCAGAATAAATAAATTTATCTTCACTTTTTAGAGAGAATTCAAAAAAAGAAGCCCCCTTTTATTGTCGATCTGCGTAAGAATTACATTTTACTATTTTAGTCGTGAATTCTGGAATCCCGACGCAATTTATGCATCAACGATGCTAGGGCAGCCCCGACTATTTTGCTGAAATTTAGAACAAAAGTGACAAAACTAAATTTTACTTTCTGGCTTCAGTTTATGATTGAACTGAATCATTTGTCTAGTAAAAAAAATTATTACTGCCATTAATTTCCAAAATATATCGGAAAACGTTTTTGTTTTTTTCCGACCGAAACGTTAATTTTTAAATTTTTATGTAATTTAATATGCATAAAAAATCCATAGGTCGTCTTATTCGAGAAAAATAAGTACAAGCTTTAATTTAAAAATAAATGTGTATTTAGAATAGGAACAAAAAATATTTACAGTAGGTAGGATTTTAGAACTAAGAAAAATTTTATGGGAGTATTATTTTTACGGTTTATCAACCCCTTTGCAGGCTATTTAAAGCCAGAAAATATTTTTAGAGTGTTAGATTTTTTTTTAAGATAATAATGATTTAGTGATACCAAGTCTTACTAATTAACTCATAGCGGGGGTAGGGTGGGGGTGAAGATGTGGATTCATACCTTTTTCCACAGTTAAATGAATATAACAAGCCCAACTCAGTTTTTCTGATCAACTATTCCCAAGTAAAAATAAAAAAAATAAAAAATAGAATCAGGAATCACTAAAATTTAATATCTAAATTAGCACTTCCACTTTTAACATCTGTTTATTACCCCCTACCCAACTTTTAACATCTGATTTAACCCCGATCCAACATCTGATTCCCCCACCTCGCCCCCGCCAAAATATAAACTTTTAACATCTGATTTAGCCTCCAAAATTTTTATTTTGTGGTATTCTGCTTCCTATGGGTCACCAAATAGCCCCAACACCTAAAGACGGAAAAACTTAAAAGTATCCTTTTCAACTGTAGTCAGTGTAAAACTTAAAATTAGTGACATCTTGATTATAAAGCTTCAAGCTGAATAATTAGTAATTATTGAATAATAATTATCAACATTAAAATATTAGAAACCTCAAAAAGTAAAGAAATATATTCACTTTAGTATTTTTGTTTTTATAAACAAAGTTTAATCAATTATTGTGTGTGTATGTGCATTCTGTAATGCATTTGGGTTGTAAAGCCATCACATGTATACCAGCAATGATGTGTCTAGATAACCTGGCAGAGCCATCCCTCTTCAGGCTGGTTTTGAATTCAATGTTTTCTTCTAGATTGGTTGACACGAAGGCAAAAAAGCCCAGTCAGCTCTACTTTTAACTCATAGCTGGGGTGGGTTTTTGTGGTGGGGCGATGAGAAAAGATAAATTCCTACCTTTCACAAGGTTATTTGTTTGAAAAGCAGTGCATAAACTTTGCAGAAATAACCTTATATATATCTTCAGTTGAAGTTACTAACTCCACTCAGACAGTCTCCAATTAAGGATGTTCCTCAAGTGGTCTTGGCTGCCTTATCATTCAAATTTAAAAAAAAAATATTCAATACCAAATCATGATGTTTTCCCACTACTCCCACTCATGAACAGAGATGCACAGGGCATCAAACCAAAGGGGACAAAAACAAATTTATTATTATTATTTCATCTTTGTCTGCTGCTCTGCACAAGATTTGTAATGACCAGGGAAGCATCCTCATGGGAGTTTGTTCCAAAATACAACAGTTCTTGAGCATATTACATTGAAAGAGTTTTACTCAGATTGTGAGGCGTTTTCTGGGATTTCTTCTGACAACTCTCTCCTGTGAATTAAAAATATAGAATTTTGGTACATTTCCTTATGCATTTATTACAAATCTCTAGTTTGTGGCTACCTGTCCATACTACTATGAATGTGTACATAGTGTAGTGGCTATCAGTGCAGAAAGTGGGATTGGTTTGTCAAATTCAGATTCCAATTGATACCGGTGTATTCCCATTTGCATAAGTACTCTTAGAAAGGTATATATTCTTCTATTCTCCCCAACTATAGATTAAACAGCAGGGAATACTGGGCTCATTAGCTTTGATTGGCAACCAGTCTAGGAGAAAGACAACTGAATTTAGAACCGGTTGAGTGTGAGACTAGCAACTCCATCCCATAAAAAACATCCTTGCTACTGAAATCCCAGCAGCAACACCTAGCATAGTGAGTTTATGGTCCTAAACTCCAAGGGCAAATCTACAGTTCATATCCATAATTCTAGAATATTGCATGTAGTGTTATGTTTGAATACATTTTTCTTTTTGATGGAGAGGTAAAGAAATTCTTCATTTGTATTTTCTATGTGATGGACATTACATTATTATTGTCTGTTATATATATATATATATAAAATGTATATGTAATAAATCAGTTAATCAGTAATAAAGCATACATAGTAATAATACTAATAATAAACATCTCTTTAATTTTAATAATAGGATCACTAGGAATTATTAAAAAGAATACTGATACACACATTAAGAAAATAACAGAAAAATGCATGGCGAAACAGGGTTTAGGAGAAATAACAAAAAGACAAAATTTATTAAGAGCTACAAAGGACAGGAAATTGTGGAGAGCCGTGATCGCCAACATCCTGAAGGGACACGGCACATAGAAAAAAGAATTATGAGTTTGAGTAAATGGATATTGGAACAAGGTTTAGGAAAGTTAATAAAAAGGACAAGAAATTGTGGAGAGCCATGATCGCCTATATCCTGAAGGGCCATGACACATAGAAGAAAGAATTGTATCAAACAACAAAACTGTAACTGAAGATGCTGATAAAAAATAAAAAGGCAAATTTATTTATAATTTTTTGTTTATATATTCTATGTGATGAACATTAAAGAGGAGGAGATGATATAAAAAGAATTTCATTTGTATATAAGAAGCCAACTTGATAGTTGTTTAGGGCAGAAGAAACCTTGATAATGAGATCCCCCCTTTAGTTATAGCAGGAGCCCTGACAGTTGCAATGAATGTTGTAACTCGATACAGCCACATAAACAGGTCAGGGTAAAGAAGAGAAATAAAACTGAAGGAAAAAAATGTAGTAGAAAGGTTGGTGAAATTCCTTCTATGTGCCATATCCCTGCAGGATGTTGGTGATCATGGCTCTTCACAACTTCCTGTCCCTTGTCTTAATAATTTTTGTCTTTTTTCCCCTCTCTTCCATAACCTGCTCCACCATCCATTCACTCAAGCTCGTCAGGTACGATGTATGTTGCTTTCCTGTCTCTCTTAACTTCAATCTGTCCTGTGAGTATCAAATTTTCCAAACCTTCCTTCCTCATTATTTGTACCAGAAACTTCACCTGTTTCTTCTTGGTGTTAACTATAAGTGTCCTTTTTGTTACCATTGTCTCTAGAACTTTGTTGTTGCTCACATGTCCGATATTTTTCTGTTTCTTAATACTTAGCTTGACTTTTGGAAGATATCTTTCACTATATCAATGCATCTTTGGATTTCTGTGTTGCACTTTCCATCCTCTGCTAATATGCTTTCCAGATATCTAATTTGTTGCACCTGTTTCATTTCAAGATGTCCAATCTGTAATTTGCATGTTGGGCTAACAACTAGGCATTCAGTTTTCTTGCAATTGATGCTTAGTCCTTTCTTCTTGCTTTCCTTTACTACCTTCTATATGAGTTCTTGTAATTTTCTTTCAATATCTGCTATCAACATTGTCATCTGAATATCTTGTTAAGATTGTGGCCGCCAATAATAAATCCTGGTAGGACTTTTAATTCTCTCAGAATGGTCTTGCTGTATGGGTTGAAAAGGTCTGTCGAGAAGATGCATACTTGTCTTACACCTTTTTCTATTTTTGTATATTTACTGAACTCATTTTTTATCCATAAGCAGGTAGTTTGCTGCCAGTATAGGTTCAGGATAATTCTAATATCTTTCCCACATATGTCAAGGTTATTAAGCAATTCTTTGTGACGTATTTATCAAATGAAGGGAATAAAATTTTACTTATCCATTTAGGAGACAAGCTACCAGTTCTAGACATTGAAGAATGCAAAACATATCAGGTAATATTTTTGTTTTATAGGATAAAAAGTTATTAGGTTTGATAAAATGATAGGAAGTACGGTAGTAATGGTTAGCAGAATTGAGGAATCAGAGAGCCGAGTTCAAATTCCAGTCAAGTATATTATATTCACTTATGTGTTAAAACCTTTGGGAAAGGAATGAATCCATCATTTCTCCCCCCAGCTATGGGTAAAATAGCAAGACAGACTGTGTTCTATAGCCTTGGGTGACAACCAGTCTAGGAGAAGAAAACTATGAATTCAAATCACTTGCTGCCTTGTAGGTCTGCCTCTTTTAAAAGAGGAGGGGCTGGGGTAACCTCAATATCCCCGATGCAAAAGGAACCAGTAAGCCATTGCATTATTCTACTTTGAAGAACACCATGAACCATAATTGTGAGATGGAGGAGAGTGGTAAATGTGCTAACTGAAAAAAAAAATGAATGAAAATGATAGTTTAATGGCTATCAGTACAGAGAGTGGAATTGGCAAGGCAAGTTCAAACCTCAAGCTATTCTGTTGCATTCACTTATGCACAAATTCTCCTCGTCTTTTTTCTGTTTTCATTTTCCTTAAAACTTACTCATTGCTCACATGCTTTCTCCATGGCACTCTGAGGTTCCTTCTGCAGAACCACATAAACAGGAATCTCTTGACTGGTCAAAATCAACATACTCACTTTTACACATGTACCTTTGGTAAAAAATATGAATCCTCTCTTCTACCTCTAGCTACAGGTTAAATTAAATAGCAGTTATGGTTGACAGCCAGTCTAATAGAAAGACAACCCTGAATTCAAAACCCAGCCACCTGAAGCTGGACAAAGATAGTTAGACATGGGATAGAGATACTGTGTTTGTAAAACAAAAAGGCAATGGATTCTAGCAGTTATGGATAATCTCACTGGAGAGCAATTATCCAGAATCTCGTTGACACCAATGGGCATTTGATCTGTAGAATGACAGATAAAGGGAGTTTACATAATTTATAGAATATGAGGTTGGACTATGCGGATGACATAGATATTCATAGTTGAGATAATGATCTTAAACAGTAAATCAACATTCTCTACCAAGTAAATAGGACCTTTCCAAAACAGAAACTATGGTTTGGAATTGGAATGAAGGTAATGATGGCATATACTCTGAATCCATCATAAAAATTCATGATGTGGAATTAGTAAATACTAACCACTTCAAAATACCTTGGCATATGGCTCAGTTATAATAAATTTGGTATAGGAGAAAGGAAATTGAACATAAAATAGGCTGTGCCAGAGACCATTTCGTCCAGTTGCTACAAAAAGAAATTTGAGCCCTGTTCTTAAATAACCTCCTCAGATTGAGGTTTTCATATGGATGTCACACATGGCACCAAACCCATTCAGAAAAGTCTAAACTGTCAGCTGTATACAAGCACTTTCTAAGATCAATGGTTAAAAATGGCTTTGAGCGAGTGAAGCCAAGAGTCTTGGCAAGGACTATACTTCTTTGAACATTGTGGACTGGCAACACAGAATCACAAAAACCAAAAATGATAACACATTTGACTAAAAGAGAAAATAACAACATAATCAAGATGTTGATAATTCACACTACTTCAAATAAAAGGTTAGGAAGGAAACCTGCATCAATACTGGAAAGAGCTATAACTGTTACTGGACTTAAAAAAACTATTTTCCTGAAAAATTATTTTAAGAATGATTTTATAAATTTCAACAAAAGTATTGGCTGCTTGGTCAATGAATTCCAAATGTTTCCTTGTAGGGAAATGGCTAATATTACCATTAAAAAAAGGGAAAAAGAAATGTTTTTGAAAGAGAGTCAGTTTTAAATACATTTCTTGAACTGTTATATGTGAAAATAATTTTTATTGCATTTGTGTTACAAGTGAATATTTTTGCATTTCTGTGATGTGCAACACATCTTTAAAGTTCATAAATTTACATTAAAACATGTTAATTAGATAATTAGAGATTTTTAAAAATTTTGATCAACTGGAATATATATTTCAGAAAAGCTTTCTTATCTCCTCCAAATATGCAAAGACAAAAAGTATAAGCATTCACCAAAATGTATCACATATCCAGCTTATTTTTATTATTAGCAATCAACCGACCCCTTCAAATGAGTTGGGGGCTTCAGCACATTTTGTTTGTTGAGTACTTACAGCACTACTTAAATATTAAATAGACTTGTCTACTTGTATCAAAAAAAAAAAAAAAAAAAATTGGGAAAATTTGGGGCTACTTTAAATAGACTGGTCCACTAATAAAAAAAATGGAGAAAATTTTTGTAAATTAGCATCTGTTAGATCTTCAAGCCATGACATTTGTCAGAATCGAAAAATATTCTTTTTATTTATTAATTTAGAAATGGGGGTCCCATTCATAATATTGGTACAATGTAAAATCGATCCCTGACTTTAATATGTCATACTTTACATGATCTGTTGAAACAATTCCTATATATGTAAATTGCTGTACTTGCTTGATTTCGGTATCTCTAATTTGTAATTTGTATGTTGAGCTTTAACCTTTGCTAACAATCATCTTTTTGGCATAGATGTTTAGTCCTTTCTTCTGGCCTTCCTTCACTACCTTCTGTAGGAGTTCCTGTAGCTTCCTTTCTATGTCTGCTATCAACACCTCTTCATCTTACATCCCATTTTATCTTTGTATATTTACTGAATTCCCTTTTTATCCCTATTCATGCAATTTGCCTTCCAATATAGGTTCTGGGGTTATTCTAATATTCTCCCTAGATATGTCCAGGTTAGCGATTTGTAAAGTTGATGTGTTCAGCTATTGCCTTCATAATCTATTTGTTCGTTTTTTTTTATGACTTATCAACCTTTTGCAGGTTATTTAAAGCTAGAAAATATTTTTAGATTGTAAGAATTGTTTTTGAAATAATGATATTTTACTAATACAAGTTCTACTCATTAAAACATAGCCGGGGGAGGAAAAGGTAAATTCATACCTTTCCTAAGGGTATTTGCATATAAGTGAACCCGACTGAAATTGAAACTCATCTCTCTAATTTCCAATTCTGAACTGTTACCCGTTACACCATCCACACATCCAAGCTTACAGTACCTGGTATTCCCAAGTGGTTACCCATCTAGGTACTGACTAGGCTCGATGTTGCTTAACTTCGGTGATTGTACAAAAACTAGTGTTTCAACATAATATGACAGTAAGCCTTTCAGGTAAAAAGAATAATTTTAATTCACCTATATACGTACATTTTATTTAACAGAGAAAATTAGAGAGTTTAAACTGAGATGAGAAGACGACATATCAAAAGAAAAGAGGCATATACAATTTAAACGTCATTGTCACTGATCCAGCTACCAAATTGAAATCAAACTTTAAAAAAAACAAGTAGAAAGGATTTGAAGGAATCACAATTTTCGTTCCATATTTGGGGACAAAAGAAGAGAGAATAAAAGACTACATTGAAAACTATTCATTTACTCTGAATGATATATCATCATTTTTTTTTTTGGGGGGGGAATTAAGAAAATAGATTTCCCTAAAAACTCATTATTTGTTATGCAATCACAAAATCTATCCAATTCTAGCCTCAAACCAAAGCAAAAATTCTGATGAATTTTCTCATTATCACCTGTCTCTTGCTGAAGCATAATTTTAATTTAAAGGTGTTTTTGTGCTAGAGCATGTTCACACTTCTTAATCCTAATTACCATTTTTAATTCTCAAGTTGTTTTTAAGTGTAAATATCAGTTGCTGTTCCATTATGGTGTCCAAAGAAAGAAAAATCTAATGAAATATTAATCAATCTAAGAGATCAATTGAGATATAAAGAAGATCTGATTGACTGGTACAGATAGCTTGGCTTTCTTTCAAGATTTCCAGACAGAAATTTATTGTAATTCCATAGAGTACTGCCACCTACTGTGTTTTGTAGAGGTCCACACTGAAAATATACAAAGCTACTATGTAGTACATAATTCATGTCAGTAAATACCAGACAATTGAATTTAATGTCAATTTTTGATCTAGGAGGAGTTGATCTGTGGTGACCCCAGTATGTACTGGATTTATCCTAAGTGATACCAAAGTAAGCTTTGTATTTAGTGTTATATCAGAACAAAAGAGTGTTGACTTAGGTGATCTCATAACCACTAACTGCAAGGTCAGGACTTAATGGATATTGGCAGCTGTGCTGACATAAAATAGGAAATGAACCCAGCTGAATTTAGGATATGCAGGAATACTTCACCCTACATCGTTAATTGGTTCCAGAGGTCATGACTTAAGTCGAAATAACCACATTATAAAGCATAAATAAGCACACCCCATTGCCTATTACAATATTTATATGTATGTAGGTACAGTGAATAAAATAAATAATCTACACCTTATCTTCTAGCAATATATCTTTATGCTTAGCATTAGCACTTTTTTTCAGAGCCATGGGCAAAAATGTATTCTAAATCATAATGTAAACAAGACTGAAGACTGGTGTTGGAGTGGAAAACAATGCAAAAGTGCCACCTGTCGACAGGAATTTGAAATAAGAACATCTGCTGAACATACTTTATTATGCTAATTTTTTTTTAGTTTTTGATGATGATTATATATATATATATATATATATATATATATAGTATAGTATACATGTGAAAAGTGCGTGTATATATATATATATATATATATATATATATATATATATATATATATAATAATAATTTATATATCATATGTGCGGTACTTATTAGAAAGCGCTCAATATCAGAGATAGACCTAACATATTTGGTTGGATTGATGTGAGTTTGTCTGACAATCACAAAAGCGTGAAACCCAGGGTCACAAACTCATATCAGTCCAACCAAATATATATAGTATACATATTTTTTTTAAATTTATTTAAATATGATTTTATGAGCTTATTGTTATTTCAGTGTTTTGATGTTTCTAATATTTTTTAATGGCAAACGTAAACTTGTATAAAACGACCTAAGACAAGTTTTATTTTTCATTATATATATTTAGATATCTTATTTTTTATTATATATATTTAGATATCTTGGAGTCTATTATTATTAACATGCAACGTCCTGCCCTGTGTAGACAATGGGAGGTGAAATACAAGTTGGCCCTATTTGGGGAAGCAATTGCCTAACTGGGAAGAAAATTAGTAAAAATATTTTTTCTTTTCCCTCTGCAAATGCCTGGATGTCACAGGCTTGTGTCTATGTTGGGTGATCCTAACCTCCAACCTCTGAATGGTCTTGACCGCATAGTCGATCTCACATCAACATTTATATTGATATATTAGCAAACTTTGTTGATTGGTAGTCAAGACATCCTTATGGCAAGGGAAGAAAACCTTCCTAGTCATAAAAATACTTTGAACCATAATGACATTGAAACACTGTTTAATAGAATTAGAAATTTTGTCAGCATATGTTTGACTCCCAGGACCAATCCATGAGAGCCTCACATGAACAGGAAACTTAGAAGGACCCTATTTCTTAACCTCATTGAACTTAACTATCTTTTGTTCAATGGTAGATATCACAACACATTTGGGATAACCATTCATTAATAAGAGCTATTTAATTTTCTTTAGATCGGTGTTGAGTCTACACTCAGAACCCAACATCAAAGCATGATGATTAAGGGTACTAATAAGATTAATTTTCCTGGATCTGGGTGCAAATGACTCCCAAGCCCAGAAAAAGTGGGTTTACGGTAAACACTGGTAAGAAAGCCCAAAGATGTTCTTTCTACCAATACATCCAAGAAAGGGAGATGATTATTCTCTTCTATCCCCATTGAATATTTTAAAGAAGGATGGAGATTGTTAAGATAGAAAAACAATTCCGCTTTACTCAAGGAGGAAAAAGACAAAGGTGTTATCCACATAGTGGAAGTAGCAATATGGCTTATTAATCTTATCAAAGAGTTGCTTCTCATGAAAGCCAACAAAAATGTTGGCCAACAAGGAACCCAATGGACTGCCCATCACTACTCCATGTATTTGTTGATACATGCAGTTGCCAAAGTTAAATGAGACAGGCTTTGTAGACATCCCCATCAACTCAACAAATACACTCTCAGGAAAAGCTGGAGTTGTTACAAGGCCGCGATACAAAAAGTTTGCACAAATTTCTATTGTTTCATCCAGTGGAACATTCATGAACAGATAAGTTATATCAAACAATACGGAAATTTCAGTATCAGAATTGGTTTCAATTTGTGTATATAATCAGCAAACTGAAACAAATCAGGCGCACAATATTCTGAATAAAATAATAAGATAGGATCTAGAACTTCATTAAGCTACTTGGCCAAATTATGCTGGGCTGAGCCCAACATGGACAAAATTAGCCTCAGTGGAACATCCTCTTTATGTATTTTTGGTAACCCATACATCTGAGGATGTTGGGAACCTATGGGACAAATATTATTATAAATTTTTTTAGATAGAAATTTACCCATATGAAGTTCCAACAATCTCTTCTGTAATCGAACCTGTTTTAAAATATTGTCACATGTGATGTCTCCAATTTTCAGAAATTTGCTATCATTTAAAATAGATAGCATTTTACTGACGTAGTTGGAATAATTTAATATTATGACACCTGCACCTTTGTCAGGCTTAGTAATATAAATATCTGTCTTTCTTTTTAATTGTTTAGCTGCTTGAAAATGGTTCCTCTGCCAAGGGAACCCAAAAGACTCAATAAAGGAATTAACAAAGCTGTATGCTAAGTCTTTCAGCCGAGCTTTAAGACGAAGCAAATGCTCTTCAGAATTTAGCAGATGTTTGAATAACTGAGTAAAGAGCATTTCAAAATTACGGAATACTTCTATTTTTGCAATATTCGTAGGGGGATACAAAATTCCAAACCTCAAGACAGGACTAACTTATCAGACTAGGGCAAACAATAATTAGACAAATTAATAATATGTCTGCCTATGTTGACATACGAACCAAATTTCCTAATAATTAAGGAATTTAAATAAGCTAAATTTTGAGCTTTGGTTCTGTTTCCAAAAAGACGTCACCATCAAACAGATATTTGGAGAAATGAATCCTATCCAGAAGTGATAGAATGCACCAGACTTTGCCCCATTCTGCCTGATAATGTTGCTCTTGCTGAGTTGAGTGCCTCAGAAAAATAAAGGATTTCATCCTGAAGGAAAGCTCGCTCCACATCATAAATGTTACAACACTTAACCTTCGAGATGCGTCAAGCAATGTTCCCAGGAATTATATAGTTTTGGGAACAAGAATTCAACAAAATTTTATAAGAAAGGGACCATAATTGACATCTCAATCAAATGGAAATATTGAGAGTTTTAACAAATTGGTGGCCATATCAATCCTGAAGATATTTAAACGGGTTTTTCTTATTGCCACACTAGGACAAAATTGTTTTAAGGATAAGGATCATAATTTTATTGTTAAAATAGATACAGAAGTATCACGATTAAAAATAAAATTTGAATACTGTTTCTCTCTCTCTCTCTCTATATATATATATATATATATATATATATATATATATATATATATATATATATATATGGGGTTTAAGGTTGCTATCCCATTACATAAAACCTTGAAAAAATATGATTGAAATTTGGATTGAAGGGTTGATTAGATACATACGATTGAAATATGGGCTTTTCAAGAATATTGTGATTGAGACTCGATATATAAAATGTCTGAAACATTATCATGGTAAATATAATGTAGTAATTCTGACTGAAAATAGATCAGGTTTGTCTCATGGTTAAAATCAGAAATTAAAAAAAAAAAAAAAAAAAAAAAAAAAAAAAAAAAAAAATCACTGTTCTTAATTTATAATCTGATTAAGATAATAAAAACAAAAAAAACACAAAATAATAATAAAAACAATACAGAAAACTAAGTTTGGAATTGTTCATATAAGAACATCATGATTACAAGCCTCATAAGAGCACTACATGTACCGCAGCTTTGGCAATATTAGGTGTACCTATGGCAAGATGGTTGTTGGTTTTTTTTACAGTTTACCAACCCCTTATGGGTCATTTAAAGCCAAGACATTCTTATATTTCATAATTTTTTTTTTTTTTTTTTACTTTCGATCAGTATGGCAAGATAGCTTGATAGAATCAATCTTTTTACAGATGGTTTAAATTCAGAGATTTCCTTTTCCTAAAATACTTACCACTGAAGATGAGGGAAATCAATCTGCTCTGCTGTTTAACCCATAACTGGGAAAAGATAGATTCATGTTGATTTCACTTTTTTCATTCATAACCATTACACCAGCTGCACACCCATAAACAATGATTACTAATTCAGGTATAATGTCTATCACTTAATTCATTTTATTTTTTTTCTATTTTCTTTTCTACAGGTGTGGCATCTGGGAGAAAAAAAAAAAAAAGAAGATTTACCAAAAGTAAAGATTTAAGAGAAAAAAAACCTACATTGAAGGAGACCTGCTAAACATTTAACTATCTGAACAACAGCAAAAAGAAATTCATAACATTTTTAATTTAAATAACACAAGGAACAACAACAGCCAGCAACAATGGAAGAACACGCAGAACAAGACATGAAAGAGAAAAAATATGCTGAAGCCCTAGAAAAATACAACTCGTTACTTACAAACCCAATTGTTGATCCTAACAATTATTTACAGCGAGCCAAATGTCAGTACTATTTAAGAAATTATTTGGCAGCGCAGTCCGATATCAGGGAAGCACTTGTGAAAGGTTTAAAAACTACATCTGCATATATATGGGCAGGAAAGATTGCCACAAAGCATGCCAAATATGAAGAGGCCCTTGGTTACTACAAGGCAGGCCTTAAGCTTGATCCTGGAAACAAAGATATCATCACAGATTTAAAACATATTCAGAAAGAGATCCTTGACTTTTACGAGAATCAGCAGACTGATGCCAAAGAAGAAGAAATAAATCCGATTAAGTTCTGCTCACAGGAGATCTACCCTGGGGATGATGTCTTGTTGAAAAATGAGAAAGAAATCTTGGAGGTAAATTACAAGATAGTCTCCGAGATAGATGAAAATGAAGTTGATCCTCGGTTGGCTTACCTTCCACCACAGCTGAAGAATGCAGCCAATTTAGCAATTCAGGGTCAGAAGTGTCGATTGCAAGGTAAAGTGGAGGAAGCATTGCAGCATTATGAAATGGCAATTGCATTGGATAAGAAAAACCATAATTTCAAGTTGATGAAAGCAAGGCTCTGCTTTGAATTGGAGAAGGATTTAGATGCTCTTCAGCAACTCTGGCTTATACCAAAGACAATGAGAACTCATGAAATCTGGAAAATGGGTGGTAAGTAACAATAGCTTACAAATACTGTTTAAAACCTTTTTTCTGCATGTAAAAATATGAGTTTAGTATGTTTTGGCATAGTATGGTATGTTTTGACATTTTGTGTCGTTGATTCATCATCAGAAAAATAATTGGCCTATTTGGCACAGCTGTTTCGATGTCAGACTATTTCAACATCACCGTCTTTGACGGGAGGCAACTACCCCCACCTTCCCCAAAAGGATAAAAGCATTGAAAACACCCAACTTTCAGTATGACTTTTTATTCATTTAGGGAATTAAGGATCCTATAGGAGTGATAGAAGAAAGGATGAGGAGAAGGGTAGTGGATAGATCAAGGCAACTGGAGATGTCGATTGACATTACATTTGAATAGCTGGAGATTATAGCTCTCAGAGAAACTGGAATAGGGAAGGGAGTTCCACAGGCGAGAGGTGCGAATTTCGACAGTGAAAGGGTGAGAGCGGGATGCCAGCCTCGTTGTGCGCTTGAATTGATGAAGTCTGGGAACCAGCAAATGCAGCTCCTCGGAGCAATTGCCATGAAAGTATTTGTAAAACAGACAGAGGCAACGGCGCGTCTGTGAGAAAGTGTCTGTAGACGAGATGCCAGATCAGGGCCAATTATATTGCATATCCGCCTCTGGAGCCTATCAAGAACCCCGAGGCAAACAGAAGGGGCTCCAGACCATATATGGCAGCAATACTCCATGCAAGGGCGAATTGTTGATTTGTAGATCTGGAGGATCAATTCCGGGGAGAAAAATTTCTTCATTTTGTAATTATGAGCAACACCTTTCAGGAACTCAATAGGATCTAATGATTCAACTTCGATTATGACTTTTTTTGATTTGTTCATCAGCATCTCTATATATTTCTTTTTAGCTTTTTGGTGGGTGAATATCCAGTGATCAACTTTTTGAGAAATGCATCACGTCCATTTTGGAGTAAAAGGTGTTTGACAACTGAAAAACATGAAACTACATTGAAAAAAATATAATATAAAAATACATCCAACTTCTCCTTTTCTTAAATTAGACTATTCAAGCATATAACAATGAAGTACTAATTTGACTACTAAATGAGAGAGAGAGAACAAATTTGACTATAACGATGAAGTAGTGATCTGACATCTAATTGTCCCTCTACACTGAATCAGCCATGTCAAGTCAGCAATGCCAATTGGGATATGCCAGAATGCCCCATTCCTATAAAATATAGTGTGGTTGCCTGTTGAAGTGCAGTAGTTTGTAAAGAAGCTTACAACATTAACTATGGTTAATATACTAAGTCCCCACAACCATTTCCTAGCAAGTTTTATCATTATAAGCTTAGTCAGTGTTATAACACAATGCCAGATTAAGCTCCAATAGTAATGCCACATATTTATTTCCATGATAACTACAATGGATACAATGAGCACAAAAACATCATTGGGTAGATCAAATTTTCAGCTACAATACATTATATTCCATACGATCACAACCACCGGCTTCACATATTTTTAGCTTCTGTTCATTTTGTGGGATGACAGCTGTACAGTGGAATGTGGTTTGTCACATACATTGTTGTTGCCATTGCTGAAATGCATTACCCATCATCTCACTGTGCTCACATCCATTGTTTGGTCTCAATGAAAATGTGTGTAATTTTTTCTGCATGGAGGAATTCAGTGACACACCTGTTTCATATGCACTTTCATATCAGACGTCATTTATCTGTAATGAAAAGGTTCATCTTCAACTGCTATGGTACAAACATCCACTTTTGACATTGGTCAGAGGAGGGTCAATAAAATAAGAGGTATTACTTTCAGTGAGACCCTTGCATGTCTACTTGTTTAGTATCTGAGGATGTTCATAATCATTGAATGTTTAGCATGAAAGAATCAAAATGTCTATGGTTTGTGAGACTCAGTGCATGCTTCAGAGACCATAATAGGATAAACATACATTAAGAGACACACTAGGTAATACTATGTATTCCCCTGGTTTCCATCTGATTTGGAATAGTTAAGTCTCATCTATTGTTCAGTATGAAGGACCTTTTTTGCGTGACACTATCAAAGTTAACTGCCAGAAATCTAATCTTTTAGTTTCTGACATTGACCAGATTCAACATCCTGCTGCCAATGTCTTCACTGTAATCCAGGTGTTATACCTTGCCCTAAGAATTACCAGTGATTTGGTCCCAGAGCCACAGACAGTTTTGAATTCAGAGTAGTTGTTCCCACTGACTGATTGCTAACCACAGCTAGCGAACCCAGTCTGCCCTGATTTAAACCCATAGATAGCCCTCTACAGGTGACTTTGTTTGCAGAGCAAAATGTTCTCTTGCCACTGCAGGTGACTGATTGCTGAACATTTTTCTTTTTTTTTTTTTACTTACATGAGGTCTTCCATTACGATAGCCTACATTGGGTTTCAGTTATGTATATATTAACAGACACAAAGCACTACTCTATGTATTCCTTCAGTTTCCACCTGACTTGGAATAATTAGAACCAGTTTGAAGAATCTTTTTTGCATGATATCATAGCAGTTCAAATGCTAGAAATCTGATCTGTTAGAAACTGCCATTGACCACATCCAACATGATGTCTTTCACATAAGCCAAGTAAGGCATGGTTCTCTCCCCAGGGTGGGAATTCAGAGTTGTCCTTCTCCTAGACTGTTTAAAGAGCCCAGTCTGTCCTACTATTTAACCCATAGATGGGGAAAGAAAAGATGGATTCATACCATTACCAATGTAATTTGAGTATAAGTGAATGTAATGAACTCAACTCGAATCAACTTTACTCTCCAATTTCTTATTCTGAATTGCTATACATTCAAACTACCAAACATTAGTATTTAACTTCCACACTTGTGTTGTTATACCCTGCTATGGTAACAGAAAATGACCTTAACTGAAATCATTAACTGGGTTAGAGGGTTTTGAAAAGAATACACTGAAAAGGAAAGTAACACATGTTAATCATGAATAATATTAAAGGTTAATACAAAGAAAAATGAGACAAACATCAAATTTGGCATGCAATATTACTCACTTTGTCTTTTTCCTTCCCTAGGAATGATTCTACAAAAAATGGATCTTCCTGTTCTGGCTGAATTTTGGCTCCGAAAAGCCACACAAATATCCAAAAATGAAGACTTAGAATCTGCCGTTGCATTCCAGCAGATCCGTGTTCGTCGTCTCTATGAGCCTCTCTGCACAGGCTTCCCGGTAAAAGTGGTTTTCTCCCAGTATGGCAAATGTATCATCGCCACAGATGACATCGAGGAGAACGGTGTTATTTTCAAAGACAATCCACTCGTCATTGGACAGGCCACTGATACCATCTCAGCACATCCAACCTGTGACAACTGCGGTTATTCTCTCATGGAACCACGTCACTATTTTGGTGACGAGCTGAACACCATGAATGACAGCCTAAAAGACCTGATAGATTCTTATTGGCCAAAGAGGATGAACATTTCTTGTGAAAATTGTTTCCGAGAGAATTATTGCAGTAAAGCATGCAAACAAGAAGCTTGGGAAGGGTATCATCGTGTGCTGTGCCCAAGTAATAACCCTGCAGCCAGGTGAGTGTGTCATCTATCTTACCTGTACTAATAGTTCAATGTTCAAAAAAGCAAAATCGTGTCTGCAAATGGAATATCTATGATTCATTTCATTCTTTAGGTAAATAACTTCTCAATATAAGAGGTTGGATTTCCAATAGTTAAACAAGCTATCAGTGCATAGAAGTGGAAATTCCAGGAGGCAAACGAGCTGTGTATGGCAGTTGGGGTTCTAATAGGCAAACGAGCTGCGTATGGCAGTTGGGGGTTACAGTAGGCAAACGAGCTGCCGCGATGGCAGTTGGGGGTTACAGTAGGCAAACGAGCTGCGTATGGCAGTTGGGGGTTACAGTAGGCAAACGAGCTGCGTATGGCAGTTGGGGGGCAAACAGTAGGCAAACGAGCTGCGTATGGCAGTTGGAGGTTACAGTAGGCAAACGAGCTGCGTATGGCAGTTGGGGGTTACAGTAGGCAAACGAGCTGCGTATGGCAGTTGGGGGTTACAGTAGGCAAACGAGCTGCGTATGGCAGTTGGGGGTTACAGTAGGCAAACGAGCTGCGTATGGCAGTTGGGGGTTACAGTAGGCAAACGAGCTGCATATGGCAGTTGGGGGTTCCAGTAATTAGATTAATTACTTATACATGACATTGATCAATATGTAAATTGTTTGCCTTTAACACAGATCACATGAAAAACATACAGCACAATAGATAAACTAGATTAGAATGCCAAGTTTCTTCAGGATATAGATCACCAGAAATGTTTTTTTCTTTATCATCATGAAATTGCTATGACTTCTTGCAAAACATGAAGTAGTTTTCAGTTGCCTTCTTTATATTTTAAAGCAGAACTCTTAGATTAGTTACCATCCAAGGTTAGAGAACCCAGTTCCTAACTGATATTTAACTCACAGCTGAGAAGAGAAGTGATGGATTTATGTCCCTTTTAAGGATATTTGTGTGAAACTAATTGCAATAGACTAGGTGGGAATTTTAACTTGACTCAGCAATTTCACTTGCCAATCAATACACTACCCACTGTTTATGATAAACAGTTTTTGTTTTTATATACAAGATGCAATATAATTGAATATTAGATTAAGCTTAGAAAATATCCAATATAATAATGCATCTACTAAGATGATCTTTTTCTTGTAATCTTCTATATAAATAAATATGTGTGTCATTGTGTGACAGTTCTTCAACTTTATTCCTAGAGGCTGTAGCCCAATATATCATACCATTTTGGAATCAGGCTGACTCCGTGAGCAAATTAAAGAACATTCCGGGCCAGATCTGAACTTGCAATTCTGACATTTTGGATTACCAAGTTTTCATTATTGCAATTGTTTTCAGTGATTTTTTTTGTGATTAATTTTTTGTACGATAATTTTTATAACTTAGAAATAAATTTGGGAATAATTGAAATTAATTGTGAAATCCTATGAAAGTCACCCATGAAATAAAAATAATTGTATGGAAAGTAAGGACCTATGTACATCAAATTGTCTTTAAATTAAGTGGCAGCAGAAGAATTATTGTTGAGCTTTTAGAAGGTAAGCTTAAATATTAATGCAATTCTTAAATTTTGAGTTCTGTAGTTTATTGTTGCCTATCGCATGCAGCAACAGTATGCCTCACAAAAAGAAATCTCTGCCAACAGACGATCAGCTTGTAATCAAATGAGTCAAGGCTGCAGCAAAGAAAACACAGATCAGATGACAAACCAGGAGAGCTTCCAATTCTGAGAATATGCAAAGACTTAGGGACTCTCAAACTCCTGAACAAGCCAAAGGCCCAATCAAGAGCCCTCCACAGGAGCTAGCTTAATTGCTGCTTGATAGGGTAGCTTTTAAGCTAGTCTTTTATATATCATTTGGGGCTTACGGCTACATCACATTAAAACACAAGTTACCGTGTTATCACCAAAGTTAAGCAATGTCAAGCCTGGTCAGTACCTAGATAGGTAACTAATTAGGATTAACAGGTGTTGTAAGCATGGGTGGTCTAATGAGTAATGGCTCAGAATTGTTAATCAAAGATCGAAGATCAAATTCCTGCTGGATTCACTTAGGCACAAATACCCTTGGGAAAGGTTTGACTCTACCTCTTTTCCCCAGCTATGGGTTAATTAGTAAGACTTGTATCACTAAACCATTATTACCTCCCCTCTAAAATTCTTACAATCTAAAAATATTTTCTGGTTTTAAATAACCTGCAAGGGACTGATAAGCCATAGAAAACAAATCAGTCATATATTCTTTCAGGGATCAAGGCTCTCCACAACTTCCTGCCTTATTTATGTTGCTCTAACTCTTGCTCTCTTACTACTCCTTTTTGTTATTGTTCTGCTACAATCCATTTAATCAAACTTGTCAAATAAGTTATTTGCTGTCCCCCACCCATATTTCTTGCCTTCAATACGTCCTGTGAGACAAATTCTCCAAGCCTCAGAACAAACAACATGCACATCCATAAAGAGATTACTTATCTTTAAACAATTTACTGGTAGAGGTGATGAGTTCTCATTGCAAAGGAGGTAAAAACAGTATGTCAATGAACTAAGAATTATCTAGAGTTGGAAATAATTTATTTGTGGATTTTGAGATGAGAAAATGCTGGTAGAATACAAACCTTCATCATTACAATCATTCATTTTAACTCTTTTTGAACTCTGATATCAAATACTTTCTTGTGTGGGCTGCTGTTGATTGTTGCTGGTTCTCTTTTAATAGTTGGATGAATGCGTTTATTGCTAATCACCTTTAGAGGAAAGGGGAACTTGATATTTCAGCTGTTAGCAAACCATAGAAAGAAAGGGTCAAACAATTTTTTTGTATGCTCAAAACAAAGAATAAAACAAGATTGTCAGACAGATTTAAATACAATTTAATAACAATGGTAACAATTAAGTGAAAGAGAAAAGGTTTTCTTAAAGGGAGTTCTTAAAGGGTCTAGAGAAATTAAGTTTCATTAAACAAATGTCTGTATGTACAGATATGTGACAGTGTGCATAATATAAGTAGGTGAACATATATATATATATATATATATATATATATATATATATATATATATATATATAATAAATAAATAAATAAAAGAAAGAACAGTAGATATATAATCCGGTGTTCTTATAGATATTTTATTTTTACAAAATAGTGCTCAATGTAAATTTACAGAGCATTAATATTATAAATTAATTGATTTAAAATGTTTTTTTTCACACACAGTTCTAACCAATTTTAAAAGTTATTCCAAAATTCGCTTGAGGATGAAATGGAACTAATGTCTTTAATTTAATTGCAAAATTAAATTTGTGGCTTTTAGCTTCCATTTTTGAAACATGGTTAGAACTGTGTAGGAAAAAAAAACATTTTAAATCAATTAATTTATAATATATATATATATATATATATATATATATATATATATATATATTGTGTATTTATGCATAGAAGTAACTCATGTAAGAAGTTTCTTTTTCAGTGGTCAACAGAGTTGGATGTTTGGGCATATATTTTGCTTTGCTTGGGTCAATCTCTCTGTATGGTGTGAATGCCTGAAAGAGAGTGCATTTTCAGAATGGTGTAAGTGAATACACCATGTGCTTGCTGTGGGTACTCCATGAGTGGCTTTTTGTTGGTTCTTATATAACTTTGAGATAGGCTCCAAACGATAACAGAAATTTAGTATTTTTTGCTGCATTTCCATTGGTTGAGAAAGCCACATTTTATGCTTATTGTTATGTCCACAAGAGGCGACACCAAGTCTGCTTTTATGCATCTATTTTAAGACATGATGTAATTGTAGTTGCAGAGGAAATTTGAAAATATATTATTTGTGTATTTTTGAAGTCCCAGCAATTTTCAATATTAATTTTTGATGAGTTTTCTTCAAATTATTGCCACAATATTCTCAGCTGAAGACTCTTTGACCATTAAAATTGCTATAAAACTCCTTAAAATAGAAGAAAATAGGATACTTTGTTAAAACTTGAATTTGAACTATGTTCTAAAAATCTCTTCTATTATTTATATTTGGACTTATGCCTTCGTCTTTTTTTGTTGTCATCACAATGTTTTCACCTTCTGTGCTCTGTGGCCAGTATCTGTTGATCTACATAATCTTCACAAATATTGAACTGAATCCACTATTGAATCTATAGGGATAGATTATTATTATTCCATTCATTGTATGTTGAGGGATATCTTGTTCTTTCTGGTACTGCTCAGTTATTTCTTGCCCTGTTTCACCTGAGCCTATACTACTCATTCCATGGACTGAGCTCATAATCACCAAATTCACAGATCATCACTTTGCTCTGTGCTGTAGGACAATCCTGAGCATAGAACATGAATCATAAACAATACTATTTTAGCCTGCTTGCTGCTTTCATGCTTGATCTTCTTTGCCACTGCTTCTCTTTTCTTACTAATGCTGCTGCTAAAGCCTTACTGTCACATCTCACATTTTTTTTTTTTTAAAAAAAAAAAAAAAAAAGGAAAAGGCTCCTATATGGTATTTCTTTCTATGTTTGGCTTACAGGGGATGTAGATAATAATTTCTCATCCCAGAAATTCAGGTAGTTTGTAGATTCGTAAACTGCCGAGTTATGAAATTCTGTGGCTGAATTGGTTAAGGTGTTAATCATAAAAGTTGAGGATCTAAGATATAAGATACAAATTCAGGTTTCATGAGAAACTACTTAGTTTAACAGTTGGGTCGTGATTTGACTGAGAACTTTGTGATAAAAAACATGTTACGAAAAAAAAAAAAAAAAAAAAAAAAGTCAAAAATTAATAATGACTAAATCAACATTTTTCTCCATTTTTATTTTTTTAAAGATGTATCTATAATATTTATGTGTGTGTAAAAGTTTACAGTATTTTTAAGTGTTTTAATTCTGTTCATATATAGCCCTTATATATATATATATATATATATATATATATATATTAGCAGAAAAGAACATTTATTGACTAATTAAAAATTCCTGGAAATAAATTAATGAAAAATCATTAGTTGAATGGTATTTCAAGAGATTTGGTTAAGGACAAAAAAATTATTGATTTATACACAAGTGCTGACATAACTCGGCTTCAAAAAAAAAAAAAAAAAAAAAAAAGTGCAAGACTGAGAGTTATCTTTCTTTGTTAGCTTATATTTGGCTGATGAAAATTTGCTAGATTTTGATTGGAGTTTTCTATAAATGTACAATAGTTGAAATGTAATGAAACCACTGCAGATAAGGAACCTAGTCCAAATCAATTTCAGATAAAAAAAAAAACAATCAGTTTGCCTTTCTTTTTTTTATCTCAACACAATTGGAACTGTAAGGGAATTTTAACTCTGAATAAATAATTATAGACCTCATAACATATATATACATATATATATATATATATATATATATATATAAAATTCTCATAAAAATAAGAAACAGCAAGACATGGAAACAAAAAAATGAGTATTGCTTATTATCTGGTTGCTTAGTTGGTGTTGGAGATATGGAGATTGTAATACTAAGTAAAATTGAGTTTAGGGTCAAATGTAAATTAAATATGGATTGGAATCTGAGAGAAAGATAAGATAAAGAATAAGCAAAGTGTATACAGTCTTTCTCACATTTTTTTTTCTTTTTTACAGATGTGTGTAGATGAGTGTCCAGATAATTAAGTTAGAAAAGACAAGTGTCTAGGATTTTCTTACCTCAAATTTTTGTTGTGTGCTAAATGATAAATGTTACTAATATGGCCTGAAAAGGAAAAGGAGATGAAATTTTCATTGATGCATGTGTTAATGACCTGTCTGCATGAACTGCTTATCTGATAGTGAGAATATCATGTGCGTGTGTATAAGGGAGAAAAGTGTGGTTGATTCTCATTGGTTTGGAATGAATGAATTAATGATAATTATTATAATTATTATAATTATTTTTGACACTATAATTAATTTTTATTTATTTATTTATTTTTCATGGACACGTCAGAACCAAAACAATTCAGCTATGTTGTTTTTAGTGCCTTTTGAGTGAGGTTATGTAAATAAACAATACAGTCGATAACTGTTGTTATGTTTTCTGGCCTTAAATGTCAGTCAGTCTATGGGAAAAGCTAATCTGAATTCCAAAAATTGGAGTGCTATGTTTGGTATATCTCCGTGTAGTGGCAGTCATAGCACAGTTCTCTGCATTACATTTGGTAAACGGGTTTGCTAAGCAATGCCCCTATGTTCACCAGTTGTTCTCTATTTATACTTGTCTATCTCATTTGCATATGATATTACAACTGTTTTATCAAACTCTCTTTTATTTATTTAGTTTGCTTTATGATGTTCGAGATGGAGATGGCATGGCTATTAATCCAGAGACACGAATGCAAGAGGAATTCTGGGGTGGCCATTTTAGCCCCATGATTCTGCCCCGAATTTATGCCTCAATCTTGAGCCATGCCCAGAAAATGATGGAAGAAGAAAACCTGACGGAACCTACACAACTGCACTGGGCAATCTCTATGGCACCCTACAGAAGGTAATTATCTACCCTTTTGATTTAATAAAATTATGCCATGTGTCTTCTTGTTATAGTGGAACACACTTATAGTTAATAGACTCCCCCACAGGGTGTCGCTCAGTGGGTCGGTCAGTCAGTTGATGCCAGACGACCATTAGTTGGATACTAAAGTACCAGCAACCGCAACTAGATTACTCTGCATCATTATCTATTATATCAAGTTCCTAATGTTTTGTACGTTGAACCTATTTTAGGACCGAATACAAGCCTCCACTGTGAAACCACTCCATAACACTTCTTTAAAAAGAAATTTCTAAGGGACAAAACCCAGCTTCTGACAAATTTGGAATATACATACAATAAATAGTATTTCAGTTGGAGAATTTTGTTTTATGAAAGAGAAAAAAAACAAAGTTATAGAAAAAGAAGGCTGAATAAACATTTTTCATTTAGAAGATTTTGTTCAAAAATTAAGGACATTGGTGTTTTTGAAAATTAATTTTATAAATTTATGAGGCTTTTTTTTAAAATTGGTAAATTCATTTTTTTTTTTTTACTATTATATATATATATATATATATATATATATATATATATATATATATATACAAAAAAAATTTAAAAACAACCTATCATCAGCAACAACAACTTTCAGGGCTGCAAATCCAAACTATATAAGACCAAAAATTATGAATTTAAATGCCCAATTTGGAATTTCCAGACATATTGCCATTTTCTCATCAATTAAGCTAACCCTATATCTCTCAGATCAGAAATTCATAAAGGCCCATTTAAACAATCATGGAATTTTACCAACTTGGATATGCAACGTATTTGTCAAAAACAAATTTGATATGCATCTCCAACTGGAAAAATAGTCTAAAAATAATTAAAGCCCTTATATAAAACAACTGTCAACAACATCCACTATGAATATAAAGACAGCCACAATGTAAGTGCGCATATATAATATATATATATATATATATATAAGTGCATATATAATATTTTCTTAAGTAATATTTTTTTGATTAATCTGACAAATTTTTTAAACATTATTTTTAGCTGATACACATATTTTAAGTGGACACTATTAAACAGTATATTTAGAAATATGATCTTCAAATATTTTTCTTTAATAAGATTTCTCAAATATTCAGGCAAGTAGATGATAATAAATATATTTTTGAAGTTTTTAAGTTGCAGAGAAGCAAGAAATCAAAAGTGAGAAATTTGCAAAAAGAAACTATTAGAATAGAACTTATGGTTAAATCTAATTTACATATTTCAACATTAAAATGATGAAATCTAGTTGACAATCGAGTGGTAGGCTTCACTTCATGTAGCCATGGTATCAAGGAGGGACACTTATTAAAACAATGGCCATGAAAATTATTTATAAAAAAGACACAAGGAAGCCAAGTTATAACAGTGGGAAAGTAACTGAAGTCATGATGCAAAGGTCAGGACTGATAACATTACAGACCCACCTTTAGATTTTGACAAGAATCTAGAGATATCTACCAGGAACACAAGACCGGATGTGGCAGCAATATTCAATGCACGGACGAATGGTAGATTTATAAACATGCAAGATGGAGTCTGCCGAGGAAAATAGATACAACACAGTAAACCAATTTTCTTACTAAGTTTATGTCAACCTTGTTATCTAGAATGTTTGCTGGAAGTGAGAACGCTTGCTGATTTCAGCTATTTTTAAAGTTTTCACCATAAATAACAAAGCCTGTTTAGTGACAGAATGTGCATGTGAGTGAGAAATGTTTTGAGTTGTTTAATGTGTAAACAAGATTACTTGTTTCTTGTAAACAACTGCTCTCAGTGACCTTTGGTTGAGTGGATTGATCACTTGCATATTGTCTTGGATAATTATTATTATTCTTTATTTGCTGTGTGCCCTCAAGACATAAGCGATCATGGCTCTCTACAATTTCCTATCCTTTGTAGTGCTTAATAATTATTATTATTCTTTTTATTTGCTGTGTCCCCTCAAGACATAAGGATCATGGCTCTCTACAATTTCCTATCCTTTGTATTTCTTTGTTGTGTGTTAATATCCTTTTGTTATTAATTATTATTTTCTTTATTTGCTGTGTGCCCTCAAGACATAAGCGATCATGGCTCTCTACAATTTCCTATCCTTTGTAGTGCTTAATAATTATTATTATTCTTTATTTGCTGTGTCCCCTCAAGACATAAGCGATCATGGCTCTCTACAATTTCCTATCCTTTGTAGTGCTTAATAATTATTATTATTCTTTATTTGCTGTGTCCCCTCAAGACATAAGCGATCATGGCTCTCTACAATTTCCTATCCTTTGTAGTGCTTAATAATTATTATTATTCTTTTATTTTTATTTGCTGTGTCCCTCAATTAGCGATCATGGCACATAATTTCTATCCTTTGTAGTCATTATTTGCTCAAGACATCTCTCTCTACAATTTCCTATCCTTTGTAGTGCTTAATAATTATTATTATTCTTTATTTGCTGTGTCCCCTCAAGACATAAGCGATCATGGCTCTCTACAATTTCCTATCCTTTGTAGTGCTTAATAATTATTATTATTCTTTATTTGCTGTGTCCCCTCAAGACATAAGATGGCTCTCTTTCCTATCCTTGTAGTGCTTAATTTTATTATTCCTTTCCCCAAGAAATAGTGGCTTTTCCTATCCTTTGTATTATTCTTTTATTTGGTGTCCCCTCAAGACATAAGCGATCATGGCTCTCTACAATTTCCTATCCTTTGTAGTGCTTAATAATTATTATTATTCTTTTTTTTGTGTCCCTGTGTCCCATTTATTTGGGTAAGCGATCATGGCTCTCTACAATTTCCTATCCTTTGTAGTGCTTAATAATTATTATTATTCTTTATTTGCTGTGTCCCCTCAAGACATAAGCGATTATGGCTCTCTACAATTTCCTATCCTTTGTAGTGCTTAATAATTATTATTATTCTTTTTTGTTATTTCCTCCTAAACCCTGTTCATGCCATTTCCATCCTTTGTAGTCAAGCTACATAAGTTATGGCTCTCTCAATTTCCCATCCTTTTGTAGGTTATGTTTTTTTGTTTTTCTCCTAAACCCTGTTCTGCCATCCATTTACTCAAGCTCGCTAAGTAGGTTATGTTTTGTTTTCCTCTGTCTTTCTCGCTTTCAATCTGTCCTGTGAGTATCATATTTTCCAAGCTCTCTTTCCTCATTATGTGCTCTATAAATTTCAACCATCTCTTCTTGATGTTAAGTATAAGTTTCCTTTTTGTTTCATCTTCTCTAAAACTTTGTTGTTGCTCACATATTCAGTTCATGGTATCCTTAACACCCTTCTGTAGAACAATATTTCTCTTGCTTCAAATCTCTTCATCTTTGTGGAGATTGTCCAGCATTCAATGCCATATAAGAGGACAGACAATATGTAGCAATTCAGTGCTCTTTTCTTTGTTTCTAACAAAGTTTTCTGTTTCTTAATACTCTGCTAGCTTTTGGAATGCATCTTTGGCTATCCTAGATTTGATAATGCATTTTTCATTAAATGTGGTAAATGAGGGAATTATCAGATTTAAGAAACATCCTCCAATTAATTATTTAAATCAAGGTTTTACGCAACATGTTCTTGCTCAAAAACATTCCATTGCTAAAAGTTCTTAATGTTAGAAACCATGTATACCAGCACAATAATAAATTTGTTTTTTATGGCTTATCAACCTTTTGCAGGTTATTTAAAGCCAGAAAATATTTTCATAGTGTAAGAATTTTTTTGAGATAATAATGATTTAGTAACATAATTCCTACTAATTAACACATAACTAGGAGTAGAAGAGGTGGATGTGTAGGTTTCCTTAGGGTAGTTGTGCCTAAATGAATATAAGCAAACTGATTGGAACTCGTCTCTTTGATTAACAATTCAGAGCTATTATCCATTACACCACCTGCACATCCATGCTTACAACACCTGTTATTCCCAAGCTGTCACTTATCTAGGCTTGCAGCGTTTGTACAAGAACTGGTGGTTTAACATGATATGGCCATAAGCTAGGAAAAGAAGACAAGAATTGTTAAAATAAAATTCTTTGTATTGCCAATATAGAGGATCAAGATAGAATGTCTCTTTGTGGGTGAGGGAAGCAACCTGGAGGATAGGTGGAGTTAGTAGGGCTTGGCTGACTGAAGTCACTGGTGTTTTCTATGGCTATTTGCCATGCTGGCTTATTATTCTGCTTGTGATTGACATTGTGTGTCGCAAGTAGCATCCTTTTAAGCAGTCAGTGTGGATACATGACACAGTGGTTTTGCTTATAATTAACTCCTTTTAAATTGTATTTTATCTTTTGGGGGAAGGGGGAATTTATTTAGTGAGCTTTACAGAGAGTGACGACTTTTATTTTAATTTTGCTTTCATAGTGTTCACATCTGGCCAACAAGTTTTGATGTGGAGTGAACCAGAAAGCAATCTAATTTGAAGCAAAGTATAACATTGTCATCAGATACACTAGCTGCTGCTAACAAAAAGTATGCCTAAAAACCCTTGTGTACTTCACTTTTTTTAAAATTTGAAGTGCACCCCCAGAGTTTTTAGTTATTGCACAAATTTATGGGTTTCTTGTGTCAGTTGGCTGAGATCACTTGTGGTGACGCAGATGGCTTGTTCATTGTCTCTGACTCTGCAACAGTGTCATGAGCAACATTCTTAAAAGTAGATGGGGGTGGAACATTTTCTGACATGACGCAGTTTTGCATTTGTGACAACTTTCATGATTGGTTCCTTTTGCATTATATTTTGGGGGAAGGGGATTTCTTTTGTAAACTGTATATGATGCTCAGAGCCCCTGTAGAGAGAGTAACATTTTATTTTGCCTTCTTAGCATTTACATTTGGCCAACAAGTTTTGATGTGGAGTGAATCAGAAAGCAATGTAATTTGAAGCAAAGTATAACACTACTGACAACAGTTTTCTATTCCCAGACTTTTAATGTTATATTTTTCTCTCTTTTTTTTATTTAAAGGTTTGTAGCCTTCGGCACTTCAAAGGCTGTTCAGAAAAACCCACTCTTCTACAGTCTGATTCAAAAGGTTTTCAGCAATTACAAAATCAAATTTGAAATCAAACAAACAGATTTTGAGGGCCGTTACAACCAGGCCACATGTAACCTGCAAGCATTTGGTCCTTACACAACACCCTATCACACATTCCTGGCCAACCTGCAGGATGTCGAGATGGATATCCATGTTATGCAGATGATACAAAAACTAAATAACAAACCTCAGCATGCTTCTCTCGCTAGTCTTTTTCCACTACATGCCTGCACTAATCACTCATGTAACAACAATGCTGATATACTAGATGGTGAGGTACTTGGAAGACCTGGTATTTGGGTCATGGCAAATCGAAAGATCCGAAAAGGAGAAGAGGTTAATATCACTTACATAGATACATCCATGCAGCAAAAACTCAGACGAGCTTGGCTATACCGGTCATTCCATTTTTGGTGCAACTGTCAAAAAAATGTGAATTTGAAGGAAGTGATGCCAATATCTGTACAAATTGCAAGAAGAAAGCACCAGAAGGAAAGAATTTCTCAACATGTGGGCGATGCAAAAAGGCATGGTATTGCTCTACTCAGTGTCAAAGATTTGCCTGGAAAAAAGGTCACAGGAATATATGTGAAAAGGCAGAGAAACCAGAAGGGAGTCCAAAAGCTGAAAGCAAATAATTGCTGTTTTAACTGAAAATCACTTTGTGCCTAATTTTGGCAACCCTTAAGATCACTGTCAAGTCATTTTCTATTTATATTATAATTGTTTGCAAATAAATTATTAAACAATAAAGAGAATTACTCTTGTTATTAGCCAAACTCCAACTTCAGATAAAATTCAAAGTTAACTTTACTTGTACTTCTACTCATTCATTATCTGCAGGTATCAAACTATTTTTGAAAATATATTATTACTATTTAGTAAAATTGGATTTTTTAATTTTAAAAATGAACATATTAAAAGTAATATTGATTTTGATATGATTTTGAGGAAATTCTGATGATATGAAAAAAAAAACTTTAATAATTTTTGCTTGATATAATAAGTAATATAATTTTGTAAAAAGAAAATTATATATATATATATACATATCACGCACACACTAAAGAAACACCAATGATGTTGGTATGATCAACAGACAACTTGCCAGAGCAAAAAAAAAAGCTTCACAACTTCAGCTCTTAACAAATGACAGCTCGTTACACAAGTTTCATGCACTCATGATCTTCAGACGACTAGAACCTGTGTGTGTGTGTGTGTGTGTATATATATATATATATATATATATATATATATGACCCAAAGGTTCCATTCAAGCATGAAACAGATTGTTGCCACTTGGTGTTGACCTCAATATTCACACACATTATCTCTGATAATGAACACTTTTATCCATAAATATAGCATAAGTGAAAACTATTTTTATCACATACACACACACACACACATATATATATATAATTAAATAAAGCTGTCATTATTTCAGGCTGCAGTAGTATTTTCTTTTTTTTAATCTTTCCATGTTGATAAAGTTTTCTTTTCAACTTTTGTAAAAAAAAAAAAAATCTTGTTATAATGTTTTTTTTTTTTTTTTTATTGTTTTATAAGAAAAATACAAGGAGGAAAATTATTTGCAAGCAAATAAGGGAAATTACCCTGTAACTAGCATTATGAATACCGAGAGTTATCTCCTTTGAGAACTTTGCTCATTATCACCTTGATTATCCAGGTGAGTGTGAATGCGAATACCACATGATTATGATTACAAGTTGCAAAGTTAGGGGCCTTTTAGCAATATTGTCCAAAAGTTTCAATATAATCTTCCATTTTCATTGTACTACAAGGATAAATACACCAAAAAAACAGAAATCAGTCAATTATAGCATAAATTTAAAGAAAGACATAAAAACAAAAGAGAGAATTTAAGAATTGCTTAATATTCAGGTTGTTAATGGTTGTTGTGTGTTACAAGATGAGAAGATTTTTTTGAACTCTAGCATTTTATACTTTCTAAAAGGAAACAAATATTTTAATCCAGGGTGTAACAGAGATACCTCCCACATAATAGTGAGACATTAGCTAGATGAAAACACCATTGCCACTAATGTCTTACCATTATTTGGGAGGTATTTCTCACGTCCCTTGTAGTTACATAAATCAGTTATCTTGTGTTTTAAAAGTTTGCTCTACCAAAACCAGAGCAATGTCTGCTCTATTTTAGCTCAGATTAGGGAAAGAAGAGATGGTTTCATGCATTAGTATGAAGTCAATGCAGCAGTCAGTTCCATATCAGTCAGTTATATACCATGTGTGATACACGCTTAAGCAATCATGTATCTTTCAATACATGACTGACGAGGCAGATTTGGCAGTAGGTTGCCATTTCTTTCATACAGTAGACCAGTTGCCATCCAAGGCTATAGAAACCAGTCTATCCTGCTATTTTCCCATAGCAGGGGAGAAGAAGAGCATTCATACCTTTCCCATGGGTATTAGCATGTAATTAAATGTAATGGATTCAACTGGAATTCGAACTTGGCTCTCCGATTCCTCAAGCCACTATCCACTACTCCACCGTGCCTCTTCCCTGTTTAAGAAACTAAAAAGTAGTAGCAACTCAAACATGTGTACACACTAAAAATGATTTTTCTAATAATAAGAAATATATATATACACATACACACACGTCAGTTATGTGCCATGCGTGATACACACTTAAGTGATCGTGTATCTTTCGATACATGACCGACAAGGCAGACTTTTTTCCCCCGCAGTATGTTGCCATTTCTTTCAGTGGTAGACCAGTTGCCATCCAAAGCTATAGAAACTGGTGTGTCCTGCTATTTACACATAGCTGAGGGGAGAAAAAGAGGATTCATACCTTTCCCAAGGGTATTAGCACATAAGTGAATGTAATGGATTCAACTGGAATTGAAACTCAGCTCTCTGATTCCAGTTCTATGTAAATTGTTAAAAACAAACTTGATGAAAAAATATATAAAATAAATTTTTTTTTTTTTTTTTGAAAAAGCAATTCACCCCAAGCAAGGTGGGAGTACCACTAGCATGCAAGGGGTTACAGAGGATTGAGAACAAGAGTAAAGAGGCATGTTTGAGGAAAAGATACAGAAAAGGATGGGGAACAAGTTCAGGGTGTCAGATGACAATTGACATCACACTTGAATATTTGACGATTGTAGTCATTGGGGAAGTAAGTAAGGGGAAGGGAATTCCACAGATGGGAAATGCGAGAAAAGCGGTAGCTCACTTAAATTCATGTAGTCTAGGAACCAGCAAAAGTAGCTTGTCAGAACAGTTGCCATGAAAATACTTTGTATTTTCTGCCAGTGACAGAGGTTGGCATTTAAGTCTAGTTAAAAAACAAAAATTCAAATGATGATTTTTTTACAGAAGACAAACCCTTCTCATTTCACACAAGACAATCTATGAAAATGGGAGACCTGAATGCTAAAGTAGGCAATGAAAGGAATGGTTAAATAGTTGATAAATTTGGAATAGGAACACGTAATGAATGCCGAGAAAAATCGGTCCAATGGTGTACGGTGAATGACCAGGTAGTAACGAACACCTGGTTTCAACAACATGCAAGATAAACAGACATGGAGAAGCCCAGGAGGAGAAACAAAAAATCAGATTGGCTAAATAACTATCAAAAAAAGATTCAGGAATGCAGTTTTACATTGCAACATTTATCCAAGTTCCAGAATTGTAATAGAGATACTGGCAACCTTAGATGATTTCTGAACAGACAAGATTACAGAAATAATAAACAAAAACTACAACAGTGATGATATACTGGAAGACCTAAGAAAATTTATTTTCATAGCACTGCCTAAAGAAGCCAGGTGCAAATGAATGTGAACTCCATCGAACAATCAGCCTAATGAGCTTTATAATGAAACTTCTGAATTCTAATGAATACAGTGTGCAGCAGAATCAGACCAGAAATAGAGCAGAAACAGTGCATAATTGTCAAAGACATGGGAACAAGAAACGTGATATTTATGCTCATAATGTTATCAGAAAGAGCAGTATAAATGCAGAAGGACGTGTACCTGTCTTTTATAGCTTACGTAAAGGTGTTTGATAAAGTATGCCACAAAGATCTGTTGGAACTGCAACCCTTGACATATTTGGGATGGATATTAGAATAACCTAAAATCTATACTAGCAGCAAACTGCCTGCATACAGATAGAAAATGAGCAGCAGATATACAAAATAGAAAGGAGTGTATGACAAGGACGTGTCCTTTCACTGGACTTGTTCAACCTATCCATCAAGGTGATTCTGAGAGAATTAGAAGTCCTGCAGGATTCATCACAGATGGTCACAGTCTTAACAATATAAGATATGCAAATGAGACAGTGTTGATGGCAGATATGGAAAGGAAACTATAAGAACTCCGACAGAGGATAATGAAGGAAAGCAAGAAGAAAGGACTAAGTATCAATTGCAAGAAGACAGAATGCATGGTTATTAACAAAAGGATGAGTGTGAAGTGCAAATCAGAGATACCAGTATCAAACAAGCATAAAAATTAAAATATCTGAGAAGTGTTTTAACAAGGGACAGAACATGCAACACTGAAATCAAAAGGCACATTGGGATAGCCAAAGATGCATTTCAAAAGCTAAGCAGAGCATTAAGAAACAAAAAAACTTTGTTAGAAACAAAGAAAAGAGTACTGAACATAATATCTGTCCTCCTGTATGGTAGTGAATGTTGGACAATCTCCTCAAAGTTGAAGAGACTTGAAGCAAGAGAAAATGTGGTTCTACAGAAGGATGGTGGGGATACCATGGGCCAAACATGTGACAAATGACAAAGTTTTAGAGAGAACGGAAACAAAAAAGAAACTTATACTTAACACCAGGAAGTGTGAGTTGAAATTTCTAGGGTACATAATGAGAAAGGAGGACTTGGAGAATCTGATACTCACAGGACAGGTTGAAGGCAAGAGGGACAGAGGAAAACAAAGTATAACATACTTGGTGAGCGCTAAAACAATTATGACTGAGTAGTGAGTTTGATCCTCACTGGGTGCCCCTTATTTCAGCCTTGTGCCACATCTAAGCTACACTTGGAAAATCACTACTTAGTGAGCTTGAGTAAATGGATGACAGAACATGGTTTAGGAGAAATAACAAAAAGACAAAATTTATTAAGAGCTACAAAAACAGGAAATTGTAGAGAGCCACAATTGCCTACTTCCTGAGGGCACATAAAGAAGGAGCAGCAGCAGTAGCAGCAGCTAGATAACTATCAATACAAAAAGGTAATAATAAAATAATCAATAAAAGTTTATTTCAATCAGGTTTTATAGTTAATCATAAAATCAATGAAGTGATTGATAAATTGTCAGTTTTCTAAGCCATCCTCAATATCCATTGGATTGATGGCAGCTAAAACTGCAATAACCACCAACTACAAACATCAACTTGATTTAATTGATTTCATTCAACCTTCTGATTTTATCTTCTATATTTCAGGAGTAAGGTTTTAAAATTTGCAAAATTGATAGCTATAGATTTTTTTTCCTTTGAAGCATTGGGAACAAAAAAATCATTTTTTGTCTGAGTTTTTCTCAATGGCAATTGATTATCAATATTTGAAAGTCACACTAAAATGCATGGTCTCCCCCCCCCACTACTATCAGGGCCAGGAAAATTTATTTTCCAAACAGAAAAATTTAACCTTTTAAAATTAAAATTAGTTTCTTAGTGAGCGAGAGAGAAATAAAATAATACAGATGATGGCTGTGTGCCACAAATCTTCAGTGTCTTGCATAGAAAATTATGATGATTTCCAGTAAGAGAAAGAAGTAAACTTTACTTTTTAATTTTGGGTAATTTTAGTGGCATCATTTATATTCGAACTAGTCAGGGCAAAAAAAAAAAATTCACGTAACATCTGGTTTGTAAAAAAAAATCTTTTTCTATCAGATATTAACCAGTTGAACACAGTGACCTAACCACTTGCTAATCCTATATCACTATGCATTTCAGATCTGCTTGCATAACAGAATAATTAAGTAATAAAGAGCAGTACAAAATTTCTCATATAAGCAACCTTATTCTACTTGACATGTGGAGTTGTATAATTCTTATCTGGTATCTTCTGCTAGCAGAATGATCCTCATTTTACACAAAGATGATGACAATATTCACAGAAATATATTAAATGGTTCAGCCATTAGTTTCACACTATTCCTGTATGGTATGGTATGGGATGGGAGAGTACTTGTCTGGTTCACCCCCCACCAGTCTTTTGAACAGGATAATGAGTACATTATGGATGAAAGATTTATTCACTCATTTACATTTCCCCCATTATGGGCATTATTATATAATAATATATAATATAATAATACTGTATGGAATGGAATAGCTGAAAGAAAAAGGACTGACAAACATGCTTTGTTCTCTGAGAGTGTTTTATGATTCTAAGTCGTACATATATTTCTATATACATTTGTCCTGCAGAGAAAAATTATAACATGTATGCAACAAGAGGCAGTATATATAAAAAAGGGTAAGCTTTTAGTGTAATATTTCCTGAAGGAAAAACTGGAGTTACAGTAGTTTCTCTATGAACTTGGTGAGGCCATGTGGTTTTCCCTGTAAGACCTACTGCTGTGGCTAAGGATGTCCTTTTTCTCTGGGCTTTACATTGTAACTGCACTTCATTGTTCTATCCCCTGATGTCACTCACCAGCCATCACAACACCAGGGAGATAATCAGCTTTTGCATACCTGTAGTGAATTACAACAAAAGACAAAGAGGCCAAGGGCTGCATCTTTTTTTTTTTGCTATGCTAAAATAAAATCAAGAATAAAATAACTTACCTCCAGCACGTGTAAACTGTGCAAAGGAGAGAAATGGCAGCTTTGCGGGTTACATATTTAGAATAGCTAGATCCCAGAGTAAGATATTCTCTTGCGAGATTATCTTTGTGCATATGCAAATTTTTGGCTATCAATTATGCCTAAAAATGGGAAAAACGAGGCGACGAGTAGAGAGGAAAATAGACAGTTGACAGCTGTAGTGAACTGGCTACATGTGTCGTGAATAAGAGAGAAGAAACTGATTGTAGGCACTGGTTGCAAGAAAAAGTTTAAAGCTTTTTGTTCCAAGCCATTTCAGCTATGCCAAATATTTCTATGAGATGGTGAAAAAGGTGTTTGATATCAGATTGATCCCTGAATTTAGTGGCATTGCCACTGATTTATCAATCATGAAGTGGATTGAGAACATTGAGTTAGTATGTGAGCAGTGTGACGAGGATCGAGTGTGTCCTGCTGTTACGATTGAGAGGTGTGGCTCTCACTGTATACTGGCAACTAAGTAAGTAGCAGAAGTCAGATGCAGATAAAAGGAGTCCTTGTAACCATCTATGCAATGGACTCCTTCAATGCATTTGACCAGCAAGGTGACTTCATACTGAGGAAACTGTTGATGAATTTTTGGTGGAGCTACAGTGCTTGGCTCAGCTGGTTGGCAGACAATTGCCTGAGTGATGGATATGCACAGGTTTTGAGCTGCTTTTGGGAATCGATGTGATCCAAGATCTTGGGGGAATGTGCAACATTAAATCAAAAGTCTGCTTCTCTGAGAAAGATATACCCCAGTGTGCTACCATTTCCATCAATGAACCTGATTTTAGTGAACAATTTGACCAACAGAAGGTTTGGACTACCTTGTGGAATTTGCTAGTGGTCAAACATCTGAAAGACTGAAAAATAGTGTGCTGGAGTACACCATGCCTAACACTGGGACAAATACAACAAAGAACTATAGTTGTGGTAAGACAATAAATGGCTGCTACCATATCCTGAAAAGTTCAGTCCACCCAAGGGCATGATTCCATTGATGGTACTCTCCAATGGAAGTGAGGAAGTTCCAGACTTTCCAGAGGTCATTACTCGCCAACTTGTGGGATAATTTCCTGTGCATGGCTGGTTAAGAATAGCAGCTGCCTGTATCAAGTGACAAGCAAGTGCAGTGTACAAGGGATGGGATGATGGAATCAAAAATGTCTCCATCTGCTACATGCTAAGACAGTGTACAAGAAATGGATCCTGTTGGTGGGGACTGGTACATGAGTGAATGCCAGCAACAGGAGTGGCATTGGAAGCAAATGGAGGCATTGCTGGTTGTGTCCGCCAGGAGATGCTAAGCATATCAATTTAGCAGAACTCAATGCAATGATAAAATGTATCAATCTAGTCTTCCAATGACATGACGGTCTTGCACCTGGTCATTGAATCTGAATGCGTTCATTGCTGGGTATCAGACATCTTGACTGAGAAGGCACATGTAAAAATGAGGGCAGCCAGTGAGATGTTGATAAGATGGCCACTGGAAATACTTTGCTCACTGGCTGATGAGTATGCATTGACAGTGGATGTGAAGCTGGTCAAATCAGCACTAAATCAAGCAGAGTGCCCCAGAGGTGGTTGGAGCTGCACAAGGAAGGAGCTAAACCTGTACAACTAGGGTGTGCCACTATAACACTATTTTGCCATATCTATTGACTTTTAGTATCAACAAGTCATAAAGTCAGTTATTAAGAATTGTGAGGCTTGCCAATCTATTGACCTGGTGCCAGTACACTGGCAGAAAGGAAAGCTGGGAGTGAAAACAACTGAAGTAGGTTAGTGATGAATATCACACACTACGACAGTGGACACTTCCTAACCTTTATTGATTGTGGTTCAATTTGATTTGCAATATGGCAATCGCTTTGTCAACAAGACTCCACCAGTGTCATTAGCCAATTAGGATCAATTTTTTTTCAAGCAGGGTCCACTGACCGAAATCTTAACTGACAATAACATGGCTTTCACATATGGGCACTTCAGAAAATTCCTCAGTGACTGGGGCATGCAGCTTTGATTTCGATGTGCTTATACACCTACTGGGAATGGTATAGTTGAGTCACAGAAGCATTAAAACTATTGCTGCTAAAAAGCAGTGGTCCATACCAGAAGTAGTCTACTGGCATAATGTCACACCTAAGGACAACCTCTCACTGTCTACAGTGCTGGCAGACATGCAACATAAGTATAACTTCCATATATAGGGCATCAATGTGATGCCTCCACCTGAACCATGAAAGAAGCATACAAGATGGGAGACATTGTATCAGGTTTCTGGTTCCTTCTTAAGTCTTTTCATTCTCTTTCGTTCCAGTAGCCCCTTGTGTCTTAGTGGCATTATTAACTTGATTGGGGGTGAATTGATTAAAAAAAACAACAAAAAAAAAAAAAAAAAAAAAAAAAAAAAAAAAAACAAAAAAAAAAAAACAACTTGAATGTTTTCAAGTTATTTTAAAGCCTCTAAAATTGAAGTACATGCCTTTCACTGGTAAACTAATACTACAGATTTAAGGGGGAATAAATGTTAGAAGAAAAGATGCAAGTTGTAACTTGGGGTTCAATTTCAATACTGAAATGTTTAACAAAATTTTTACCAAAATTCTGTACTATTGTAGAATTATCACCTCTGACTAAAATTACAGGCAGCACAATTTTTGGAATGCTTCCTCTTCTTCCCTTCAGCCATAGGATCAACAATTGTCTGCATCCTGCAACACATATACCTTAACTAATTCAGTGACATCAAATGAAGATAGTGTTGAACATTTGACAAGTTTAATGATGAAATTCCTGTCTTTCCTCACTTTTCAGTTTTATTTTTATCTAATATTTAAAATCCAGAAATTGATTTTATTTATCTTGACTCACATGAGTCTGTAAAATATTATTTCTTTTTCATAATACTATTCACTCAATATAAGGCCCAAGAAACACTCAAGTGTTACTGTAAAGTATTTTATGAATGTAAGAAAAGGCAACAAGTGAACTATTGGAGTTATATAGGAAAGATAACAGTTCACATTAGACTTGAAGAGGTCAAGATTATAGTGACTGGGAAAAGATTCTGCTGGGTGTCTGTTCCACTATGCATCAGTTCTTGGTAAGAAGTCTAGTTTGTTGACCATTATAGCACAATGAAGCACCTTACATTCTGTAAAATTAATCAACAGCCAAACCAAACTACACATTTGCACAGTGTTCAAGGAAATCTTTAACTAAAATTTCTTTAAAATCTTATTCATTAACTCTTAGTGAAAGAATAAGATTATTTAACATTTCCACTGCTGTGGACATATGTATATACCTTTATGAAACTTATATTGCCTGCTATATATATATATATATATATATATATATATATATATATATATATATATATTCGAGTTTGAATTTCAGTCAAATCCATGCTAATACACTTGGGAAAGGTATGAAACCTCTTCTCCCTCCAGCTATGGGTAAATAGCAGGACAGACTGGGTTCTATAGCCTTGGATGGCAACTGGTCTAGGAGAAGGACAACTCTGAATTCAAAATCTGTGGAAGGTTGTCTGGGGACCTTGTGGCACGTAGTGCAACAGGTCTCTGTATTCAGCCTGGCAAAAGTGTGGTTGGTTCTGCACAAAACCTTCACCACTATTATCAAATCATATGTTCTGGTGTCTGGCTGTTGGCTCCTAGGAACCAAGTTTAATACAATATATATATATATATATATATATATATATATATATATATATATATATATATATATATATACTGGCTTAAAAGCCAACCTATTGGATGGTATTTAAGCTAGTTCCTGCAGAAGACTCTTGATTGTGCCTTTGGCCTAAGAATGACACTTCATGCATTGAGTACATATTAAATTTTATTAAAGTTATGAAACTTGAACAATATTTTCAGTTTTCATTAAAACAATGATATAATTTGTATATTTGGAACTTATTACAAAGCTGCCTGATAAACAACATTTTTGGTTTTCCCCATTCAGGGTCTGTACAAATAGCTTGTTTTCATTCCTAACCTTTGAACAACCAACATAGAGCTGGCCTTGAGAAAAGTATGGTTCTAATAGATGAAGTCCAGTTACTTTCAATGATTGTACTTGAGACTTATTGATTGATGTTGCATAGCTCACTCTCACTGGAAAATGAAGTCTTTTGAACTCAAAAGGAAGATCTGGAGTAATTAAGGGGATTATTGGAATTAAAACTCTTTCTTCCTTTCCTGAACTAGTAAAGATCTCTGCTTCCAAAAGATGAGGAAGCAACTTTTTGACAATTAACCTTGTACTGTTACAAAGCTTTGGAGGATCCAGATTTCTCAATAGCATAACTGGCACATTTTCTTTTAGTTCCACTTTGTGTGATGGCATTCCAGGAGGATTCAATGGGTTCAAGAACTCTACTGGATAATTCCGTCTGCTCTTGTTCAACCACAGTGTCAATGGCAAAGTACTTCATGCTTTCTTTTGGAATTTCTTGGAGAAGTTTCCAGTTTATTCTATCCAGTTTGATTCTTTGAAGCTAATATGTTGATCTCATAAAGCCAGTTTGAATCCATGAAATGGTGTTTAATGTTTGGATAAACATAGTTAATCAAGTCTTGGATACTTGGGATTGAAACCCCACAAATATTTGGGAGTGAAATATGTCCATTTTGATGGTTCTATTGCCAAGCTGTAACAGCAAAGCAGTAAATCTTCCTGGTTCAAGATCACCTGAGATTCTATTTGTTTTCAGGCTGAGTCTTGAATGTAAGAATTCTCTGTATTATAATAAATAAAATAATATTTTACAGTCAGATGTAAGAATTTTTCAGGTAAGCATTGATTTCATCAGCTGGGGTTCCTCTTGAAATGATTGGTAATGTCTAAAATCACCAGAGTAGCACAGTGATACTTCCCAGGATTTGTGAATTCTGTCTAATATCTTCGAGTGCTTTGTCCAGGGACTCAAATACTCACTTGTGTCCCATGATACCTTCATCCCAGACAATAAAGCTTGTCTCCTCCAGTAGATTAACCAAGTTGGTTCCTCCTTTGATGTTGTGAGGTTTCATTGTAGTTCAAATCCAATGGAAGTTTGAAAGTGCTCTGTGCTGTATGCCTTCCAGGCAAGAGGTAGCAGCAATTTCCGATGATGCTACTGCTGTTGAATAATAGTTTAGTTTAGCAGGGAATGGTATCTCTGCTTGGACTCCTTGAGGTTGACATTTGGGGTCAGATGGAAGACAAAACAAGAAAGTCAGTTTTGATTGGCTGAACGAGCATGAGAACAATAGAAAATGAGTTTTCAGTGTGTTGTTTTGGAACCGTCAAGCAATATAGATGTGTTTCCTTTTGCGTCTGAAATAGCTCCCCAGCGGAGGGAGAATGACCCCACTGGATAAATAGAAGTTGACATTGAATAAACTAGATAACTTCAAATTATCTTTGTTGATGTCTTTTATGACTGGACCCAAAAACATTTCACCAGCTGGCTGGGAGAAAACAAGAGAAGAGAGAAAGAGAGAGAATATAACATATGAGTAAATCAGCACTGATGATCAACACCCCCACCCAGCATGAGAGAAATGTACAACACTGCTAGAGCTACTTTTCTTTGCCATCAGTGTCTTTATAATTGTAATTTATTTCCAGTAAATGCCAATTTCCTAGTTCCTCCAACAAACAGGACAGCACAGTCAGGCAATGCTATAACAATACAGCTGTGAAAGGGTTAAGTAATCATTTTTTTCTATCTCAGCCTAACTTATAATAATTATTGGCAGAAACTATAGTAATGTGAGAATGATCAAAAAAGGATTAGTTCATACATTTTTATAATGCACAATAAATATTAGGATGTCTAGTAATGTTAAATTTTTGGAGATGTAATACAACCAATATACAAATTTATCAGAAAACTTTGTCAAGAATTTAATCATTATTATTAAAGACAAAAGCTCATTGGAGAAATCTTTCCCTGTTGAAAGAGTCCATAAGATGAAAAATACCATTTAAACTAATCCTCTATGTATGTAAAGTCTTGGTGAGCAATCAGTGAAATATGGCAGGTTTTTACTATTTACACTATTTACATTGTTCAGACTGTTGTCCTCATGTTTAATGTCATATTCACAATGTTTCGGCTGTTGTATGCTCCAGCCTTCTTCAGGTGATATATATTGAAATTTTGAACTGAACCCTTTATTTAAGTCCATTGGGGTAGATTGTTCCCATTCCACGTGCCATGCCTTTTCTGGGTATCTCAGTTTCAGTTAATTCCTTTAACACATGTCCCAGTGAATAAAAGTGTTAGTTGAAGTAATCCAAAAGTGACTTAACCCAAAGAATTTTGAATTCAATACCTAGCCACAGCAGAGGTAAACAAAAACTTGAAGAGTTGAGTTACCAAAAGGAATTAACTGATATTGAGATATCCAGAAAAGGCATGGCATGTGGAACTAGATCAATCTACTCCTATGAACTAAGGGTTTGATTTGAAATTCCAACGTATATCATCTGAAGAAGGCTGGATCATATAGTGTTAATAGTTACAATACCTCATCTCAGAAATATAGACTGGTTTTTACTTATTATCAAGAATAAGTAAAGAGTGAAAATTTATAAGAGTGTAAGAGAAATAATGCACTGATTTGATCAACAAAAAGCCAACATTCATTTAGAAACATAGAAAAGAATATTGAACTGTTATGTAATATCAGTCCTCCTATATGGCAGTGAATGCTGGACAATCTCCTCATAGATAAAGAGACTTGAAGCAACAGAAATGTGGTTCTACAGAATGATACTGAGAATCCCATGAACTAAATATGTGAGCAACAACAAAGCTTTAGAGAAAATAGAAACAAAAGCAACACTTATACCTAGAATCAGAAAGTCAAACAAACTTTCTAGGGTGCATAATGAGGAAAGAGGCCATAGAAAATTTAACACTCACAGAACACATTGAAGGCAAGAGAGACCGAGAATAGCAGAAAATAACCAAACTAACGAGCTTGTATAAAGGACTCTCAGAACAGGGATTGGGAGAGATAGCAAAAGAATAAATATTGATAAAAGCTACAAAGGACAGGAAATTGTAGAGACCAAGGATCACCCATGTCCTGAAGGTACATGGCACGTAGAAGATGTTTCATCCTATTTCTATTGTATTTTATCACAACTCTCAGATCATTATTTTAGGACAATTAGTGAAGCAGAGGAGATCGGAAATAATGACAAAACCTCCAAGATTTGAACTTTTATCTCTTGTTTTACAAAATAATGCTGAGAATACAATGGGCCGAACATGTGGGCAGTGACAAAGTTTCAGAGAAAAAGGAAACAAAAAAGTAACTTATATTTAACATCAGGAAGAGATAGTTGAAATTTCTAGGGGCACGTAATGAGGAATGAGGCCTTGGAAACTCTGATACTCACAGGGCAGATTGAAAGAAAAAGGAACAGAGGCAAGCAACGCATAACTTACCTAGCAAGCTTGCGTATACGGATGCCAGAACATGGTTATGGAGTGATAATAAAGAGACAAAATTTATTAAGAGCTACAAAGGACAGGAAATTGTGGAGAGCCATGATTGCCAACATCTTGTAGGGAGACAGCACATAGAAAAAGAAAGTGTGCTTGATTTAGCTCAGCAACTTTATTCATTGGATCTCATGCCTTTAATTTCCTTTATTTGTTCAGATCAATGAAATGTTCTATTCATGGTAAAACTTTTCATGCATCAATTCAGCTGTAGCAGAATTGATTTTGTCGAGAATGCCAGATTCTTTTCAACAAGGAATAAAGGAATTAGTTTTATCATGGAACTTTTGTTATTGCTTCTAATGAAATCAGTTTCATTTTACTTATATTTAAAAGCGTTTCATATTCTGTCTCAGAAATTGTTACATTGTTTTCGGAACAAACAATTATTTTGCCAGTTGTTCAAATACATACCAACAAAAATTTAAGAGTGGTGATTGTACATTAGATTTAAAAACTCCAAAACAAAACTGCTTTCATTTAATCACCAGTCATCAGCATGGCTGATGTTAACCTTCAGGAGAGCAACACTTTGCACCTTCTTGGACTCCATGTTTTCCACTGACATGAAGTACAGTGAATATATTGAATCAATTGCTTAGTCTACTGCTAAGAAAATTGCTTTGCTGGGTCATGCCAGACAATTCTTGTCAGAATCCTTCTTTCACATTTATAAATCTATTTGTCTGAGCACTGAATATTGCTGCTATATCTGGTCTAGTACACCTATTAATCTCGAGATTCTTGACAAAATTCAAAGAAGGAACTCTAATCTAATCGATCCTGACCTGGCATTTATTTACTGAAAATAAAATGAAATTTATTTTTGCATAAATTTTTGAAACTAACAAATTCATATTTGAATATTGGCCTTTTAATTAGATTTTTCAAAATAAAGCCCTTTTTCATTTATTCTATAAAATAACAGAATCCTCAAGACAAAATATAACAAGAAAATTAAAAATCAAATGATATATCTATATTTTAAATGGTATTTAAAAACCCCCTGGTGTTAAAACTGTGACAATGCCCCCCCCCAAGTTAATTTGGCACATTTTATTGAAAATAATTTAATACCACTGGCTACTTAAGAGGTTATGTGTAGATAAACAAAATTGAATTTATTATATAGATATGAATATACAATAATTTTCAACTATATTTTAAAGTTGGGAGCATGTAAAATTAAAATGTATATAACATTTAAAATTTTTTTTTTTTTTTTTTTTTAGAAAAATTATATCAATTTCAGGTTGATAAAAGTGGATACACAATGAATATTATATATTTGTAAAAATTGAAATGCATATCTTAAATGAAAGCTTACCAGTTATTTTTACTTTGTTATTAAACTTGATAGTGTGTGAATTTCTGAAGTTTTGCCAACTTTTGTCCATAGATCATTTTGTGAGGATTTTTGCATAAATTTTAATGGTTTCACTACAAGTAATTTTTCCTTAACTCATCCTCTTTACCAAGTACGTTAAATGTAATATTTATTGAAGATTTAAGAAATTAATACATAACTCAATAAATCTTTCAAAATATTATCAATTAGTAAAATATGAAACAATGTTATTAATGGTATTTATTGTTAAGGTTTCAGAAAACATTTTTTTTGAGCAGCAGAAGAAAAAAAGAATGATTATATTTTAATGGTTCCAATTTACAGAATTATCCTTTTTTACTTAAAAAATAGGCACAAAATCAAATTTAACTGATTTTTAATGAAGTTTTCTTTGATATTTTAAAATTTTTATTAAATTAGAAAAAGAAAACTTTTTTTTCTGTTTGGAAGAGTATGTATAGTTTGGTTTTAAAATACTCACATTTCAGCCATCACCATCCTCTAGGCTTCTCCAATTTGTCATACTTAGAAACCTTGGAATTTTAAACCAAATCCTTTCTTCGACTCTGGAGGTAGATTTATTCTTATTACCACAGGATAATTCTATAGAGTCTATTCATCTTTAGATTAGTTGTCTATTTATTTCACTGAACTAGAGTATACAACTTTTTGTCCTATGCAACCCAGGGATTTAACTTATGACTGCCAGGAAATCAGGACAAAATCCAGTGATACAATTTTGGAGCCTTAAACTTAATGTCTGTATTTAGATGGTTGAATTTTTGAGTGTCCTTACATAAATGTCTAGTTTATTAAACATACAGAATTAAAAAAATTTGATTTTTATTTCAAAAGTAGAAACAGATAAAAGCAGAATGAGAGAATTGTTATGAGCTAACTATATCTTCCTCTTTAACCAAATTGTATTATTTGAATTGTATTAAAACTCTCTTGACAGAAAAGGTGAATGACTGCTATGAAATTACAAATTTACTTTGTAGTGTTGGAATAAAAATACTCTGTATGTGTGGGTATCTGCTTTTGTTGCATCTGATATTCTTTCCTTTTATAAAAAAACTAGAAACTTCTAAAGAAAAAATTGCGGGGGGGGGGGATTATATAAAGATTTTTGCTTCAGCCAAATTATAAATGCTGCTCTTTTTGCTAAAATGCAGTATAAAAATTAATTTTTTTAAGGTGTATACATTGCTTAAAAACTTATGTTCGAGTTCAAATTTTAAACTGTGAAATAATTTTCAGAAATGTAAGTATCATATAATTCTGCTTGTTCCTTTGTTAGTACATATGTTACACTCTGCTAATACCCCATAAATAATGGACTATTCAATACTGATCGTGAGGAAAAATGGAAAAGATACATCATAGACAATTTGGTTTCAGTCTGAAAAAGAGAGAGAAAATAGGTGGTGATAATGCTCTTAATTTATTCTGTGTATAATGTCTGCTTCAGTGAATTGGAAAAATTGTCAATTCTGAATCTTTTCATTTGTACCCCCTTCAAAGTTTCCTGTTTAGGATTAGGTTTCCAGTTTCTTCTAAAATCTCCTTATTCTTTTTCACTCCCTGTAATCTCTTGTATCTTAGTGGCATTATTGCCTTGCTTGAGGTGAAATGATTAAAAAATGTCCTGCATTTATACTTATGATTGTTATTGCAATATTTTGTTAAAGTTGTTAAGCTCAAATATTTAACAATGCAACAGGGGAATTTCAATGGATATTTTGTAGTCATGGAGCTTGCAATGAATTTATACAGTTATTAAGTGAAGAATTAAGATTCATCAAAAAGTTCAAATAGGAAACTAGTATGAAATAAATGATAGAAACACTAAAGAACACAGACTTCATGTCCATCAGATACATTTTTCTTTTCACTAAAGTTGTTGTGTTGAAAAAAAAAAAAAGAAAAAATTATTCAAGATGGTACAATGAAGTGATATAAAAAAATTATATGAAATTTATGAAAAAAAAAAAAAAAAAAAAAAAAAAAACGTAAAAGAAAAAAAAAAAATAGATGAGAAAAAGAATTAAAAAAGATTATCAAAAACATTTTTATTCAACAAATATAAATGTTCATAGGTGTAGGTGTCAGCATTGTTCAGGATTGAAAAACTCTACAGACTTGAAAGCTGGTTACAGTTGAAGACCAAGACCACCACAAAAACATTTCTCATCAGAATTGTTCTTTTTATTTTTATCATTTTAACATCTGAAATCTTATTTTATTTCCTGTATTGGCTTTCATATATCAGTGTATATAGATATGTTCATCGTTTTGTTTCATTTTTCTTTTTTTTATACAGATTAAACAAAAAAAAAAAAAAAATTTTTAAAAATCATGGAGCATGTTTAAATTTTTTTTTTTAAATTAACCCCATATCTTGGAAATACAATTGTCATTATCATCATTATTTCTTGAGAATTATTAAACAAAAATGGATCAATGATGAAACACTTTTTAGATAAAAAAAAATTAATTGAAAAAAAGAAAAAAAAAAAAGAAGAAAAGAATTAAAAGCCAATATTTTTAAATTTGTAAAATAAATAACTTCAAAATTGTTTAATAATTAACATTTTTCTTTTTAATATAAAGAGGATAAACATTTTATTAAAAATTGCTTCTTTCAAAGAAAAAAAATACCCTCAAATTGTCAACCTTTGTTTTGTAAATTCTTTTAAACTGAACTATTTAAAAGTTTTGCTTTTAGTAGTAATTTATGAGTTGTGGGGAAAAGAAGAGAATTGTTCATGACCACAGGTCTTGGAGTATTTTTTTTTTCTTTCAATGCTTTACAGAATCCAGAAATAAATTAAAAGAAAAAAATGAAAATAATGAATGTTATTCACTGAGGAGGAAAAAGAAAGTGTGTGTGTGTGTGTGTGTGTTTTGTGGGACTATACAAATTCATAGATCAGGTACTTTTTCCTTGGGATTGAACCAGTGGCACAGTGCAGGCCACATCATTCAATAGAGAGTAAGCTGAAGAACTTTAGGATGAAGTTAAAATGAATGGTCAGACTGCAGGATATGTACAAGTATGGGACTGGGGGGGAATCAGGAGAGGACAAAAAGACCAGTCTGAATAAGAAAAACAATCAACAGAAACATCAAAAGGGACAAAAACTCAGTAACACAAGCTCTAAATGAGTTGGAAATGTGAAGTGAGGAAAAAAAAAAAAAAAAAAAAATCTTCGGTTAACTGATATTATTTTACTTTGATATCTCTCTCTCCCCCCCCCCACGACCTTGCTGTAATTTTGTTTACTTTCTTAATTTTGTACAATTGTACTACTCTGTCACATATAAATTCAACATATTTTCTGTTTGCTTAGCATAAATATCTGATTGGGCTAAAGAAATACAAATGTAGATGATAAAGTAAAAAAAAAAAAAAAATGAAAAAAGGGAAATAAATAAGAAATACTTATTTTTCCTTGAACAATGCTATATCATCATTAAAAATTTTGTTAACGTTATTATCAATATTAAACAATTTTGCAAAGAAAAGAAGCAAATAAAGAATAAAATACAATCAAGGGACACAGTCGTTTTATTTATTTTTGAGATCCTTCAAGAATATTAAGTAGCCGCACAGATGATAGGAAAAAAAGAGTTAACCTAAGATAGATCTGGCCCCAATAGAAGTGGGTTTATATTTACAGCAAAATCACCCAAATTGGTAACTGGCAAATATGCCACTGTGTAGTTGGTGAACAAATATAAAACTTTAGTCTAAATCAGACAGAAACATAATGGCATTAAACTATTTTTAATTAATGAAACCTTACTATGTTTTAGTTTCTACTAGTGTGATATTTGGCCAAATGATAATAAAAAGCAGAGAAATACAGAGACCTTATTGTTAGCTGTTAATATATACATGAAATATGTAGGCAGACGTAAATAAAATAAGTACATGAGATTCAAAATGTTTATCTAATTTAATGAGTGTTGAATGTAAGTAATGAACTAAAATGATTATGCCATCTCCAGTGGTTGGGTTGGATTAAAGAAATTGAAGCCTGGTTTGGAGTTTGAGTTTTGTTGTTCATTTACTTGATTGAGGTTTGCCTTTTTTATATTTTTAAATATTTAATGCATGTATTGTGGTAAATCTATTTTTGTGGAGTAATTATGGTTTTCAGCTTACTGAACTATTGATTGGTCATCATCATTATTATCATCATCACATACCAAACAACAAGCAAATCTTTCAGTTTTCTTATGACCATTTTCATCAGAATGTAATGTTCTCAATAAAAAGACAAGATGATGTAAAAACATTATGAAGAAAAAAAAAAACGTGTTGAGAATTCTTTGTAAATAAAAATAGGATTTCTAAAAGGTTAGTTGTAGTTTCATTTTAAAATAATGACTAAATGAATGCATAAGTGAGAATCTGGTGTTAATTCAGAGTCAACTGGTCATGGATCCCAAAAGTAAGCCCTCAATGGCTGATGATGAAAGGTGAGACCCGAAAATAATGACAAAATAGGGGTCATATAAAATGGGCTCCATATATATATATATATATATATATATATATAGAGAGAGAGAAAACTCATATGTTCATAAAGATTGGTGAGAGCTGTTAGAATTAACATCTATTATAATAATTAGTTCAGAATTATGGAGCAAAGTTTAATACAAGGAGAAGCAGAGAGAATCTCATAGATTTATGCCCCAGAGAAAATGATAATTTAAAAAAAAAAAAAAAAATAGGAAAAAAAAAGTCTGATTTTAAAAGAATAAAAAGCAAAATTGAATGTAAATTGTTTCGATGTTATACATATTCAGTTTGTATGGAGTTTTAGTTAATTTGGTTAAGATGATAGAAAAGGAATGAAAGTAGATAGCTAAATGTATTTGTTCATCCATCGTAAATTATGAAGATTAAAAAAAAAAAAGAAAAAAAAAAAGATGATTATTTTCTTCTAAACAAAAAAAAAAGGTGAAAAATGAAACATGATAATTCCACAAAAGATGTGAAAAATAAATAGATAATTATGATTAAATAAAATGTTTAGAATCGATTAAAACCAAATAGGAACTGTTAAGCAGAACAAGCAATGTATACTTATCTATTTGCATGTCAGGTAGAAACAGCAGTCACATGTGGAAATACAGAAAGATATGCGACTTTACGAAAAAGGAAAAACAAATTCTTGAATATAAGATAGCGCTTATGAATGTAGGTGTGTGTGTGTGTTCATATGTGTTTGTTCACGTGTGTACACTGAAATATATACATATATATGCTTATGTGCATAGGCACATATATGGATGTAATCAACATATTTCATCTATAGATATATATATATTTATATACATGATTTTTTTTAGAAGCATGTAATGAGAGAGAGAGAGAGAGAGAGACAATGATTGCATGTGTATGAATGTTAATGTGTGGGGAAGTGAATATCAAAATTTTTGAGTTGTTTTTCTTTTTAAATGATAAAAAACAAGACAAATATTCAAGAAATCACAATGACAATTTTTTTCATTCAAATATTTTTGGGGTAGTTTTTTTTTTCTCTTCATAATCATCAATTTGTCGAGCACAGAAATTATGAAATGGACATCAATTTATGCAGAGCACAAATCATTAACAAATTATTATTATTATTTTTTTTAATTTGTTAATTTTTCTTTAATATTTTCAAATATTTGCTGGCATCACTTTTGGTCAATAATATCAGGATATTACTACTGACCAAATGTTTGTGAATGAAATGTAGCAGTTTTTTCTTTTTTTTTTCTTTTTAAAGTAATAGTAGTTGTTTTCAGTAATTGTGAATGAAACAAGAATTGTGTGTACAGAAATCAACCAATCAGTGCAGAGTGCTTTTCTGCGTCCTCCTTTCCATTCCAATTTTGCACAGCCTTAAATATTTTCCTCCAAAGTATGTCAGATATTATCTATTCATTTTCATTACAATCAGTTTTATTTTATTTATTTTTTTTGGTATAACATCAGTGCCAAAAACATGTTGCATCATCAGTCTTTTAAAAGATGTCCATATTGTTATTGGCACCATTGTAAATGCTTTTTGTAGAGCCTGTTTATCACACTGATACCCCACTTTTTTTTTTTTTTTAAATGTCTTAACTGCCCCACCCTCTTTTTCTCCTCTCTTTCGTTCACTTGACCAACAAATATCATCAGGTATCATCTGTTAAATCAACACAGCCCACTGCAAAGACAGAGAGAGAAAAAAAAAGGGAAATTATTAATATCAGAAGTTATACAAATGTCAATATATCAGATTAATTCTTTTAACTGCTGGTTGAGTAAAATATAAAAAGAATTTCAATAAAATATCAATAGCAATCACAACATATATTTTCAAATGTTTTTTCTTTCAGAAAAAGTAAAATTAATGATTTCATAAAACCATAATCTCACCAAACACAAAAGTATATTTTGATTGTTACTGCTATTTTAATAAAGCACCAATATTCAGAAAACTTAAAAGATTACTTAGTTACTTATTTTAGTGCATCATTTTACTTATATCATTGCCGACTCAGATTGTTTTGACATTTATGTTTTTTTTTCTCCAGTTAAAAGAATTCTGTGAAGACTTTATTGCAATGTTAATCTGTAATACCTTAAAGACAATAAATGAGGGAAAACTAAGTTTTTACCAGATTACCAAAGAAATATAGTTTTGTGACATTTTGATGGAATATTATGCCTTTTCTTTTAATTCTGAATGATTTTTGTTAGTAGTATATATTTGAACTAAACTAGTGCAATGATTATTAATGCTTCTTGGATATATTTTAGGTATATTGGTTATTTTCTATATTATATAACATTCATTATCTTCAAGTAATGCCTTGATTTGTTTGCAATCAACCCCAACTTCTCTGATTGTCTATAGTGTAATAGTTCATAGTGAAATCTTCAGCACAAATCTTTGCAAACCACTTTTGACATGTTTAATCATCCAGATTCTTTTCCATAAGGAGCACAATTTGTGTTTAAGCTATCTTTTTAACTTTCTTAAAATAAAAAAAAAGTATAATATACTGAAAATGTTACTCATTTTCTTCATCTTCAATGTTAGAGATAAACAAAAATACACAATTTTTGACATTTTTTTTTAAAAAGTGCAAACTGATATAACAGTTGTGACAAAAGCAATTTTTGAATCATATTCTTAAAGTCATCTAAAAACAGTAATAGAATAAACTTTTGGATTTACCCATTGCATAATTTAAAAATTGCAGGTCTACATCATGCTCTTTGAGATTAAATAAGTGTAGAAACAATATCAACACAAAAAAGCAGATTTATAAATTGAATGATTTTCTCACAAGGAGTATTTCAAAGAGTGCACAATGGATACTGGTAGGTCTTTTTTTTACTTATACAGAGCTTGATCTAAATCTATTCTTTCATGCAGCAACTGATGACAAATTTATTTTTTGCTGACATATACTTAAATTGTATGGAATAGTATAGTCATATACATTGAACATGTATTTATTATTATTATTATTATATTCATTTTTACTAATTCTATATAATTGAACATCCTTTCATTCTATACAAGCTATCTACTCTTTCTGTATTCATTTAATCCTCTTCATTATCTCCCCTGTGAATATTTTGAACCACAGACAGACATTGCATGCTTAATCATAAATAAAGTGCAAACTTTTTGTGTATTGCAGTTTTCCAGCAAGACAATGTACAAATATTAACATGCACATATAAAATCTTTACCTAGTATGAAAAAATGTATATCTTATTTAAGTTTTAAAAAAAAAAATTTCATTACTTTTGCAGTTTTATTAAAAGTAAATTAAAAAAAAAAATTAAAGTTTTGTTAAGAAACCATAACAACAACAATGTTTTTTTATGCCATCATTTTGTAAGAAAAATGGACTTTCAAAGAGTCTGTTGCTTTATAAAAGATGGCAAATAATAACCAACATAAAAGATAGTTTTTAAAAACCATTAGTTGAACCAAGTTTTATTAACTAAGAATAGTCTGGAAGGTTCAGTTATTTATAGCGAAACAATGAACCATAAAACTGCACTACTCAAGAGTTGAGGAAAACAAATTTCTCAATCTGTTTGCTTAAAGCTCACAGTTTTATTATTACTGAGAGTTTAATTCAAAAACCATCTATCACAAACAATATCTGAATCAATGACTTAATTAAAATTGCATAATAGAAAACATTACTTGTAAACAGAGCAGCTAAATCTACTGATTGAACAAGTGAAATTTTAACAATTAGATTTTTTGCAGAATCATTTTTCTAATGAAAGTCAACACATTGATTCTTTACATAAGGCTATTTTTAAATACAAACCTTGAATTTCCTCTCAGTAAATACAATAGAAAAACAAACCCAATAGTAAGATAAAGAAACAATCATAAATTCAAGGGAGACAATTTACAAGTTGATTGAAATGTAAAAGATACAAATACAAAAGGGCAGACTAACAGAAGGAAGATTAAAGAAGCAACCCATGCACCAAGCATAAAAAAACACCCCAGAACAAATGAAGCATTTGGATGGCAGAATGAAGCAAACAGGGAAATGATATTGTGTTTTAGAAGATTAATTGCAGATTCAGTGGACATAAGGAAATCTCATACAGTGCATTCATTTTCCAGATTGTTAAGCATGACAATGTAGAACAATAAAACCTCATAGAAAAGTAAATCATTATTCATCAAACTTGTAACTGCATGCTTTATGCAAAGTCAGTAGTAAGAGAACACACTTCTGTAGATGCACTGACATAAACATGGGTCATTTGCTGATTTTTGTGAATCAACAGGCAAGATAAAAGGCCTTATCAGAACATGTACAATATCTTGAGAACTAAGTTGCACTACTCAGGTTATATTATAGTTTATTGAATATACACATTCAGGGTCTGCTAATCTCCAAACAAATGCTATAGATAACTTCTTTTAAATGACTAGTTTCTCTATATGCTGTTATTTCTGATATATTGCAAATTATTTTAAAATTTTAATTTAATACAATTCAGGTAGGATACTTTTGTAAGAACAAACTTTTTTTATAAAGTACATAAAATAAATGTTGGCTCTTACTGTATTTTTATAACGGCTGAGGACACACATGTAGTGTAAAGGCTATCAATACAAAAAGGAGAATCGACAAATTAAGTTCAAGTCTCCGCTTAGTCTGTTGTGTTTATCTTAACACAAATGCCCTTGAGAAAGAGTATGGATCCATCCCTTTTCTCTTTAGCTATGGGTTAAATAAACAGGGTAGACTGGGCCCTAAAGCCTTGGATGACAGCCAGTCAAAAACTCCAAACTGTGGAGAAAAGATTCCACTGTTTTTCCCAAAAAGCCATAGCAATTCAGATAATAAAGAAAAAGAATTTGAAGAATGATGACAACCTGCATTCTGAAGGAACTTGATCCTAACAACAAAAAAAACAAAAACCCTGAAATGAGAGGGAGCGGGAACATCATGGTCTAAATCTGATTCATGTAAATATTTTTTTGAGGATATAAAAAATTTCTAAAAATAAAAAAAAATGCTCCTGACATTTATATTAAATGATTATTTGATCAAAGAGTGTATTGTATAAAATCCTTACAGTCTTTCTTGAATTCTTTTATTGATTTGGTTTTATGCAGTTATCATTCAGTGAAATAGAGTTTATTAATCAAAAAGTCATGGGCACTAATTTCATTTTGCAGCATGGAAATGCAATTTAACTTAAAAGTTTCCATGAGAGAGAGGGAGAAAATGAAACTTGTGACATTCAGGGTGCAGGTAAATATATGATAAAGCAAAAAAAAAAAATACTTTATTGTAAATGAAACAGATGAAAAAAAAAAAGCAAAATGAAAGAACCTAATACGCAAGACATTGTTAGGTTGGCTTTGAATCCTTCATTCTCAAAATGAGTTGCACAAAACGAAACATTAAGAACATATAAAAGGTGATGAAAAATAAGGTTGAACATTGATCAGAGAAAATGTTGATACCTGTGCCAGGAACATTCTGCAGAAGAAAAAAAGAAAGAAAAAAAATAGAAAACATTGGCTAGTCATTCTAATGTTTCTAGAGAATTATGTGTTTTCAGGCAAAATAAATCATAAGAGAAGAGCATTCAGGACATTCTAAGTAAGGGGAAAAAAAAAAAAAAAAGAGAAAAGGTCAAAATATATGAAAAGAATAAAGAAAGGAAAAGTTTTGGTAGAAGAGAGGAGGAGAGAAAAAACAATGAGAGAAATGATAACGAGAAAGAATAGGTTAAGAAAGAAAGAAAATAAATATGGATAAAAAAAAAAACAATAAGAAAGAAAGAAAGAAAAAAAAAAGAAAGGAAAGGAAGGCTAGATTAAAAAGGAACCAAAAACAAGTGATAAGGAATTAATTAAAATGTGGTTGGATAAAAGAGGCATGTGTGAATTTCTAGACAACAGAAAAATGGGAGAACACAAAGGCAACAATAATAACATCAGAATATTGCAGCTATACATTATCATAGCACAACCAATTTATTCACAGTAAAACACCAAGAAAGAATAAAGGAAAAAAAAAATAAATAAAAAGGCAGTAATTTAGAATAAGTAAAAGGTGAAAATTATTTTATACATTTTTCAATTGTTGATATACAGGCTATTAACAACTTGAATTATTTTATTTACTTTCATTTCAAGGTTTGTATTTCTGTAGATCATTTTATGTACTGAATCAGACTAGAGAGATTTTGAAAAAAAAAACAAGAAGCAGGTTATGAACTTATTATCTATAGATATTGTGATACTTGTCAAATATTCTTTGTTAAATTATAAAGGAATGTTATATGGCTTCCAGATTTTATATGAGAAAAAGTTTTAAACATAGCATTGATCATAATACAGGAAAATAATTTTACTAAGAATTCCTATTGTGAATTTCAAATTAATCCATGTTGTGATGTTCACAAGTGAAAGCATTTTTTTGTCAATCAAAAATGCATTCAAATACATATATACAATTGCTTAAAACAAAAAATCTAGTTGTGATGTTGAACATTTCAAATATAAAGACAAATTGATAAACCATAATAGCAAAGTGGTAATAGTGCAAATATTTTTGAGTTCTAACAAAGATTTAATGAAAACTACGTACCTGCTAGAAATAAAATGTATAATTAAAGGTTTTAGAAATTCTTTTCTAATAAATGACTTATTTCAATATCTGTATATATTTTTGATTTGAGGTTTTATGTACACTATTTACATTATTTGGACTATTTTTTTCATCTTTGTTGCCATATTTATCACAAGATTTTGGCCGTTGTATGCTCCGGCCTTCTTCAGGTGGTTGGAATATTGAACTGAACTCGCTGGGGTAGACTGTTCTTGTTCCACGTGCCATGTCTAATGGATGTCAGTTATCAGTTACCTTCTGTTAATTCCCCTCTCCAAGTTCTCCACTGCCTTAACCAAGTATTGAACTCACAACTCTTTGGGTCCTGTCACTGGATCTAACTAACGCCTTTATCCACTGTGCCATGTGTCCTCAAGGACACATGGCACAGTGGAGAACTTGGGCAGTAGAGAGTGTACAATGGCTGAAACGTTGTGATAAATATGGCAACAAAGATGAGGACAATAATCCAAATAATGTAAATAGTGGATTTATTTCAAGTTTAAGTATAGAATATTTAAAAAATTTCTAAATTTTTTTTTTTACTTCTTTAAAAAATGTAAATATAGATACTATTAAGATAAAAATTATCCCTTAACCCTCAATGATTTGAGTAAAAAATAAATAAATAATAAACAGAAATAAAAAAAAGTTTAAATATTTGAGATCTTATGTTATAAAAATCGAAATTGTAAATTTAAATGAATCTTACAAATGTTAATTATATTTTTGCAAATAATAAATATAAATAAATATATTTGATTTGAGTGTGAACTGAAGAAATAGATAATATTTTGGGGGGAAATTTCTCTTTATAGATGAATAAAGTTGAGGTATTCTCTGGACTTTAATTATCAGAAACACATTTTGGAACATTATATATATATATATATATATATATATATATATATATATATATATATATATATATTCAAAATTTTTTATGGCCATGTGTATTGGTTTGGGAAAGGAGTATATCTTTTAGGGACACAAAAAGGATCTTATATATAATCATTTATCAAATGTATTAGTCATACATAGAAATAAGTCCAATCACAACTTTGAATTAAAGAATGCTACACTTATTAAAAGAGAAAGTAACTTAAATGAAAAATTCTTAAGTAGTATTATTACCAAAATATAAATCTGCACTCCAGATTTTTTCAAATATCTCCTTTCCTATATACTCCTTTCTCAAACCAATATATATGACAATAAAAATTTTAAAGTGTATATAAAAATATATGCATTAAAAAAAAAAAAATAAAAAAAAAAAAAATAAAACACTAAATTTTGAAGTGGCATCAGTAAAATTAATTTCTATTCCTAAATACAATAAAAAGGTATATTGTAAAATAATATTTGGATGCTTAATCATAGGTACATTGTGAATAAAAAAAACCAACAAAAAACCAGTATGCTCTAACTATTTATGATTCAGCTAACACTAAAATTAAAAACATAATACAGATCATGTGATCTCACACTGAGTGTTATTCTAGTTTAGTTTCATTTTTTTTTTTTTTTTTAAAAAGTAGATATTAACAATTCTACATATTCCTGTTAAATGTTAGAAGCTAAAGTATATGTATCTGGATACAAACCATATATATGTTATGTAAGAATCAGGCAATGTTTTCAAATTATTTAAAATTTCTTAAAAAAAAATTCAAGCTGTCCATTGGAGAACAGTTTTAAAAAGTTTTTTGAGATTCAATGAAGAGGTTTTCACTATTCATCTGCTGACTCTTTGTTTTGTGATGTCAACTTCAACTAAAAAAATTTAAATATCAAATACAACTTACAAATGCTTCTTTATAATGATTTGGGGACACAATACAAAATATACATGAAAATAATTTTGTAGTAATCTATTTAAGTATTATGCATATTAAAAAGAAACATTAAGCATAGAAAAATGAAAATAGCATGTCTGGAAATGCTAAAGGCATTTTTATTTTTAAAACTCCAAGAAACAACATTTTTGTCAGATTAAAGGATACATCTTAATCATTCATTACATTTGGCATTATCTAGCATAACTTTTTTTTTTTTTTTATAAATATTTTTCAACATACATTTTATAAGGGGTAATATTATACAATTATTAAATGAAAATATATGCTACTTATTAATAGTAATTTTCCACCTTTATTGTTGCTATTTATTACAATGCAAATGTTGGTATATACTTGTGTTGTGATAAAATAATAACCATAAGGATGAAAAGAAAAAGCAAATCATAATATTGAAAATGCTTAAACTAAGAATTTCAAACAACTCAAAACTATATACCAAAATAATAATAATTATAGGGAGATATAATTTATTAAAAAAATAAAATCTTATCATCAGGTAAGGTTTTCCCAGGTCTATCTTGACAGTAAGCAGTTCGATAGCAATTTTAAAATTCAAGGGAGTTAATTGTTTCAGTAACTAATTTATTGTGGAGGTTGAAGAAACATTAAATTGAACAGTTATCGATTGAAAAAAATATAAAAATGCAATTAGGCATGTGATTTCTTTTTGGTTTACTGCTTGAGAAAATCAAAGTGTTTCCATGAGATGAAATAAAATTTAAACAAACAGAAAACAGTGGTTTACTTAGAATGTTAATAAAGTATACTCATTTTTGTTTTTATGTAATTTTAGACCCACCAACTTCACTTGAATATATTTTATTTGTGTCCTGTAATTATCTTCAGGTTAAATAGTTAAGAAAATCTTCAAATCATTATTTAAAGTTTTTTTTTTTTTAAATTTACTTTTTTAGTCATTACATTTGAATCTGATTTCTGTTTTCATGTTTCTGAAGCAGGACAAAATATTTAGAAAGATTTAAAATATAAGAGCAGCAGATATAGTGTTTTACTAAGTGTAGCTTAAATGTGGCACAAGGCTGAAAGAATGGGGCACACAGTGAGGATTGAACATGCTATTCAGTCATAATTGATCCAAGACAAGCTTGCTAACCATTACACCATGTTGAAATGCCTGAAAAGCTGCAGATATAATTGATAAATTGTTAAAAGCTAATGAAGATGGGATTGCACATATGAGATACATGCAGGTTTGTTTTTTGATTTTTTATTAGTCATTATTTATATAATCTAGAATTCATCTTACTTTGACTTTTGCAAAAATTGGGATTCTATACAAGAGAGTAAATATGTCTTGAATAGAACATAAATGGAACTGAATTATCTATTGGTTGAATTATGGAATGCTTGACTTACAAATGCAGTTTATTTTAACAATTCAGTTCATTTTACATCTTGAATGTTGAATATTGGCTTCCTATCAAGGAAACCAATACTCAAACATTGATTGCAGAGAAATATTTAAATACTTAAAAACAGGTGAACATTACAGGACAGCAAACATGGCATATTCTTATTTTTTCTGTTTTTATAGAATCTGTGATGCATTTTTCTTTGGGGCAAATTTTACTCTCATTTTCAGTATTTAAATTAAAACAACTTTTTTTACACTTAAAAAAAAAAACTTTGAATTTTATGACATGCGCAATATTTAATGAACATGTTATTCAGTAAATATATTTTTCAAATGATTTTTTGAAGTTATAGTAAATAATTTTTTTTGTCATGAGCCATCATAAATATTTGTAATATTCTCTAAATTGATATTTTTTAATATCTCCATCTTGAAACAATTAAAATAAATTTAAAATTTGCATTTATGTAATTCAGAAGTGAATATTTCACATAAAAAATCTTCAAACTGGATTCATCATATAATTCATGACAGAAATTTAAAGAAATTAACAAAAAAATTCAGTATATTCTCCTTTGACCTGTCAAATGTTGTAATTGTTTAAATACATAACAAATGAAAAAGCAACTCTTTTTGCCTATCAGCGATAATTTATCACCACACTGACAAGTATTAACAAATACATATGGGGAAAAGTAAAATCTCTTTTAGTTTATATTTCTTAGCAAATTGTTTTTCATTTTTCTCTAGCATTTAATGCATTATCCTTATTTTAAAATATTAATTAACATTTTGATCAAGTGGGGGATTTGAATATTTCATTTTAACTGAGTGTAAACATTATTCTTCAGATCAAACTTCCATATCCAATAATATGAATTTTTAAGAATATGATTCCAAAGATACAAGTTCTTTTGCAAAAACTTAATTATTTAAATACACATGATTATTAGTGGAGTTCTCAAATAGGCACTGTGACCAGAAATAATATTATTTTCAAATTTTGTTTTTCATATTAAGTACTCTATATCTCTCACACACAAACACATATATATGATAAGATAAAGAGCAAATATCAAACGTTTATCAATCTCTATTTGTTCTTTATTTTATCATTCTGTCAGATCCCGATCTATATTTGACCACAACATATATAACAAATTTATATATATATATATATATATATATATATATATATATATATATATATATATATATATCATTTACATATTATATATGCATGGTACTTATTGGAAAGTACCCAATATTGGTGGCAGAGCTAACATACTTAGCTGTATTGATGTGAGTTTGTAACCCTGGGTATCACTATATATATATATATATATATATATATATATATATATATATATTTTTTTTTGTAGGTACAAAATTTAATGATCAAAATAAAAGTATAAAACTTAATATTACAAGACATATTAAAAACGGGTGAAGAACTGGTTTCGCTCCCGCTCTTCAGGCTTCAACGGGAGATTTTAAAATTCCGGTTCGATTCGTCCCCGTTTATATGGTCTCCTGAAAATCCATAAGGAAGGTGTACCTTTACGATCGATTTTATCTATGATCGGTTCAGCCCAACACAAGGTAGCCCAATGGCTCTCCACACTCTTAGATCCTGTGTTGCAGTGCTTGGATGGATTTTGTATAAAGGATTCCTTTTCCTTTGTCGACCGTGTTCAAAATTTATCTTCTTCTGGTAAGTTCATGTGCTCTTTCGATGTCTTCTCCCTGTATACTTGTGTTCCTTTTAATGGAGGCCATTGATATTTGCTGTGATTTTCTCTATCGCAGTTCATTGACTCCACCTAGTTTTCCTGAGTCAATATTTCGCGAATTGATGAAATTTGCCACGTCCTCTGTCGAATTTAGTTTCAACAACACCATGTACTGACAGATCGACGGAGTTGTTATGGGCTCGCCTTTGGGTCCGGCACTTGCCAACATATTTGTTGGCTTTCAGGAAGAAAAGATACGAAAGAATCCACTTTGTCCTCAAATGTACTGTCAGTATGTTGATGATACCTTTTGTTTATTTAACAATGAATTTGAGGCTGACCAGTTTCTTTCATTTTTAAATGGTATCCATCCAGCACTGAGGTTCACTATTGAAAAAGAATCCAATCATCAATTGGCCTTTTTGGATGTATTAGTACATCGCACATTAACAGGTTTTTTCACTTCCGTTTATAGAAAACCTACTTTCGCAGGGTTGTACACACGATAGGACTCTTTTTGTCCAACTAAGCGCAAGATTAACATTATTAAAACCCTCCTATATAGAGCATTAAAGATCTGCTCTGAGCCTTTCTTGAACGACGAAATCGACTTTATTAAGGATACCCTATGTAATTTGGGTTATCCTCTTGATACTGTTAATTCAGTTATCCGTAGTAAAGTTGAAGAGTTCAGAAGTGCCGAGCTCTACACTGTCAAAAAATGCCCAGTTTACCTCAGATTACCCTGGATTGGTACCAAATGTGAAAAAATAGCTAAACAAATTTCATCCAATGTTCGTTGTTGTTTTTTCTCTGCTGAAGTTCAGATTATTTTTCAAACTTGGCCTATGTTTCGATCTGTATGTAAAGACGTTCTCCCTCCCCATCAAATTAATTCAATTATTTATGAATACGTTGCAGAGCCGACTACATAGGGAGAACAACTCAACGTTTAGACATGAGAATAAAACAACACGTTCCTACAAAAATTAGAAATCACACCTTGCTTTTGAATGGACTCGTCCCGAGCACCTATAGTTCCGCCATATGCGAACACCTATTAAAGAACAGAGATTGTGTAGCCAAATTTAGTGTTGACTGGTTCACCGTGTTGTCCCGGTCTCACTCCTTATTTCATCTAAAGGTTCTGGAGGCACTTTACATCGGGTCCCATAAGCCTTCTTTGTATAAACAACGTGAGTGTTTGTTGGGACTCGCTATCATTTGCCTCTAGTTCCCTTTTTCTAATATTTTTTTTTTTTCACAACTTCCTTTTATTGTACATTTTTCTGTGTTAATTTAAAATCTCCCGTTGAAGCCTGAAGAGCGGGAGCAAAACCAGTTGCTTCGCCCGTCTTTAAGTTTTATACTTTTATTTTGATTATATATATATATAATAGGTGGGTTAATAAAATTTGAAGAATAAAAAGCCAACAAAATGATACCAATATTGTCAATATATTTGATATTTATTATATATTAAACTTTTGATGGAACTGAAGCCTGAAGAGATGGATTTTAATGTCAGAATTTTTTAACACATCGGTGTTCGTTTTAATCATATATGTAATTAAAATTATATATATATAAAAAACAAGAGGAAAACCTATTTTTAGCCAACATGTTTCATATAAATAAAATATAAATATATAAAAAATATATTTCTTGAATATTACCTGCTTACCAGACTTTAAATTATGGCACTTTGTGTTCTCCATGTTTTGACTGACTTTTCAACTTACCTGATGAATATTCATAAACATTCTCAAGTGTTAAATGCCTTGATAAACCAATGACAGCCTTGCTTTTGTATATAAACATGTGCAACAAAATAGATCCTACATTTGCCTTGATAAAGTCCCCCAAGGGATGAATCACATCAGCTAAGGATAGTTTTTCCTTTTGTTTGTATATATATATATATATATATATATATATATATAAAATTTTGAATTATATTTCTTTATGAATTAGTTTGTCTTGTAAATTCATTGTCAATGATGGAAACCAAAATAAATATGATCATATGATGTGATTTCTTAAAATGTAAAAAAAATTTTTTTTTTTTAAAAACATGTTCAGAAATCATGTTTTATGAACATACATGTTCTAGCTTACATAGTGGAATCAATTTACAATGAATTTATATATCAAACTGGATCCCCCACTATTAAGTTTTATAAAATTTAATAAATCATTTTGTTTGTAGATATTTGTAATTTAGAGTGTTTCATCTAGATTTTTGAAAATTTTTTTTCCTTGTCACAGTGTTGATTGTTTGTACATTTGGGAGTTGAAATGGCTCGATGTAACCATAAGTTTTATGTTAACAGTTTCTTCTATTGTGTTTTGTCACTTTTCCAGTTTCTTGCTTCCCAGTCAACTTGATCTTCAAAAATTTAAATGGAATGTCAATTGTTATCTTCTGTCTTCTTATCCTTTTATTGTCCTCTCTCCTTAATAGTAGTTTTTATAATATTCTGTAAAACTCCATAATCTCTTGCATCCTAGTCGTTTTATTGATGGATAAAAAAATTAAAAAAAAAAAAAAAAAAAACAAAAAGAAGAAACAGAAAAAAGGCTGACATAAAAGAAGATTGATGTTTAAGGGATGAAAATATATGAATGGCTAATGATATTGATTATATGAAATGTTAGTTTAGCAGCAAAAAGCGACCATCTATTTCACTGGATTGGCTTGGTTTATGATGTACTTAGTCGTTCTACTATTTTGTGAATTAATCCCTTACTATTTACCAGATACCTACTTTTTATTTTACTAATATTCATCCTATACAAAGCCTAAAGGCTTTGTGAATGTAGAGGATTACTGTAGCAGTTATTGTGTGAGCAATAAGAATAAAAGGACACAGTCTATGCAGGTATATGGGAAAGATAATGGTTAATCCTAGACTTGAAGAGCTTAAGATTGTAGCAGTCAGGAAAGCATCCTCTTGGGATCTACAAATAAACAAGAAGTTACCTAAGTGGAACTTACTCCTTACTAAACTATTACTCTTAAATTATGGTAAACAAATCTATCTCTATATAATGACCAGAAAAAAATTGTATGTAAAATAGTAAATGTAAAACAATTAGCAAGAAATTAAAAACAAACGGCTGATGGTTAGTGAGGCTGGTATCTGGACTGTTGTAATAGGAAAAAGAAATTTTTCACACACATCTCTATACTTACAGTATTGCCTTCTTTCAGCACTAGAAGGTCTTCGTAACCGGCGGCTATCAAGCTGCTGTAGCTGTTGTTGTAATTGCTGCTGCTGCTGCTGTAATTGTTGGTGCTGTAATTGTTGTTGTTGTAACTGTTGCTGCTGTAATTGTTGTTGTTGTAACTGAAGATGAAGTTGTTGCTGCTGTTGATGATGTGGTGATAACTGTGTGTGTGGATGAGAGAGTTGCTGCAATGCAGCTGGACTGACAGTCCCCGCAGGGGGAGGGAATGGACCCCCAGGCGCTGGGCCTCGTGGCAAGCCAGGGGCTGGCGCAACAAACAGTTCGGAGGTTACCACATGAGCTTGACCCCGCTGTACCGATGTCGCTACAGCTGATGTCCCTACGACTGGGTCAACTGGCTCCTGCTTGATCTGAACAGTTGCAGGATGGGCCTGTGGGGTCACAAATGATGGAGGGGAAGCCTTTGTCATCATGGCTAGATTCTTGAGGGGATTGCCACCACCTGTATTCCGAAATGGGGGCAAGGGTGATGTACTTTGGTGAGCAGCAGCAGCAGCAGCTGCTTGGGCTGACTGCAGGTTGTCCATTTCACGGAAAAACTCATTCCGGTTGGCTGCATGTTGTTGGGCACCTGTGATCTGTGCATACATATTCAGGCTGCCCATTGTGTTGGTACCTGGGTAGCGACAGTCACTCCGGTTGCCATGCAATGCCATGGAGGATAACTGCTGCTGGGAGGACGGTGAAGTTTGGGGGGCTCCCGGCTGCATACAGCTAAATGGACCGCTGCCAGGGGACATGCGTTCCAGTTTGATCGGGGGTGGAGGGGCAGGTGCAACAACGGCAGTTGGAGGATAAGAGGCTGGCTGAGAGGTAGGAAGATATGTAGGGCTTGTCAGCGTTTGACTGGCAGTCACCTGGGCGGTCAGGGCAGCCAGACTGCCCAGGGGCCCACTTGTGCCTTGACTGGATGGCCGGCTAAAATCAGCTGGTTCCCTTTTGATTGAGATGGCACCTGGTGTCCAAAGAATCAATGAAAAAAAAAAAAAAAAAAAAAAAAAAAAAAAAAATTAAGAAAAGTTTTTCATAAAATATAAAAGTCAAGAAAAAAAAGTTAATGGAAAAAAAAAAAAAATTCTATTTATATTACTACAAATTAGTTGAGTGAAACCAACAAAAAGATTATGAGTTATCTAAATAACTTAAAATCTGCTTAATTAGATTTTCTTAGAAGTGTGCCAAATTATTTAAACAAGTGAAAAATTAATTTTTATTATTAATATAAACATTAGAAAATTATTCAAATGTTTCTCTCATCATCAGTTCTATGAAGTTATATCCAGAGTAGAAAAGTCAAGCGAACTTAATATAATGACAAAAAGAGCTTAGATGTCTTGCTGAAAATGTTGTTTATATAGAAATTTTAGAGAGGGAAGAGAACTTCTATGATATCTTAACATTTTTCTGTTTACAGGACACATTAAGTTCGTGATATCTAAATAAATAATAAATCTTATTAGAGTGATATATTTCAGTTTCCTGAAATGCTATCACTTGAAAAAATGTTTATTCTGCAACTTCAAATTCAATGACAGCTGATACTGACCTGGAAATGGTGGTGCTGGGGTAGCAAATTGTGGATTGGAAGGTGGCCTGTCATGAGTTGAGGGCCGCAACTGCTGAGCATGTTGCTGGGGTTGCAGATTGAAGATGCTTTGGTGCTGGAGATTCTCTGACAGCCATGACAACTGATTGTTGACTTGCTGCTGTTCCTGTTGAGGAAAATGAGAATCTAGATTGGGTCGGACTGGCTCGGCCAATCCTGGTTCTTTTTTGATGACTACTGCTGGCCAGGAAATACCTGGAGGAGCATTAGGGTGCATCTTCATTGGTTGCATGTTGGGATTGACTGGCATTTGTTGGGGAATTTGTTGGTGTGATTGTTGTTGTTGCTGTTGTTGCTGAACCATCTGCTGTTGATGGTGATGTTGCTGTTGTTGGTGTTGCTGTTGTTGTTGTTGCTGCTGCTGTTGTTGTTGCTGCTGTTGTTGTTGTTGTTGCTGGAGCAGGTGGTGTTGTGATAACTGTTGAGGCAAGGATAGATGTTGTTGTAAATGAGGTGGTCCAGGTGGGTGTTGTTGGTGAGCAGGGTTCATGTTAGGTTGTTGAAGGGCGTGTTTCATTCCTGGGATGCCTTGGGAAGCAGCTGATTGTTGGTGGGGGCCCAAAGATTCTGCCAGTCGCTGCTGGAATTCCTTTGTATTTGGCGAGAATTTTAGACAAGATGACAAACTAGATGATGCAGTAGGTTCTAGCTTGGGGATTTCTGGAACTATTGGAGGTGGAAGATCAGCCATTTTAACAGGTATCTTGAATTCAGGCACTGGTAAATCCACTTCTTTGAACAGTGCCCGGACTTGTAGACATGCGTCCTTGATACCTGGGGAGGAAAAAAAGCAGAATTTTTATTCATTTTGTGTTTATTTATTATTTTCTTATAAACAAAAATGTTATTTTTTATTTATTTCAATGTAGATAAGTCTTTGTTAAAAAATGAACGAAAGTAAGAATAGTAACATGGGAATAAAAAATAAAAGAATAAGAACATTAATAAAATGTTTCTAAGTTAAAAAAATATTGATTTATAGTTTTGAAAAAAATCCCTCAAGTCAGAACCCTTTTCTTTAAGTGATGTCTAGAAGAAAATTTTACAAGGAGAATATTGTAATGTAATAATGCTTGGGGAGAAAAATATTTCCCTTGTAAAAAAAAGAAAAGAAAAAGAAAATCCCTTGTTAACCTCAAGTAACAACCAAATATCACTTACTTTCCATTAAAGCATCTTTGAGTATTCTGGTGTTACATGGCATCTCCCAGAGAGGTTCATAAGCACTCTTGATGTCTTTGCACAGTAGATCAACGACCATGCGGACATGTTCAACGACAACATTCTGAAAAAAAGCATATAAAGACACAGTGGTTATTTCAATTGAGTTTTGTCTATTTTTTGGGAGTATATAAATAATTAGCATTTGCAATGTGACTAGTTATAGTTTGTAATTAGCACAAGAAAGTTTTGATGCAGAATCACAAAAACAAAAAAAAAACAAACAAACAAAAAACTCACTACTGGTTGGATTTAAAACGAGAACCAGATAGCATTTTAATCAATGCATGTAAAGTATAAGAATAGATCACTACAATAGAGAGAATAAAAAAAAGAAAACAAAAGAAGCATATTAGGATCATATCTGGTATCGTTAAGTAAGAAAAAAAGAAATCACGAAATTTAATATTAACCACAACTTTTAAGCCAAACAAATAAGATTTCTTTCAATCTGTTAATATATTTGATGAAGTTATATTGATAATATGTTGATTGAAACATTTCAGAAGCAATGTAATAATTCTCAATGTAAGCTTAAAAGAAATGATACTATGATAATTGTAATGGATTGGTAAATAGGATTGTACATATTTGCATATGTTAAGTAGAAGAGAAATAAAGTGTATAGTAAAGAGACAAGGAGAAGTTGACTACTGATCGTGTGTTGTAGAAAAACACAATATAACAGTAAATATTAGCCATTTTCCTACAAGGAAACACTTGGTATTCATTGATCAAGTAGCCAGTACTGTTTCAGTTGAAGTTTATAAAATGTTTCTCTTAAAACACTTCCTTTTTTTTTTTTTTTTTTTTAGGAAAAAAGGTTTCTCAAGTGCAGTAGCTGTTATCACTTTTTCCAGTATTGATGGTATTTATCAATTCACCCACAGGAATTGAATGTGGCACAAGGCCTTTTTAATGTGGGTATGTCTGAGCCCGTAGGCCCAGCCAAAAATAAAACCCATCTAAACCCGTCCAAGCGGGCTAGTTCCGTCAACCTCCCCAATGAAACCCCACCCTTCGCAGAGCTTGTTGGGTTCCTCTCTGCAAGCAGAGAGTTCGACAGACACCCGACCCGGCAGCTCACAAAGCGCAGATACTACATTTTGATCCTAGCCACCGGGCCGAGCGGGTATTCTTTTTCCAGTATTGATGGGGGCTTCCTTCCTAACCTTCTATTGAAGTGATGTGAAACGTTAACATTTTGATTATATCATTATTTCCTCTTTGAGTTACATGTACTATCCATTTTAGTTGTTGTTGCTGTTACATTTATCTTAAAAGAATCCTGTATTAAACAAGCTTCACTCTTAATTCTTAAATTCTTTCATTGTATTTTTTCATATCATGTAAAAAGTAGTTATAAAGCAAATTGCTGTTTAAAAATGTGATTATTCTGAAAATATGTGCTGAACATTAACAAGTAACTTACATAAATTGGTAATGAAAATACAATAAACTTTAACTTAAATAAAAATTCTAAGAAATAGAAATAATTTTGATATTGTGAGAATTTTGTAATTAAAAATTATTGATTATTCAAATAATTAAAGTTAATATATTTTACTATTTGTTTTTACTGATTTCTAAATACATTAAAAGGAAAAATGTGTATTATTTATCCACATCAAAAAAAGAAGAAATATTCCGAATATATGTGATACAAAACAAATTGTTTCTATTAATTTATAAAAACAAATGAATTATTTTCAAATACATATTTTTTTTTGCAATTCTGAGATGAAACCCCCAAATTTGTTGATAAAAGAAACACTATGTGTAATTCAGTAAAATTATACAAGCAGGATAAATCTGATGCAGAAATATGGAAAAGCAGATTAAACAAAGGGGAGACAATTCCTATTTTATAATCCTAATGTGCCTTCCATGGAGCAATGTGAAAAAACTAGTCTCACAGACAAATTGTTATTTTGGTGATGTTGATCTTCACTAAGTATCCTATATTTACAGCCTTGTGCCAGACTGAACAAAAGTAGATACCTATAAATATGGTCTCCACCTGTAAACGCTTGCAGTACATTAGTGATAAAAGTATTACTTATTTGTATATTGTTCAGTTTTTTTTATTTTAGTTTTTTTATTATAAAGTCATCAAGTAATTAATTTTATTGATTTTTATGCTTATGAGACATTTTAATTTTCGGAGAAGAATAAAGATTTTATAAATATGAAAAGTTTACGTTAGTTTTTTTTTTTTTATTAATATCTTTTTGAACTTGTCTTACAAGTTTACATACATTTTTGTTTTTTTAAATTAATTTCATCATTTTTAAGATAAATTTTTGCATATTATTAACTATGGATATTTTTTTAAGCATATTTGACAGAATTTTGGACTGGTATCTTCACCAAGATATCACTACACAAAAACTTTAGTGCAGATGAATAAAACCATCCTGACACTTAACAATTACTATAAAACTAATAGTATAACTATCTATCTATATTTAGAGATTAAACAGGTATTTAGGTTTACTCAGAGAGTATAATTTCCACAGGGAGAAATCTAACCAATAACATTCCTCAGAAGAGTAAGTTCCACTTCTTTGTTTATTCCTCATATCATTGAAAAAGAACACAGGTGTGTTAAAAAATTCCAACATTTAAATCCATCTCTTCATGTTTCAGTTCAGCCAAAAGGTTAATATATAATAAATATCAATTTTATTGGCAATATTGGTGCCATTTTGTTGGCTTTTTATTTTTCAAATTTTATTAACCGGTCTATTAAATCTGTATATGAGTTTCAGATAGAGTACATCTGTAAAAAGACTATATGAATAAAGAAAAAGTTAGCTAACACATTTTATCCTCCTCTGAGGGACCTTATCACCTTGACAAAGTCCCTCAAAGGACGAAATGCATCCAACTAAAATAAGTTTTCCTTTTGTCTCTCTCTCTCTATATATATATATTACTTCAAATGTTTTTTTATAGTGGACATTCTTCCTCTTTATCACCAATGGGGCATCTATTTTAAATAAGTGTTCACTATAATAACATTTGAGGTAATAAAAATGTTGAATTAAAAATAGATTACTTTTATATACATACAAACATACACACAAACACAGGAATAAATAAATGTAGTTTATATGCATGCATGAATACAGTTAATATCTCCTGAATTGGTTCTCCAAATCAAAATGATTTAAAATTTATAATTTATTTCATTTTATAGAAAACACAAGAAACCTCTTATAAACTAGATACTGCTTGAATATATGTTAATCATGTTAAATTGGATTAACAAAATGAATTTAAACCAATTATTGTTTGTTAAAGACTGAATGCATTTCTGTATTTTCAATTGCTAGTATTTCCTTGCATGATAAACATTGAACAAGCTTTTTAACATGATTATGAATAAAGAATGATAAAAACTAGACAGTAAACTTTAAAAGTTACAGAAAAGCAACCAAATAGAGGACTAAGATCACATTAGATATACAAGTATAGAATAATGTTGAATTAAGATAAATGTGAATAAAATCACAGCTTTTCCATCTATATACCTAAAAATAGTCCCCTATTTTTAAGTGATTATATTAAAAAAAAAAAAAGTATAAATTTATTACTTTATACAATATGTAAATCATATTTTTAGAATAAAGCATAGGAAATAACTTTTCAGACATCCTGCATGTATGTAGATATAAATAGAGAAGAGCGATGGAGAGAGTGCAATAAAAATTAAAGGAAACCACGCTAAAACCAACAGCATGCACACACAGCAACACAAACATCTGTTTGTCCCCTTTTATACCATGTTTTGGAACAAAGTGGGGAAGAAATTTAAGGGCTGTTCCAGAAGAATGTGAAAACATTAAGTAACTTTATTTTTGTAGGAATATAAATTTGTAGGAATCAATAGACAACTTGATTTAAGGGGAAAAATTGCCTTTAATAAAAAAAACAAAAACAAAAAAAAAACAAAAAAAAACAAAAACTGAAATATGTGGTTGTAAAAGCAAGATCATTAATTAAATCTTAATAAAAGTTAATGATTTGACAGCCACTTTCAGATCAGATTAGCATATAAAGAGTCTGTTTTGTAATCCCCAAAACATGGGATGGAAGGAGACATGCTATAGAGTCAAACGGAAAACTTTTCTGTATTTGCAACTCAGTTATTTGTTTAGACTAATATCCTCAATCTTTGTGTGTTTTTCTTCTGGAAACAATATTTCAATTCATATATTTTCCACTCATCATGGAATAGGGCAGGCTACAGGTTACATGTTGTCATTTTCAAAATAACATTAAAAACATACAGCCCATAGCACTGATGATAATGAAACCTATTGAAATATTGTTGTAAAGCATTAAAGGGGGGGGAAAAAAAAAAAAAAAAAAAAAAAAAAAAAAAAAAAAAAAGAAATGAAAAATAGAATGAGGTTGTTAGTCTGAACAAATGCCCAAGTTGAAAGAGAAAGAGTTAAGGAAATGTAAGATGACCCACCTGCAGAGCACGCATTTGGCCAATGAGAAGCTCGGATGCATTATCGAACATAAACATCCGATTGGTGTTAACTCCTTCATTTACGATAGTTTTGACTCTTTGGAACATGCCCTTTCCTTTTGCTTCCCCACAGTCAGAATATATGTTGATCATGGACTCCTGCAACACACACACACACCACAAAAATGAGCAGAGATCACCAGTAGAAAAAGAAGGATTCGAGACAAAATTAAAATATTAAAACTTAAAAATTAAAAGAAAAAAAAAAGAAAGAAACAAATTAAAAAAAAAAAAAAAAAAACCATAATAAAACTTGAAAATTTTGAGAAGAAACAAAAGGAATAGTTAATGATTTAAAAAAAAAAAAAAAAAAAAAAAAAAGAAAGATGTGTTCTTTTTTTTAGTTTCATCCCTTTTTCTAAAATAAAGCAGGATTATAATCTGGTTTGCTGAGCTAATGTTGGTAATAAGCTACAAATGTATTCTAATCCCACAGTATTTTGTTTTTCATAGTTTGTGCAATGAAATTATAAATCAAAGAGTGTTTTAAAGCAGTATCTCCATCTTTAATTTTTATTGTCATCATTAATAAGAAAATGATTTTAAATTTTCCTGAGAAAACAATGAATGTATAATGAAACACCTCATGACAACAGAACATGCTGGCTAAACTGCAATAAAAAAACATAGATAGGAACAATGGTTCAAAAAAATTTCAGTTATAAACAGACTATATATGTTACAACTGTAAGCAGGTTTTGTTTATCAATTATTAAGTGAATAGCATAAAAAAATGTCTGTGAAATCTTCTATTTGTTTTATTAATCTTATGTCAGCATAGGAGAAATTCCATATGGGAAATTCCTACCTTTTGGTTGAAAGGGAATGAAAAAGTGTCTTCAGGTTGCTCAAGCTGACATGGGATAAAAGTAATTGTTACATATCAGTAAAGCAATAAGAACAAACAATTCTAAAGTAAAAAATATAAAGTATCAGATAGAAAAACATCAATTTGTTGGCAGCATCTTCCTACAGTACTTTTTAACCATCAGGAATTTTGGTAAAATGAGATGAAAAAAGATAAAATTCTTCATTTATTATTTGTCTACACTCATAAATTTGGTAATATCATAGTTATTTGCAAAAGAATTTTATTTAATAGAGCATTGTTTTAAATGTTTTGTAGGAAACTTGGTGTGATTAACAAAGTTATTGTTTTAAATCTGAAGTAATGTTATAATCTGAGCAAGATTTTCTATAACTCCCCTCCCCAAAAAAACTAAAACTAAATTGAAATAAAAGAGAGGAATTTCTCTATTTTTATTAGCTGATAAGAGTTTCTTATTAAAATAATAACTTTACTTTTTTAATAAAAAGAAATTTATGGCAACTATATCCAATTAAAAATATTTTTGCTTGTGTTTCTATATCCTAACATTTCTTATTTAAAAATCCCTCGGCTATTAGTGAATGGATTTATTTCTTAATCAAAAGGTGAAACATGAAAGAAAATCAACATATTGCCAAAGGAGATGGAGAAGGAAATATAAGAATTAGTAAAACTTAAGAGAATTCAGAGATGATAAATGAGAGGAAAAAAAGACTTGCATTTAATTTATAGATTTTTCTAGAAAATCTTTAAACATATGAAAGTAAAGTTAAAGAAAATAATTGGTTCAAGTATGTAGTATTGGGGGAAAATATACAACATAGGCCAAAGGTTTGGGGGCCATCCTCTGGATTTTGAAGAATTGCCTAATAATGGAAGGTTGCTTCTCCAAAATATTCAATAATAATAATAATGATGAAATTAACCCATTACTATCTAAATATTTTTTTGAAATTTTTAACTTTTTTTGCCTAATCGTTGCTGGCTAATGGTAAGCATAAGGCTGGTAGATTTTTAATTTTTGGTAACCTCTTCTCTAAGAAATTAGATGCCATGCACTAATGAGTTAAATAGTTTCAGCATCCTAGCTTAGTAAGAGCTAATTAAACGAAAGAAGGTATGAATCATTTCTGATTGAAATCCAGAGCATGACCCCCTAACTTTTGGCATATCACTACTTGCTAATATAGTATATTTTAGAAAGGTTATTTTATAAATCATCAAGTCAAAAGATAACTATTTACAGCTTGGTAGGTTGCAATATCCAATAACAATTCATATTTACAAACTTAGACTTAAGAAACAAAATCATGACCAATGAAATTTTGGATGGAGTAATGTTAGCAAAAACAAATATCTTTTCTATTTCAGTGTCAGAAGACACAAGTTAGTAATATTTATAGTAGATATGTCGTTTATTGATTTCTAAATTAAAAAAGGCTTCAGTAATTGTCTTGGTATAAAATAACAAAAGTATACTATGATTATTATTTGTGGATTCTTTAGGTCAATTTAATCATCATTGTCCCCCTCTCCTCAAATACTATATTTTGGATGTTAACCTTCTGACCTTGCTTCTGCAGTCCAGAATGTTGTTGATTCTATGGGGTTATATATGCATCTTTAACGTTACCCTGTTTTTGTGCCTGTATGCCCTTCATTCTTTCTCTAACTGTGGCCACTCATTGACCTTCACCCATGCTACTATGTCCATGGGATCCCAAATTCATTGCCTGTTGTTTCCTGAGTAGAATATACTTCTTCAGTCTTGTAAGCAGTAAATGATTCATTTTTTATATTGTATGGGTGACTGGACTCAAAAATCTAGTGAATGTTGGTTTATAGATGTCCTGAATCCATACTTTGTGCAGATTATTAATAAATCCATCGTTTGTTTCTTTTTCCAAAGTGTACTATAGATTATCTTACAGAATTCATATGGTATAGCAGCACTTTCAGATTTTTCTGATGAAGTCAGAGTATGAAGGTGTTATCTACCTATCTCAGGTGTTGGTTTCAGTGGTATAGTTCTGAAAGCCATTTTTTCAAAGTACTTCATGTATATATTTGCTATTACTGGAGATAATGGTGATCTTGTTGACATATCTACTTACTAATATATATTAGTGGAAATATCAGGAAATGTGTTGTTTGTATGAAATGCTAGCATTTTTGTTAGGTTGTCTACTGGGATGCTGCTGCCTTTAGTTACTACTAAAGGTAGTTGCAAAGAGTCAGACCTTTGCTTAGCACCAATTCCTTGGATATGTACTTAGCTGATACACAACGTTTGTGGAATGAGATCAATAGACAGCTGCAGTAGTGACTAAAAAGACTGAAGAACTCTGCACATATTCTCTGCTCAGATGACTCAGTAAGCAGAATATCAACATTAATAGTATGTGCATAGCACTAATCAGGAAGAAGCAGGCAATGAACTTGGATGTGGTATTGTATATCAAGCTCAAGGAGTAGTCAATGAGGAGGTTGGGACACATGCACAAGAAGCAACTGACTAAATAGGGATGGGGGGGGGACTGGGAAAGGAATACATATGTGCTCCCCAAGAAGAATTCAACAATATTCCAAAACACAGAAAATATCCAAGGAAGGTTGTAGGGTACATTGTTAAACCAGTCCTAAGAAAACCCATATACAATAACTAAAACAACCCATGTGAGAAAATTCAGGTAAGAAGTATTATTAAAATATTCTAAAATGTTTTTAATGACCATAATTCTCACTTCAACAAGTTTTTACTTATTCAATCTTTCAACTTCAATTATAATTTTGTTTTCAAAGGGTTAAATTTTTTCAACATTTTACAAATGTAATTTCATCTATACTAGATATTTAATCTGTAAAACACTGAAATTAAAACATTAAAAAAATAAGTAATATTAATTGGGATCATCTAACTTGTGATCAAAACATTCTCAATGTACAGGCTATTTATTGTTTTCAGGGTTTTAACAATACAACACTTGACAAACTAGCAATAATTGATAAAAATACTCTTTAATATTGCAATCTAAAGATATAGTGAAGCTTGTCAATATTTGTAAAGCTAAACCTTTTTGAAAATTTTAACTGATCCAAAAAAATCATCACTATTAAGTGTAGAGACAAACTCGGGCAAGAGAAATTGACATATGGTGTAGGAAAATCTTTTGAAAGCCTTAAGAGTTTATCAATCAACAGATGTAGAATACTTGAAAAAGTGAATTTCTTTTCAGCAAAAATAATAATGTTGAGAAAATTGTTAAAAACAGAAAAGGTACTTTCCTATTACCTACCTTCAAATAGTTTGAATGATGGCAAAACAATAAGTAAAAAAGCAGAGAATATTACATTTAACTTATTTTTAATATACATTTCATAAGTGAACTCAATACAGCAGAAGTTAAAATAAATTGTTCAAAAAGATATTTCCTTCAAGATGAATCATATGATTTTGTTGCCGATGAAAAATTTATTTTAAGGTTTCTTAATTTGAAATTCCAACAGATCTCTCAAGTTGATTGCACATACATTTATAACATACAAAATATTAAATATTAGCTATAAATGGAATTTGAGGAGGTCAATGTAACAATATAAATGTCCTTCATAATTTTAACCAAGACTAAGTCAATGGGAGTTTAATTTGCACATATAAAATGTGAAAATGCACATTTTAATCCATGCCAGCAAAGATTTTACCATATTCTTCTATGTGCTGTGTCCCTTTAGGATGTTGGTGAACATGGCTCGCCACAATTTCCTGTTCTTCATAGCTCTTAATAAATTTTGTCTTTTTTATCTTTCCTAAACACTGTTCTGCCATTCATTTATACAAACTTGCTAGGTAGGCAATGCACTGTTTTTCTCTGTTCCTTTTCCCTTCAATCTGCCTTGTGAGTATCATATTTTTCAAGCCCTCCTTCTTCATTATGTAATCTAGAAGTTTCAACTGTCTCTTTCTGATGTTAAGTATAAGTATCCTTTTTGCTTCCATTTTTTCTAAAACTTTGTTGTTGCTTACATGTTCAGTCCATGGCATACTCAGCATCTTCTGTAGAACCACATTTCAGTTGCTTCGTCTTTTCTCCATCTGTGAGGAGATTGTCTAGCATTCACTACCATATACTGATGCTATGTAACAGTTTAGTACTCTCTTCTTTGTTTCTAGTGAAATTTTTCTGTGTTTTAATACTTTGCTTAGCTTTTGGAAGGCAACTTTTGATATCCCAATGCCCTTTTTGATTTCAGTGACCCACTTTCTGTTCTCTGTTAAAACACCGTTAAATTGTTGTACTTGTTTGACTTTGTCATCTCCGATTTGTAATTTTCATGTTGAACTGTTCCTTTTGCTAACAACCATGCATTCTATCTTCTTGCAATTGTTGTTTAGTACTTTCTTCTTGCTTTACTTCACTACCTTCTGTAGCCATTCTAGTAGTTTCCTTTCTATATCTGCTATCAACATTGTTTCATCTTCATGTCTTATGTCATTAAGATTGTGGCTGCCAATAATAAATCTTAGTAGGACTTCTAATTCTTTCAGAATTGCCTAACTGTAAAGGTTGAATACAGTGGAAAGACATATCCTTATTTTACACTGATTTCTATTTTTGTATATTTACTTAAATCATTTTATATTTGTATGCAGACAGTTTGCTGCCAGTATAAGTTCTGGATTAAAAAAAAATACTAATGTTTTTGTTTAATACTTTTTCAATTCATAATAATCACATTTTTAGATAATATTCAGTTTATAAAGTCCAGTTGTGATTTTTCTAAATCCAATCATTTTACCTGCATTCAGTTTTGTCTCTTACCAAAACATATTGAAGGAATTGATTTCTTAAAATAATGAATAAATTTAAAACAATATCTAATAAAGAATATTTATATAATATTTTATTGAGTTAATATATATTTGTATCTGCATGTATAAAATGCAGTATGTGTGCATATGTGGATATTTATGTGTGTACACACACAATTTCAAATTTTATTTTCATAAAAATTTTATTAACCAATTCATGTTTGAAACATTTTCAAGATATATTGATATTTATATGAAAAATATACCATGTATAATACTAAAATTGATATTTTTTAATTTCATATATATATAATGATTATCATGGATCAAAAGATAAACAAAATATTGTAAATCTGAGTGATCTGAACACAAAATTGCTAAAATGTTGAACAGAGATAATAGAAGAATAAAAAAAGACGTTAAAAACATTGGCAAAATAAGAACAAAAAATAGATTTCTTTAAGAATGTCATAAGAAGATACCCGAGAAAAATCAAAAGAATATTAAACAAGAAATGTGAATTGACCAGCAATAAAATATGCTATGACGACAGTGTTACAAATGTAAAACAGAGTGGAAAGAGGACAAATATAAACTCATATATTCTTGGTATCAGTTTAAATTGACTCCAAGAGCATATAGGTTAAGATAATGAGCTAAAGATATGAAAACAATCAACCAAATTGCCACCTTTAAGTAAACAAAGAGAAACATGTAATTTTGGTGAAGTAGTACATGAAAACTGATTTCTAAACAATTCTTTAATGATGAACTACATTTGATGACTGAGCTTGAATTTTCTATCATAGTAATAGTCAACCTACAAGACAACAGGAGTGAGTAAAAGTCTGAGCTAGTATTATAGTCAGTAAAATTAGAGGTTCCTCAAAATAGATAATAGTGTCAAAATAAATGCAGAGAATTATTATTAAGTTCTTAGACAAGATGTTTTTGAGTGGTACATATTACAGTCAAGAAGCATAAAGTCAAAAATCATTCCTGTGTGAAAATGCGCCTTCACATTTTGCTCAAAAAATGTTTTAATGAGACCAATTTAAATGGAATGGCTCCCAGCTTCTCCAGATATAAATAGAAAATTTGATGTTAAAATCAAAACAAGAGAAAAAAAAATGAATAAAATCAAAGATTGAAAAATTGATAAAAGGTGGTAGAATGTCAAAGAACCTATATTAAAAATATATGAATAAAATATATATAAATAAAATAATTTACTCAGGTATATAGGATATTGTGTTTATCAAATATATATATATCTGTGGTTTTGTATCATTTAAATTTATTCATGAATAAATATTTATACTGTACTTTTGTATAATAAAGCCTGCTACCTCACCCAACAAGCTATCATCAATACTTTTAAAAAGGAATGACACCAGAAGCTGAAACTTACATGAAATATATATATATATATATATATATATATATATATATATATATATACACACACACAGATTTATTATAGTGGAAAATAATATTTTAAATAGATACCCCATTTTTATTTTTGTTTTAAACAGTGTGTATTATGTCTATTGGTCTGTGGATTAAGGATGCTCTCTGGCAAGGATCAAGCCTGCATCCTCTTCTGAAAGAGAAACTACTTTGATACACCATGTTTTATTGCTCAGCTATGAAGAACATTACAGTTCAGCAAGGCTCTTTTTTTCACTTTTTAAGGAAAGCACACATCCTCATTCAGATTATGGTAAAATGAGAATTTTATTTGTTTTTCAGATTAATAGAACTTCTGCCAAAAAGCACCTAATTGATAACTAGAGCTATAATATTCAATAAAGCTCAAATGGCTTATCTGATTAGCAAACTCAAGGATTTTGTATTGAAATGCTCATCAGGACCAGAACATCTGACCCTGATGTATGTTTGGATGCAAAACTCTTGAGTCATATGTGTGTGTGTGTGTGTGTGTGTGTGTGTGTATATATATATATATATATATATGAGAGAGAGATAATGAAAGAAAGGAATTCAGCTTACAGGTTCAATTCCTGTAAAGAAGACTTCTCTAATTAAAAAAAAAAATTTTTTAAAAGAATTTCATATTAAATGTGTTCCTACATATTTTAATACTAAATATAACTTATATTTATGCCTTAATGAAATATTCTCCCAAATGAAATATGTAAATGACTAAAGGTGTCAAAGTATAATAATTTTACCATTTCATTAAAGTAAGAAAAATTAATTCAGTGATAGCATTCTTGATTGACAGAGAAACATAAATGATTTCTATAATATTACATTAATATTTACATTCGCCATAAACACATTGCATCATTTCTCTAAGCAGATATATAATTAGCAATATAATTTTTTGTTATCTTTAAATATGAAATAGACAAAGATATGTTACCCATGCCTTTATGGTTAGTAGGTAGGGTTCATAACTATAATTCACTTTAAAAAAATTGGTGTTGAAAACCAAGTCTTTCAGCTTAGAATAATAGTTACCCTGTAATCAACAATGACAAACCAATCTTCTAATAGACTTGAAAGCCATGTTTTGTGCAAGTTTTTTTTTTTTTTCAATGAATATAAATGAGAAGTTAAGGAAGCACACTGGCATTGACAGATTATAAATTCTTTCTACACACAACATGATGAACATAACAAGTCATTGGAGAATTGGAAAGTACCATTAAAGAGAACAACTGATTTGAATTGCATGGAATGGTGATTCAAGCAAATGGAAATTAAGTAATCAGACCAGATGGAAGTAATCTTGTTTTTGTCCTCTTTATTGCATTTAAATAGATTTTCTAACAGTGATTTGGAAGGTAACTCTCAGAGTTCCTTCTTGACATTTTATTGAAGTATATCAGTACAAATGTATACCATTAACAACTATTTTCTTGTGGAATCAAGCATAACTCCAAACTTAGCAAAAGTGAAACTGTAATGATCTCGTATTTAATGTTCAGACTAATGTCTTCATCTTTGCTGTTATTATCATCACATTTTGGCCAATGTGTTCTGTGACCGTCTTCAGGTGTCTGTCAATCAGAATAACCCTCAAGGGATTTCAAACTGAACCCATTAATCTACAGAGGTAAATTTTTCTTGTCCTGCTAGCCTATGCTGTCTAAGAATATCTAGTTTTGTTCTTATTTAGTTCTGTTATTGTTCACCCTGTTTCAACTGAGTCTAAATCTAAAAGCCCAGGGATTTACCATCACCAAATTCATGAATCAACACTTTAATCCATTAGCATATTGTTCCTAGTGGATTAAATAAAGGATTCAATTTGAAATTCCTTGAAGGCTACTTGGATTAATAAACACCTGAAGAAGGCTGGAGGGTATGATGGTCGAAATGTTGTGATAACAACAACAAAGATGAGGACAATAGTCTTACTGTAAATAATAACTCCATATCCCAGAAAATAGTCCAGCAAGTATAGCTTCTTACTTTTCATTTCTTTACTGGCTAATTAAAGAAGTATACATTAATATATATGCACAGAGCAAGTTAGAAATATGTCCTCAATATCAATATATGAATATTATCTAAAACAATTTTCAATTTTTCTCAAATCATTGTGATTTTTGACTAGTGAAATCCTACTCGATAATGACCACTCTTTACTTAACAGAAACCCAACCATTTTCAATCTATGTTACTTTTGTCTCTTAAGTGACTAGAAATGAGAATGCAAAAAAAAAAAAAAAAAAAAACTTGCCAAAAATGTTTATGATATTCAGAGTTAATGCATCTATAGCCAAGAACCTGAAGTATTTCCTACAGAAATGCTCTAAATGATTAGGATTTCACATTTATTTAAAAAAGAAAAATAAATAAAAAGCTATTTAATATCAATACTATTAAATATATGTTCTGTGATGAAGAATTTTCATTAATTTTGGCTAGAATTTTCTTCAATTTATTGTTGAAAATTTTTTTAACAACTTTCTTAGTTAAATACTCAAATTACTGTTTTTTATTCAGACTCCATATTATTTGCTTTAACAAAGAATATTTGAATTATATTTTGTTAAAAAACAAAACTAAGACAAAGAAAAACTGATTAAAAATTGATGTTGATAGAATCTGATAGTAGTGAATGTGAAAAAATGTACAACATAATTTTTCATTATTTTTTCATTTGTTCTTGGTGAAGTTGGAGCTTTTAAGTTAATTTTACATAGAATAAAATAGTTTTCAAAGAGTCTACAAATATGAAGAGTACAAATCAACTTCTGTCAGTGTCTAAAGAAATATTATCCTTATAAGTCATGAGAGAAAACTGTAACAAATCAAATGTTGCTGAATATACACTTGTGAAATGTCACCAGAGTTTCATTTACAAAATAATGCCAAATTTTAAAATATTCAAAAGTTTGTCAAAACTCAAAATTCTAAGCTGAAAATTATTTTGTTGAAATTACACTATTGTCTTCTTTCTGTGCTGTACATTTAAAAATTTTCATCTGATAAAAAGAAAACAACATAACGCTATTTTAAAAATACTATGTGATGCTACAATCCATCATTTTATCCCTTGATAAATTTAGGAGTACTAAAAAGAAAAAAAAAAGCAGCAAGATTTTAAAATTGTTTTCTATAAGAATGTGAACTAAACTTCCTTATTTGGACCATGAATTGAAACAATTGCTGATGTTAACTAAAAAATGTCAAAAAAGGTCACAGTAAAAGTGATGCCTCTGATTATCTTGGCTTATGATATCAAAAGCACTTGTTACTGATATGGCAGTTGAGGTTTTAACATTTCTGTTAAATAACAGTTTAGCAGACTCTTATTTATTTTTTTTTTTTTTTAGAGAAGTGTTATTCTGCTCGGACTTCCTGAGGATCAGACAGAAGAAAAAACAAAGAAGTCGATTTTGATTGGCTGAACAAGCGTAAGAATGATGGGTAGAGAGAGGATTTTCAGGAGTTAGTTCTTACACATCAAGTAATGTAGATGTGTTCCTTTTGTCTCTGGATTTGCTTCCCAGTGGAGGGGGAGAATAACCCCACTAGCTAGTTAGAGATGTATATGTTGACGTGATTAATAAACTAGTTAAGGTTAAAATTCCCTGTGTAGAAGTTTTTAATCTCTGAACCAAACTGACTAGCGATCACCGGCTGGAAGATGACAAAGAGGAGTGAGAGAATATACAACATTGTATTAATTGGTGCAATAACCAAGAGACCCCTAGCATGAGGGGGCTATACAACATTCCATCAACAACCAGAGTTTTTGGCCTTATACACAGTAGATGAGTGACGGCCTGGTAAAATGGTGTCTGACATGAAAGTACATATGAAGCAGAGGTGTGTCATTGAATTCATCCATGTAGAAATTGATGCCCGAGAGATGTTTATAGTGGTACAATCAGGCAATAGGAAATGCATTTAAGCAATAGCAAAGTGATACATGTGAAAAGTCACAGTCTGAGTTTAGCAGTTAAACCATGATTAGCTAATCTGCACGAATAGGATGTATTATGACCAAGGAACAGTGAACAGAACTGAATTTTGATTTCTTTATGTTGGGAATGATGCTGGAATATTGCAAAGTTAGGAGAGTCCTATAGAAGTTCACAGAAGAACAGATAACCACCAAATGTATATTTGTCTGAACTTGCCGAACCACTATAAGACTGAAGGTAGCACTTTCCTGGAATATTGGGGACAATATGTGGTGTTGCCGCCTTTTAAAAACCAGAATAAAATTGACAGTCCACAGTAGGATGATGTGAATTTTCCATAAAAAAAATAATTAATCAAAATGCAACCATCAGCAGACAAAATGATGTGTCCTGTTTATTGGAATAAAAAAAAAAAGGTGTGATACTTTTGGATTTTCTGGAACCTAGACAAACCATTTGCTCTGACTGAAACATTGCAATACCAACTCAGCTGAAGACTTGTATTTCTAGATTTAGGTCAGTGAAGACAACTATTCATTTACAATGCAATAATTCCAGGACACACACCAATAGATCATATTACAAACTTTGGCTTGACTGTTCTACCACACATTGCAAAGAGCCAATGAAAAATGGACTATATAGACAACATTTTCCTGACAACAACTTCATCACTGCTTGTGAAAAAAGTGGGTCACCTCCCTTCGTGTAGATTTTTACAACGTGACATGGAATCTTCTGCTTATTAATGGCTGGTTACAGTTAAAATGTATAGACAATGATAGTAACTATGTTGAAATAGTATTTTGTAACTGAAAACTAAGCTCTATACAGCAATATTGTGTTGTTTCCCTGGAAATAAATAAGAGATCACTTTTGGAGCATTCCTCATGCACTTAAAAGAGAATAGGCAGGTAAAAAAAAAAAAAAAAAAAATAACAATTTCATTAGTGTTTAATCTCATTTTTATGGGTATACAAAGCCAGGCTCAAATTTGATTGTTGAAAGAGATTTAAAGATTTACAAGATTGTTTAAAAAAAATGTTTTAAAAATTATTAATTCAAAATTTATGTAAATTTTAAGAAATTAATATGCTGGATAATAACATAGCCTTTAGTAGTAATCTTTATATTATCAGTATTATTATTGTGTTAGTATACCTAGTACAGTACTTGTCAAAAACAAGATTATGTATGAATCAAGACATCTGCATGAAATCAGAGTGCCTGCCTACCCCACAATCTGATCAGTGGCATATTGGTGTGCTGTTTAGCATAAAAGTGTTATCCTTGGCACTTCTGACAAGGACGTATGCATGTTACGATGTAATAATAGTATCCGAAACAGAAGTAGAGATGATGTGACAAAATGAAAAATCTTTTCAATGGCATTTTTCATCAGCATCTGTTAGGTTTGGCTTCTTCAGGTTGTAATGAAAGACAAAACTGTGTAAGGAAAATGCATTAGGATTTTTGAGGATAAGAGGAGCAATAAATTAAATTACTTTACCAAATCCAATGACCAGGAATCAGAAACATATATATATATATATATATATATATATATATATATATATATATATATATATATATATATATATAGCTGATGTCTGTTGAATTTTAAATCAGCTCACTCCAAACAGATCTCTTTTTTTTTTTCTATTAGCTCATATACCGCATTGTGCTTCTATTGCTATTGTGATGATTGGAGGATATTATATTATAGTCTTGCACTTAGGTTTATTGTTGAGAATTAGGAGATTAGTGCACTCTCAATGCATTGTTTTCTCTCCTGATCAGACGAGCATTTATTAAATTGAAATTGTGGGCAGATGTATATGGTGAGCTACCAATGCATTCAAAGGGTTGCTATGAAGTATATCTCTGCAATGCACATATAGTTGTTTTGTGAGGCTTCTGGATTTGATGCTGATGTACACCATTGGGTATTTTGTACAATCTATTTGTAAATTCCTACCTCTGTCCTGTTGTTATTTGGTGTGAAATATATCTCTGTTTTTGGTGTTGATGAATATTAAGTTGGATAGGTTATTTTCAATGATGGCTATTATGGATTCAGTAGGTGGGATTATGTGCCAACTTTTGTTTTGACTGCTGAGATTATCATCATCTGTGGAATTTTGTATTTTTTTTCTGTGGATTTTGTAGGCTTTGCATTTGGCATTGTATGGCAAATAATTTTGGTATTGGAGGAGTTTGAAAGTTTTTTTCAATGTACTTCTCTTTGTCAGGCAGGAATTTAGGGCTACAGATTCTAAAGCCTCTTAAGTAAAAGCCTATGATTACTCTCAATCTAATTTTATTGTTGTGATGGGGGGTAGAAGCATACAAGACTTATTATTTGTCACCTTTAGTTATATATCATTATGTGTGTGTACACATGTATGTGTATGCATGGAGGCACAGTGGCAGATAGCAGCTCGAATTGAGGAATCAAAGAGCAGAGTTCAAATTCCATTTGTGTCTTTTTACTATAACTTACATGTAAATACCCTTGGGAAAGGTATAAATCCATCTTTTCTCCCTCCAGAGTAAATAGCAATATAGACTGGGTCCTATAGCCTTGAATGGCAACCAGTCTATGAGAAAGCAGACTCTGAAGGAGGGTTGTTTGGGGGAACCTTGTGACAAACTATGTGTACCAGTTCTCTGTATTCAGCTCTTCCAAAAAGTGTGGTTGGCTCTACACAAGACTTCACTACTGTTTGGTTCTAAGATCCAAGTCATACATTGAAAATGACTGGGGGAAATAAACACAATGTGCATTCAAATATGTGTCTGCGACTGTAGAATATCAATACTGGATCCTGATTCTTTACATTAAAGAAACTGAAGCTAACCTAACTCCCTTTTGCACTATTTTAAGTCATAAAATATCAGTATTGCATAATCAGCCATTTTCAAATTATACCAGAATATCTTCCAATGCATGAAATAATAGTAACAATAATATATATTAAAGATTGAAATTTTAGAGTTTTCAGTATATTTTTGTCTTATCAGATTCCATCAATGATTACTAATCTCTTAAGATTTTGTTTTTTGGATGAAATTAGATTTATTAATGATTAACTGTATTGATGATGATGATAGATAAACTTAATGAATAGGTGCTGAAGAGTTCTTGCTTCAATCTAGCCAACTCATAATTTTTTTTTTTTTTTAAAGCTTCTTGGTTAGGATGAGAACTTTTCATCACACTGCATATATAATTAAAAATTAATAATGAACATCTAATCAATGATCATACCATAATTTTAGCTATTAACAATAATAACTGAAAGATGGAAATTAATGTAATAAGAATTATTTTCTGATTGGTAAATATGTGTAGTTTTCTAAAAATTAGTTTGGTTTGTTCTGTTGGGTTTTATGGCATCTCAACTTTTGGTGGGTTATTTTTTTTTCCAGCAATTATTATTTAAGAATAAAAATGACATTAAAACAAAGAAACTATTAATACTGATTTAATTGCAAAGAGAATGATGCAAGACGCAGGTAAAATGGCATATTTTTTGTTGTTTGAAGGATGCTTACCTGGATGTAAGGAGCTACGGCACGAGAAATTTCACGCTGTTTCTCAGTCACAAGATCTTTCAACTGGGATACCATCTCTCGGAACTGAAAAATAAAAGTGAAAAAAAAATATAGCAGCAGCTATTGACTGAATTATTCCAAAAGAAATAATTAAAAACATTAATATAAAGTAGGAGTGAATGCAAAATAAAAAAATAAGAAATATTCATCACTGACATAATAACATTAAAAGTGAATTTTTTTTTTTAAATTTACAGTTTTGTTGCTGTAGGCTGATTATCTCTAACAGCATAATTTAATTACTGCAATGTTCTTTTTTCTTTTTTTTTAAATAAACTTTAATGTTTCCATGAAGAAAAATTTTTTTTTGACCAAGTGTAAAATCTATTTTTTAAATTCTAGTTATGTGTATGGTAACAAAGCTCACTGGCTTGCCAACAAGCATGAAACTATAAAGATGAGACCTTCAGTTTTTTTTTATTATACTGTCACTCAAATTATTTAGTTCCTCTGAACTCAAACTTTTATGAATTACATAAGTATTACAAATATTTCACATTCTATTCTGGATTGATATCACATTACATTTTGTTTTCAGGCAAGTGAGTTATTCCTATTTATCAAAAAAATGAAAATGTTGAGTCTTTTTTAATCTGTTTTGTAGTGGGAGTATATGACCTTAGAAATCTCATTAAGTCAATTATGATTTCAATTAATCTTAGAGACAAAACACTGATCACTAAACTAATTTGATATTTCATTAATTAAACCTCAACACTGGATGTGTGCATAACATAACAGCTATCAGTATAGAAAAAAAGATTTGTTTTCAAATTTCAGTCAAGGCTGCTGCATTTGCTTTCACACAAATAACCTTAGGAAGGGTATAAATCCATCATTTCTGCACCCAGCTAGGGGTTAAATAGCAGGGTTGACTGGGTAACAAGTCTAGGAGGACAAAGCTAAATTTAAAACTGGTTGGGTGTGGAGGGTGCAACTCCACCCTATACTACTTACTATAAAACCAGCATCACTTTGCATAGTGAGGCTGTGGTCCTATACTCTGCAAGGAGTCTGCAGAATTCACACACACACAAACCTGAACACTTTATAAAGTTACATAAATAATTAAAGAGGCAGAAGAAACAAAAAAAAACAAAAAAAACAGCAGATTAAAAGCTTTTGGAATATGTTTACTTGTGAGGGTTGAATAATCAGTTTACATAAAACACTGTACATGCAAACAATGACAATTTCCTGTTTGGATAAACTTTTTATTTTTCACATTTTTATGCAAAGGATTTGAAGCAATTATTATTTCAATATATAATTTATACAGAATTTTTTTTTTTTTTGAAAAAAATTTAATTACAAATGCTTGAGAAAAAAAATTTAAGCATGATTATATTTTGACATTCAAGATTAATAAAAGTTAAGATTTAAAAAATATAACTACAATATTATTCTATTTTATTATATACATGAAAATTATACATGATAGATTAATTATCAATAGGAATTTTTATTGATTTGATATCTCAAATTGTAATCTATGACCTAGAAGTTGTTATAATCATGACTACAACATTGTTTTTATTTCAATATGTAGCTATTCTTTTTTATTAGTAATATGTAAGGCTGCTGAAATGTTCTTTTCTAACTAAAAATCTAAAATGCATATTTTCGAAGTTTCTTAATAATTTTTCAGCACCTTCTATTTTGTGCTTTCCTATATAAAGAAGTATACTTATTTTTTTAAAATTCTCTGAAGATATTCAAGAAATAAAATTTGTATTGTCTGTTAAAAATATTAAAATCTTTTTTTGCTTCTTTAGTGTTCTGATGTTATCATTAATAGTTTATTTTTCACATTTTATTACCAAAGAATTCAAGCTATTCTTTAAAATCTAAAACGACCAACAAATATTGTGATGCTAATTCTACATAGAAAA